>BDIU01000210.1:231-127731 GCA_002118135.1 Trebouxia sp. TZW2008
GATCGAGCTGTGTTGCTTCGGGTCGATTTGCCTGGTCGTCAGGCTGTCACTGTGTGACAGATCACCTTTGGCTGTTTGTTCTGTGGCACAGCATGTGACGTTTGATTAGCAATTGGTTGAATTATGCAAGACTGCCTAATGTTGCTGCAGACCTTGCCTCATGAGTAATCATCTTTTGATTCTAGGTCTTCAAAATGTAAAGTAGCACACAACATATATACAATATATATTCAGCTTGTCAGGTTCTGCTATCAATAACAATGCGCACTCGCCTCTACCACAACAAGACATGGCTGCAAGGTTTGTCAGTCAGACCCTGTCATATCGCATGAAGCTGTTGTCAAACTTTGACCAACAAGAAGTGCACAAATTCATTGCCTACTTTGCCTCCATCCGTTGGAGCTTTCAAGCCCTTTCCAACCAACACCCCAGGACCAACAACACGGCAGTAATCTATGAGGCCACCATCAAAAGGATACTTGTGTGCTTTAGGTTCAGGCCACCCTTTTGGCACGTGATGGGTTGTTAAGCCAAGATCTATTGGATGCAAGTACTCTAATGACATGTCCGCCGGGGCACTTTCCCCTACATCAAACAGTGTTTAAACTACATATTTCAGTACTCTCGGTCACAGCAAACATGCAGTTGTGTGCAAATGTCATGACCTTTGTGAGCAAGCCCTCTGTAACAAAAAGACCTGCAACTCCTGAATGCTACATAAGTTTAAAATTGAATGGTCTACATTGCGACAGGGCATCGCCCTTCGTACGTATTGAGCAATGCAGCTCTCCACTCACAACTAGCATGCAGGCTCATCAAATAAGATTGTAGAAGATTTGACTTGCATGTGCTCTCACTGTACCTGGGACGAATGAGGTTTGCACAAATGCTTTGTAGTACAATGGGTACAAGGCGTTGCCAACGGGGCCTTTTTGCAACTGCACGCGCCCATATACTTCACTGGTCTGAGGATGCAAGAAGAAGACCTTTGAGAAGCCAAAAAGCCAGGAAAAAGTAATTGCTGGCTTGCCTTTGAACACGACCGTCTACAGCACAAAACATCGTTGTTTTACAAACACTTCCAGATGCACTTCAAGCGCGTCACAAGCACTTTTTGGCAAAAGGTGCAAGTGAAGAGTGATGCAAGACATAATCATCCTAAACACCATTGTGTTTGGCAATTTGCATGCAGCGTGAGTACTGCAAATTTAGTTTCCAAACAAAACCTGTGTACTGTAAGAGTCCTGCAAACACACTCACCATGCTTGATTTTGCAAATTTTCGCCGAGCGTTACTCACCTGATTTGGTTCACTTGGCAAGTCATCCCAAGGAGAGTAAATACCCTCTGCAACCTGGCGGTCTACCTTTGCTGCTTTGTAGCGACCACCTGCCAAGGTCCACAGCCTCATAATATCCCTGCTGGCACGATCGCTGTCAACGCGATAGTTGTGGCAATGCACGGCACAAACATAAATCTTGTGTGTGTGAGCAGGCAAAGCTGTCCAGAGTAGATGGACAATCAGCATTCTGTTTGCAGTGGAGCTTATGAGCCATGACACAACTCTCTACTCATTCTTACTCAGCTGAAAGACGGCCAAGGAGTTTCACCCTGTCCTCGCTTGGAGTGTCTGCCACAGCTTTCCTACAACACTTAGCTCTTTTCAGCAGCAGCTTCGTATGGTACAGGGTACTGCATAGGAACAATTTGGCAGCCAAATTCCTCACCATATTGTCAACGCTGCGTTGAATGTCTCCGGGTCGAAGGGTACAAGCGCGTCAACATGCTTGATCAGCTGCACAACCTTGTCTACGCGCCTGCCCCGATCAGACTTGCTTAATGTCTGCTCTCTGTCTGTTTGAAAGACCCCGCACCTGAGACGTGTGACTTGATCTCGAACGGCTCGCGGTCGCAAGCAGGCCGCAGGCACTGCACACTTAGATCGAATCGCAGGTGGACCGCAGGCAGGGCGCGCAAGGGAATTTACAGGATGTGGTGTACAGAGTGACATACGTCGACCTCGGTCGGCAATGACTGCAACACGTAGCCAGCAACGGGGAGAGCTAACTCCTACGCGTGGAGTGTCCTGTTGGCGTTTCGCCGAGAGCTGGCGTTAAGCCATTTACCGCAGCTGCCGTTACAATTTATTACGCTTATACAGGCCGACAAAAACAATAATGGCAACCTTGCATCATTCACCACATATTGGCAACCTTGCATCATTCACCACAGATTGTACTGTGTACAATAACGTTCAAAGCCCAACAAAATCAGGCATGGTGAAAGTCTCTGCTCCAACCTGTTGTGAAAACGCGTAAAGTAGGACCTGTGCATAAAATAACTGCTGGACCCATCTAGACAACATCAAAGTCAGCAAATGCATGCTTCAGCCCAACCATGTCTGTAATAGTATGCCACCCTCAAGCAACCCATCACCCTCAGAGAACCTCTGCCATCGGTGCTACAGCTAGTGCGATATGTCTGACCCCTCGGCACAAGTGTTGCGACTACAACCAAATGGAATCAACACATGCTCAGCTTGAATTGCTTCAGTATTGGCTTCTGCAAAAGTTTGTGTAGACTGGCCATGTGGCAGCCATGGCACAAAGCTGTCGTGACACATTGTGCCACAATGCATCATCAATTTTGACTGTTATTATTTGCTGTATCCGCTCACCGCCCTCAAGCATCAAATGCAGGTGATGCTGCAAACTGTTGACGAAGGCGTGCGTTTTCTGCAGTCTGTGCTTCCAACGCTGTCAAAGCCTCATCTGCAAACCCTGCATTTGACGCACACCAAGGTGAAATGACACAGTCTCTAAGCTGCTGCACCTGAATGACATGAACGCCTTCAATGCATGCTCAACTGTAGGAATCTGATGGCAAATTTGATGGACATGCAATCAAATCAATTTATTTTTACTGTCTTTGTGACCCTGCGGGGTTTATTTCGGGTCAGCAGGGGGTTTGACAGACAATGTCAACAGTAAATCAATCTAAAACAGACAGCTAAACTAAAACAGACATACACTCAGTTGTCTTGGCGTTTGTCAACAAAACACCTCGATAGCTAGGGAGATGATGGACAGGTGCTAGTGCTGCGACGCCACTTGCACATCACTACCATTTAATTGTCTTTGATGTTCTCAACAAAGCATCAAGAAAGCTCGGGAATACAATGAAGGAAGATGCCAGTGCTTTGACATACTACCACCGTAAATCCTATGAAAAGCTGCATTGAGCTTGCTGACACGAGCTAGCCAGCATTGCTGAGCCCATGCCCTAGACATAGTGAAGGGCTGATAGGTGCAAGGTTCAGAAGGTACAGCCAGTGAAATTGGCACTTTCTGAGAAGTCTGCCCAAAAGGCCATGCTGGTGAGTACTGAGAATGCATGTGACTGTGTTGGGGGTGTGCTGTAGTGTAGAGGAGCATGACTAGCACAAATGTCTGCATAGGCAGAAGAATCAAAGAAGACGTGGTGGAGATCTTCAATAGCACATCTACGGCACATAGTGCAAACCCTATGCTCCTGGTCAAGCCTTTCAAAACGGCCAGTGTGCACAATCAGACAAAGATGTGGTCAACAGTCTTGTGGGCATGACTTGATTGAAGCTCAGTTTCAGCTCTTTGAGACATGCATGCTTGACAACAGCAGTTTGCTGCCGCAATGCGGCGGTGATATTTGTGAGCATAGAGCAAATACAATTGCATGCGGCAATTATCAGAGGTAGAGCCTGCCCAGAAAACTACAGAGCGCTTCAAGCAACTTCAAGCAATGGACTCTGAGTACGCCACAAGACCAGCAGCAAGAGCCCAAAGTTCAAGTGTGTTGCAAGAAAATATAGCCAAGCCACATTTCACTCGCAGCATATGCAACATGTCGGAACTTGTTACAGACCCATCCCCAGCAAATCAAAGCTGCCGCATGACAAGTGAATGCGACATGCATGTTTGTACCGCAGAAGGTGTCTGACCTTCCAGTTCTGTGATACGCTTGCCCTCAGCCTGCCATTGCAGCAACTGCTGCTCTTGATTCATGACTTGCTGCTGCAGCGCCTGCTTCTGCTCCATGACCCTCTGCGCCACATCCAGAGCCCGCCCCAAGTCAGTGGACAGCTCATCATTGCTTTCAGCCAAATCTGCAACCTGTTTGTCTAGCTGGCTGATGTGTTGGCTCAGCCTGACAGCATCCTGCTGAGGCAGTAAGAGCTGATTGGCCTCTAACTCACCCTTCTGCTCTTTCAGCTCTGCAATTGTGTTCATAGCTTGCTGTCGCTCCAGTCTGTCTGTAGTCATGACTGCCTGCAAGGATCAGGAGCATATGACAAGCTGTGAGTGAAGTCTGAGTACATCAGTGGGTATTTATTGCATGAAGTCGCATGCTTTCATCCATTTCTGCAACATGCTGCCTTGCCAAAGGCTGAGTGAGGCCAATGATGGTTGGCCTAGCCCTAAATCCTGACCATGCTGACAGCCAGTCATGAATCATGCAGAAGGCACAGCATGAAAGAGCAGGAACAGAATGCTTATCAAGGGTTATGTTGCATTCTGCCTGACAAGAATGAGAAATTGGAGCGCTGGCTGCATGTTGCGCAGCGCATCATATTGCAAAGCGCAAGAAAAACACACGTTGAGCCAAATGTGAACAAGGACATCAGGATGTGAGCACGCTTGCGCATGTGTCCTGTCATTGATAATCACATGAAGGGCGTCTGTGGCCTTGTGAAAGCACTGCGAGTGTTGCAGCATCATACAAGGGCTGGCAAAGACATAGATATACGCTTGTCTCAGTCTCCTGCATGATGACTCATTGCAATATGTACATGCAAGTCACAGTCCTAGGTTGGGCAAACTGTCGCAGACGCCATATACATATGCAGAATGGCAGTGGCATTACAGTCCTACCTGAGCATTCTTGAGGGCTGTTTGCAACTCTTGGATTGTCTGCTGGCTCTGGAGTAGCTGAGCTTCAGCTTCTTGCTGAGATGATGTGGCCTGTGCAGACTCACTCATCAGCTTCTTCACCTCTGCATCAGCGTCACCTATGCCAGAAGACCGAAGCTTTCAGTGCCTGATGAACTATGATGAACTTTGACCATGTGAACCCTGGAAAATGCCTTGTGATTGGAACTCAGGCATGTATGCAAATCACAACACTGGGCTGGCAGCTCATGTTTGCAGCATTGCTTTACTGAGCTGAAGGGCAGCATTCACAAACTTGTGTGTAGGCAGTTAGAGAGCTGCATATGCAATGCGTGGCAAGAATGACACCACAAGTGAGAGGCCGTAGGATGAACAAGCTCTTTCTTTATTGGTGCTAACATGCGCACTGGTGAGCGGCGTGGTGCCCTGTCACAATTATTGGGGCTCAGAGTACCTGTGGCCTGCATGACACCAACAGCTTCCTGTTTTGCTTTGTCCACATTGGCCTGTGCCTGGCGTTTGGTATCCTTCAACTCTGCCTTCAGAGACTCAATTTCAGATTCCAAGGAGGCAATCTCCTTGTGTGCACTGCTATCCTTGGGCAAGGAAGTGGTGTGCAGCAGATGACTGTTGGTGCGCATGATGTTTGACTGTGACGTCATGATGTCAGTGTCGTTGTCCAGGGAGTGAGGGGAGGTGACATCTGAAAAATTGAAGGAGTCTGTGTTGAGAATGGACTTTCTGCCTGCCCTTGAATGCCGCTTGTAGGACCTTCCTTGAACATCATGAAGCAGCTGCATGCAACAGAACAAAATGTTGATTGCCACTCATCATGAATCACATGTGACATGCTGCTTGGCATGCATGATCACACCTCACACGTCAATCACAATCAGACATTGGTCCCACAGGCATGGCACAAGAACAGGCGCAGGACATTTGGTCACATCATGCTTGGCAGCTACAGCTCTCAGCACAAAAGACGTCAGCAAGCCTGGTAAAATGAAATGAGATGCTTGGCAGCCAAAGGGTGCTTGATTGATGAGAAACAGAAGCAGCTCCCATGACCTGACAGCTTGATGCCGCATC
Source organism: Trebouxia sp. TZW2008 (assembly GCA_002118135.1). Taxonomy (NCBI): domain Eukaryota; kingdom Viridiplantae; phylum Chlorophyta; class Trebouxiophyceae; order Trebouxiales; family Trebouxiaceae; genus Trebouxia; species Trebouxia sp. TZW2008. The sequence continues at coordinate 6,245 of BDIU01000210.1, forward strand.
AAAGTATGCTTTGTTGACAAGAATACACACTTGACACAGGACGTGAGAATTCACCTTGCTGATTGTGCCTTCCAGCTCTGCCCTGCTAGATTCAGATGCCTGCAGCTTGGCACTCATAGCTTCCAGCTCATGACTCAGCTCTGCTCGCTCCAGCTCACCTAGGATGGACTGCTCACGAGCTTGAGCTAGTTCATCATCCAGCACCTGGGTTTCAGCTTGCAGCTTGTCTAAAGCTTGACGCAGCAGTTGCATCTCAGCAGCTGCCATTTCTGCAGCATGAAGCTTGTGTCAGAGCAAATTGTTTCAACCACTTAAGTCTTGCTGTGCAGTATCTATGATGAGCTGTGTTTGGTGAGACTTGACAGCTAAGCTTTAGTGCATAGTGCAGCAGTGTCTGTATCTTTCACTCTGCCCAGACATTACACAATGTTATCATCCAGGCATTGATAGCACCAACTTGGCTGCTAGCCTCTGTGTATAGTTGCTGTGTGAGAACACAGCAGTCTGCTGATGAAGGGATAGACAAACTGCCAAACACCAACAATACATGCAAACAGCCCCATGCTTTGTTCAAAGCAAAGCTACTTTGATGCTCAGCTGTGGCACAGCACAAGACTGACTACCACAACACCAAATAAAAATCACAGCGTGTATGCCAAAGTGCTTCATATGAAAACAATCACTGCCAATGCTATGACATGATTTGAGACATTGAAAAGGTGACTTATACTTGCAGCAGTTTCATGCTTTGCAACTGCAGAACTAGCGAATATCATCCTGACATTACTTGAGATCTCAGGAGCCCAGCTCAAAGCTTATGCTCTTGTTGACCTGTCAGAAACATGCTTATCAACAGAGTAAATGTCGCACGTAGCAACAATGCCAACATCTGCTGTAGGTCTGTCACTGTCAGCACTATCAGGTATCGTGGGTGCTATGAAGAAACCTTGACAAACAGCTTGTGCAAAGGCTGAACATGATGGTGGGAGGTGTACAGCAAAATGTGATTACAGCCAAATGTGATTACGAAAGACTGGTTTGAGGCAGTTGGGTGCTGTACTTTGTTTCCAGAATGATGCTTAGCAGCGCTTGTCCTCCACGAGTAATTGCTGGACAGTCCAGCAGTCCAGGTGGCAACATACAGAGCTGGCTATGTACAGAGCTGAGAAAATCTTTGGAGAAGCCTGGCTCAGCAAGCACATGCTGATGACACTTAGCACTTACAAGCAGGCGGGGCACGAACAGCATACACCTTTATGAAAGCGGAAAACTATATTGTAAAGTCAGACTCGTGTGAGTGACACAATATGCATATGGACAGATGCAGAGAGTGTTGAGAGCTGCACCTGCTTGGTCACTGCTTTCTGTGTCCGGCAAGCTTGCGGGAGCCCGCCTCTGGCCACCCATGTCCTGCAGGTCCTGCCTCAAGCTCCCCAGCTGCAGCCTGGCCTCTGCAAGCTGGGCGCTCTTCTTGTTCACCCGAGCTTTGAGAGCCTCCATTTGGTGGTCTGCTGTTTGTAGAGCCTGCTCAGCCTGCTTGTGCGCTTCCTCAACATGACTGGCAGTTGCATCTGCACGCAAGTCACAAGCAAGTCAGTTATCATTGAGACGCAGTGCACAGCAGCAAGAAATGGACTGCTCTCTTGACAATGCTGCCTGCATCATTCTGCTCTTCACAGTTTGTTTGATTCAAAAGCATCTTTCCTGGCAGCATGTTCAGCAATTTCACGCCTCAGCAGTGAAACACAACATAACAAGTCAGCATATGAAACTCAGACAGCAGGCAGGCAGCAGTAGTGCACGCGCATCAACGCATGACAGCAAAAGCAGTCCAGGCTTCATGAATGTACTACTTCACAATCAAGATGGGCACAGCTGAGTCAAGGGCTGCAGCTACAACTCATAAATTTTCTGATCATGCCTAAAACTGTTTGCAGCCTGCTGGGTCATCCAATACATACACCCTGATTGACTACATACGATATAGAAAAGAGAAACACAACTTGCGCACCAGGACTGACATGCGCATCCTCTGCGGTGTATTGCTAAAGATAGGGCAACATAGAGTCGTCTTTACCTGGTTGCTTGCCTGACAGCTGACGCTGTGCTGAAGGCTGCCGTATCATTCCATCTGTAGAAGAGGTGCTGCTCAGACTGAGTCTGGGCTTTCCAGAGGTTACTGGCTGGCCTGCACCATTGACAATATGCCACCCGCTGCCTTTAAGGCTTGCAGGGCTGTTGCCATTGCTGACTGGCCCATTCGCTGTCTGCGGGCTGAGCTGCACATTCCCATTAGCAAGGCTTTTTGTGGCATGATTGGCACTTTGAAGCGGTCTGCCAGTCACAGGGTGCCGACCATTCTCTTGTGGGCTAAAAGGTATGGGCTGACCAAAGGTGGGGCTTGTGGGATGCACTGCTGTGTGACTGAATTCCGGTTCAAGCTTCCTAGCGGGAGCATCTGATGCCCAGGAAGACTGCCTGCTGTGCATTGATGACCCATTGGCAGGACGATGATGCAGCTGTAGAACCTCCTGTTGCAGACATGAGTGTCAGATAGAGCACAAAGATGAGTCATAGCCTTGCAGCTATGCGAGACTGTCAAACTGCTTTACTGAATGAAAGGTTGACTGATTGCCGCCAAGTGCACTCACGCACACAGCTGTCAGGAGCTTCCCAGCGCCCTGGCAGCATACAATGACAGCTTTCCGTGGCATGTGCAATGCCAACAGTCAGATAGCAACAAGAGCTCATGAAATGCAGTTGCTGTGTTCAGCAATGCCATATACCATTGTACCAACTGCAAAAGCGCGGCAGGGAGCTGTGGCGCTTGCTACAAGAATTTGTCAAGAGAACAATCAACAATGGACAAACCTGATTGGAGAAGGCCTGGGAGCGACTGCTGTCAACAGACTTGCGGTGAAAGCTGTCACCAGATGAGCGGGATGTTGCAGACAGCTGTCTGGAAGGCATCCTGCTGGACAGCCCTCTTGCCATGTGACCTGCATATACACAGTCTATCAGCTTGTGTTATTGCATATGAGCACTCGAAATCATTTGTGCAAACCATCATGCATGGCATGATTGCATGAACCAACATGAGTGCAACATTGCACCAAGGACTCAGCGCGCTCAGGTGTTGTGCAGGATACATGTGCAAGATACATGTGCAGGATACATGTGAAGCATAGTAGCACACCAACAACCACACAATGCCAGCGGCCAGTATGACATACCTGAAAACTGTTGCTTCAGCTGTGTGCCTGGCAGCATAGCGCTGTCAATGTCCTCTGCCATGAGAGGCTGATGTATGCTGTTGTCAGCATACTTGGCAAAGGGAGTGACCACCTGAGCTGGTGGGGAGACAGCCCCGCTCATTGCAGCCATGGGGGAGTGGCTGTCAGGAGTCACGGGAGTGATCTCAGATGAGCTGTCTGATCTTGGTGAAACATGTGATATGTGAGTGGACACAAATGGTGCTGCCTTCTTCTGCTGATGGGCATGTCTGCGCTGATACAGATGTGCAGGCGAGGCTGAAGCTGGCAACGAGTTCCACTGTTGATTAGAGCGTGTTGAAGATGTCTCAGGTGCTGTGCGAGGCCGGTGGGCTTTTCTGTCTACAGCAAACCAATCTGCACTTGGGGCTGTTGACAGCAAGGCATTGTGATCAAAGTCAAAATTGCCTGAGCTCATGATGTCAATATCATTGTATGACTTGTAGATGCTTGGAGCAACTTGCTGTGACTCGTGTTGCGCAAAATCGACCTCGCTTGGAGGGCTGTGAGGCTTGAGAACAGCTGTTCGGCGAGATGCAGCACTGTCAGCTGAATGATTCCTGTCATGACCCTTTAGTTCAAGCAATGAGTCAGCCTGGTCTGCGTGAGCGGAGGCCTTGTTGCTCACTTGTGAGGGTGGTTGAACAACTGTTGTTGGCTGAGCATCTGATGCTACAACGCTGATGGAATCTTGGTTGTGGCTTAGCTTCTGTGGATATTCCTGGTACACAGTGCTCAAGAACTGCTGCTGAGCTGCTTGAGAATCGTGATCAGAGAAGGCTGGATTATTGCTGCCGACCGGGGCTGGCAGACTTTTGCGCGAGCTTGCCGTGAATGACGGCCAGCGGGGAGCGGGTGTTGAGCGATATCCGCGCTCCTTCTGCTGCTGTCCCTTTGACGAAAGCCGCCTGAACAAGTTCTTCATAGCTTGCTTGTGACCAAGCCACTAAGATCCTGCGCGCAAGTCACGCTGTTGATACAGGCTCTGCTTGAAAGGCTTGATGCTTGTTTTGCAAAAGTTCTACAATACGTGAGCCCCTGCGAGTGCTCAAGGGAACGGGTCGACTACCTGCTCTCAGCTGCAGCTCCGTTTATGCACCTCGACCTGTTCAGCAGCAAGAATCCGATGGCAAATAAGTGCAGCTGCGCCGTCTGCTCGCTGTTGGGGCACAAAGCGTAGGGCCGTCCGTCCAACGTTCCAGTAAGGGACAGACCAAAACGTATGTGCACGCAGGCACGAAGGCCTAAAGTGTACGCGTTCGGGGAGCGAGCATGACAGCACCGCACGGATGATCACGGCAGTACAATCCGATGATCATCTCTTGAGCCAATGTCGTGCGAGAGCGCACGCGCTACACGTTGGGGGTTCGTCGCGTTGTCTTCGCTGACACTTGCGACCTACCCGGCCCCGCATGCAATCTTCTTCAACTTCTTAATGGCAAAGGAAATCAATTTAAAGTTTTCATGGCAGGGGAAGGGAGCATCATTGCACCTAAATTGGGGGCACCCCTGAAAACGGCAGGCCGTGATTGGTGGTCTTGGAATGCAGGCTTCTCATGTCGTACAGAGAGCACAGCACACGTGCGACATGCTGTGCACGGGTCGGGCTATTGTAACAGCTGCAGCAAAATCTTCAGCAACCCCTGGCCCTTGCCGATTGACTTCGTTCAACCAGCGGCACAGATGCTATAGCTAAGCAATCCATGCCAGCACAATGAATTGATTCTACTCAAGTTGCAAGCTTGTAGTTGTCAAACGTGTAGACAGGATCTTCGGAAACAAGTCTGACTCAATTTGTGCATGATGGCCAGTGAGCAGATCTTGATATCAGACAACAGGCAGCGGACAGGAATCCTGTTGGCGCAAGCATTGCCCCCAGCACCCATCGGACTGCATGTTTGAAACATTTGTCTTGCTTCTGGGTTAGAAGATGAACCGGTGTTGCCCATGGGCATGCTCCGAATCGCTGCGACAAGCCCAGGCAAGGAGCGCGACCTTGTCGATCGCAAACAGCAATGAGAAATTGTGCTTGCAACTCAGCACTTGTGCGCAGCCCGCACGCGCAGCCCTGTGCCGCGAGCGCACGTCGGACGGCAATCTGCAGTCGGTCGATCGGCAGCGAGCGGACTCAAGGCCCGCAATCGCGGCGTGCGGAGACTTCATAGCCTTGCTGCGCAGGCCATTGATGAGTGACAGCAGGTCTGCCCGCATATACCGCTGCATCGTGACGATCACACTTGACCTGTCCCAGTGAAAAAGCGTTGGATCAGCTCTCGAGGCTGCGTGGTGTGCAGAAGAAGAACTTGCTCTCGTCATAACGATGTCAACCGAGTGGGACCGTTGGCCGGAAGACGCAACATCGCTTAAAGTGACACAGGTCTGGACTGCAAGCAAAAAGTCATTGCACAGCTGTCCTTTGCCTGTCACGCTTTGCCTCACTGAAGTTGCTGTACCAACAAATGGGCAGAGCAGCAAGTACTTCGGTTCTCGTTTGGTTTTGGCATAACAAAAAAACGCTGAGCATGCAAGCGTGCTCATTGTGCAAGCTAGCACGGCAGCGGAACCACATGGTTCAAACAAGTTACGTCTGCACAATCGCAGGGACCACCTGGCTCAGCTTCCACTTCAGAGACATTTGAGCAGCCAGGGAGCAGTGGACCTCCTTTTGCAAAGCCAGCAGCAACAAGAGCCAGCGCTGGCAGGCGGGGTTCCATAACACGTCTAGGTGCCAACATCAGTACAAAATCTGGCTTTTCAGATCCTGCTGCAAATGCTCAGCTTGACCAGCCTGGCGGTACAGCAGATCCTAGTTCAGGATCTGTGCCCTCAGCAAAAGCAGCTCGAACCCCAGTGTCTGCTGGAGTTCAGAAACTTGTGACTCAGCTCTCCAGTAAGGCACCAACCTCAAGCAAAGGCACCGCAGAGAATGATACAGACAGCATGGAAAATTGGCAATGCATGCTGGCAGATGACTCCAGTCTGACTTCCTTTATGCCGCAGCCTAGAAGGCCCAGGAGCTCTGTTGGCATGCCTGATGCCAGCACGCAGTCAACAGCAGCAGCAGCAAAGGAACCAGGCAGTCTTGCCGCAACCCTCAGGTCAGAGGCAAACTCGCATGTTGGGCCACCTTCAGCTGCAATTCAGCGCAATGCAGCATCAGCAATGGCACGCAGCAAGAAGATCACTAGTTCATCAGGGGTTCCTACAGATGTGGCAGCAAGCAGGCAAGCTGAGCATCAACAGGACCCTCCTGCAGCATCAGCTTCCTCTGATGAAAAGCCAGTGATTGGCACAGATACTGCTACTATACAAGGCAGCAAACCTCCCACTCAGCAGCCATTGGCATCTAATCTACAGCTGTCCATTCCAGCTGTTGGTGGGTCATTGGCTTTCGCGTTAGCAGACACACCAGCCAGCATGCCTTCTAGCACTTTGCCTGACAGTGCAGTAGGGTTGAAACCAGCACATGACAAGTCTAGAAGCATCTCAGGATCAGCACCTACTGCGCTTGACAGGGCTTTGCCATCAATGGGGTCAAACAACACTGCCAAGTCAAGGAGTGCACAGCGCTATGCGGACTTGATGGCAAACCTTGGGGTAGCTAAACCCCCAAATGAGCCTGCAGACCAGAAGGCTCCTTCCAGATTGACAGAAGGCAGAACAGCAAGCAGGCGAGCCAGCCTGTTCGGTGCACCACCTGCATCAAAAAGTACAGCAGCGTCAGAAGCTGCCTTGCCCTCAAAGTCAAATGCAGCTGCTGACAGGACATTGACAATTCCTAAAGCTGCAGCTGCAGGTCAAAAGCTGGCATCCACAGCAGATATTGAGACCTCGCCAGGATCTGCAAAAGAAGCTGCAAGGTCTACTGCAGAGTCTGTTGTGAAGCCATTGTCAACAGCTCCACCTTCAGGCTCACCTGCGATGGCAGTGCCACCAGCAGTAGCTCGATCTGCAGTCGCTTCAAACAGAAGCCTGCCCAAGCAGGTTCAGCTTGAGACCCTGCCCTCTAACAGCTCTTCTGGCAGCCAAGCACCTGCACGCAAGACAGCAGCACCACCTGCTCAAGCACAGGCAAAGCCTTTGTCCAGCAGTCAGCAAACTACTAGCCAGCAGCCTCCTGCAGCGCCTTCATCCAGACTGCCGCCTTTTGACAAAGTAGCGGCGGCTCCATCTGCTCAAGCTGCTGCAGCAGCCAAGGCTGTCAGTGCCAGCCATGCACATGCCAAGTCTCCATCCCTCACTACACACACAAAGCATGTGACAGCGGTCACTTTGCCTCAATCCTCACTCTCTGCTGCAGCAGTCTCATCGGACCTAAAACTCACTGCACCCTCTGCAGTGCCCAGCCCTTCGTTCAATGTGTCACAAACAGCTGACACTGCAGATGCTGATGATCTTGACCATGTTCTGGCTAAGGAAGCTCAGCCAGAAACTCAGCAGTCACAGGACTTGCCTCAGGGCCATCAGGAACCGTCAACTGTGCTGGGTGACGCAAAGTCCGCCTCCACGGCCCATCCAGCTGTTCAAGCTAACAGTGTGCAGTCTGCAAGTCAGTCCCCAAGTGCTTTGGCCAAAGCCACATGTGTGGAAGCTGCTCCCGTATCAGATAGGCAGGCTGTGTCATCACAGCATGCAAAGCCTGTGCATCATGATAACAGCAATGCATCAGGTCAAGGAGCGGGAGCCAATGCAGAGGCAGCCAAACAGGCCTTTGTGCCCATCCCTTTTGGAAACTCTTTGGCAAATCAGCCTCAAATCAGTGTCATGAGCTTCAATGACGGATCCCTAGATGATGACTTTGATGACTTGTTCTTCGACAGCATTGGCACAGGTACTGCCGCAGGTGTGCTTGCTGGTGCTCTTGTCCACTGCATTTGGGATCTGCTGTACAAACTTCATCATGCACTAAGTTCTTGTCGCAGCCATTTGCCGTAACGATCAACTGCGCACAGAACTTTTTCAAGCGTCTCACAGGGGTAAAATTGCATTTGAAAGCATTTTGTCGCAACAACTCTTAGGTAGCAGGCACGTGTGTCGCCTATGTAGTTGTGACGCACTCAGCATGGCATGATGTGGTGCTTGAATTGACAGACGCACTTCTTGCAGGTGACGCAAGCACCAATCATATTACCCAAGTTGGTGACACAAAGCTTTTGCCTACAAAAGCTGCAGCTGCTGGAGTTTTAAAACCCCGTCAGGTGTGAAGCTCAATGCTTATGATTGCTTGTGCTCTGAATGCCATATGCTGTCCAAATGATGCAAGCTTGGTAGTAGCATCTGGTTTAGCTTACTAATTTCACACAATACATTCTGTGCTCATCAGCACCTTCCTTGGCACCTGCTCTGCCAGGCAGTGTGAGTTGAAAAGCTTTTGTGCCCTTGTACCTTTTTGCATACACATAAACTGCAAGCAAATGTGCTAGGTAATGCATATTGTTCTCGAGTTGAGCAACAGCACCGCACAATCAGCATCAGGAAGCAAGCACATGATTCAATGCCTGCATCACAGTGAGCCACAGTCAGCAATGGAAGTTGTTGTGCAATCTCCAGGACTTGATGATGCTGTGCAGGTGCCAGGGACCCCATCAACCACATCAGCTCCGGCAGCAGCAGTTGCACCGTCTTCTGCTGCACCGTCTTTGGTTGCACCAGATTTGGCTGCACCATCTTCTGTTGCATCTTCTGCAGCGCCTCAGAAGGAAGTGAGCAGCGCAGCCATGTCTCAAGAGCTGCCATCATTCCATGACTGGAGCCAAAATACTGCCTCGCCATCCTCCAAAAGTGACGCTACCTCGGGTGTTGCTGCAGCTCCAGCAGCGCCATCTGATGCAGGCAAGCAGTCACAGAATGCTCAGCCCAGATTGCAGAACAGATCTGGACAGCCTGATTTGGCTGATGCCAAGAGTGTGGTGAATACTGCAGGTTTGGCACAAACTGCTTCAGCATCAGCAAAGCTATCAGCAAAAGAGCAAAGTGAACCTAAGCTGTTTAATCATCAGGAGTCAACTCTGCCAGATGATGTTGCTGACCAGCAAGACAAAAGCCTCCAGTCAGAGTCACAGGCATCAGACATGACTAACGCTGGCAATACTGCAGATGTCAGTAGTCAACAGCAAGGTGAGCCATGTACCAACTCACACCACGCCTCTTCGCAGCTCAATCATGCATATAATGTGCTTGCTATGCTCTATAATTGCTGAGGCACCCCGAGCCTTCACTTGCAACACATCTGTCACATGCACCTTTGCCTTGAGCCAAACTCCTCTCGTGCAAGTTGTTCATCTTGCTGGTTGTAGTTCGTTGACGCCAGCCGTGAAGCCTGTTGCCCTGACAGACTAGCGGCTTGCTCATTTGTTCTTGTCAGCTGTGCAGGTAGTAGTCCTCAACAAGCCATGTTCAGCATCCCTTTCAGTGGACAAGCAGACAGCTTTGCTGAAGGTGATGATGATGTCTTTGGAGAGGGTCTCAGTCAGCAGCAGCCAGAGCCCTTCAGTGCAGCTGCACCTATGCAAACCCCTGTTGGGCCAGAGCCATCATTCAGCTTTGACGACTTTGGTGAAGAGCAGCAGCAGCAGCAGCAGCAGCAGTGGGGTGCCCCTATCTCTTCTGATCAAGCCCGGCCCCAACCTCAGCCACAATACCTATATGCGTCTCAGGATCAGGGTGCATTCCCATCTCCATATGCATCTCAGCTGCTCATGCAGGAGCATCAAGCTCAGCAGCTATCAGCAGCTAACCAGGCTTCGCTGCAGACAGGCCTGCCTCAGCCCCTCTGGCCTCACCAGACTGCTCAGACACATGCGCATGCATCAACGGGTTTCACCCCTCAAAAATTGTCTTCAAGCTCAACTCTGCGCCCTGCAAATGGGGAGTTGCCTTTGGCACCAGCCAGCCTGCCTGCCCAGCAGAACCTAAACTTCCCTGCAGCGTCTTCCAGCCTGCCTTTCCAGCAGACAGCGGCCCCCCCTTCAGGTCTGCCTTTTGGGCAAGCAGCTCCCCCACAGCAGGGGCACACACCTGCCCCACTGCCTTTGCAGCTGCCAGGGGGTCCACTGGCAGTGAGCACCCGGAGGGTGCCATCACCACCTCCTCATGACGCTGCTGTCAGCCACGCGCAGCAGAGCCCCTACAGCAATGAAGCTGCATGGAACGGTGCAATCTCCTGCTTGCCTATCTCTTGACAGTGATGTGTAAAGGGCACACCTTCATCATTTCCCCCGATGTGCTGTTTTCATATTGCATGCACTGGCAGTACTTAGTAGGGGTGCAGCAGCAGGGACCAGGTGCCAACATATTCTCAGCAGGAGAACAGAGTCGTGCTGTTGTCAATGCAAGATGTGATGTGTTCTGCACATGTCGACATAACGTCAGATCTGCAATGAGTCACACCTTTTCACTGTGTGTGTAGCAAAGCTGCACCACGTACAGGAAGCAGTCTGTCCAAAGCACTTTGCAAGGTTCGCCAACATGATTGTGATATTGTAGGTCAGGGCTACGTTGCTCAGTCAGCACCTGGTCCAGAAGACACTCAAGCAAGCACCTCACAGCAGTATGACCCTTGGGCAGGTCAGCATGTGCCATCTCAAGGCTTTGCTCCCAGCACAGCTGATCCATATCAGTCATATACACCTCCAGTCGAAGCGCCCTTCCCTGCTGCTGTGGCTCCTGCAGCTTCTGCATTTCCAGCAACCATGTCCAGTCCTTTTGCCCAGGCAGCCTATAACCCTGACCCCTGGCAGCCCCCGCAGCAAGTCACTACTCCTTCTTCAGCCCTTCACCAGCCTGCTGCTGCACCAGTCTTCCCAGTTGCATCACAGCTGGCAAACCCTTGGGCTCCTGGCGCAGCATACCCTGATGCCAGCCTTTGGGATCAGCATGCAGCTGCTGTCAGTCCCTGGGACACTGGGGCAACAGAAGCAAATGCTGCAGAAGCCGTGGCAGCAGGCTACAGCAGCCAGGAGTCTGGGTACAGGTCCACTGACGGCAGGCCTGCAGTTGCTCTGATGCTGTTTGGCTTTGCTGGCAAGATGTACTGCTGGCGCCCGACGCCTGTTCCAGGTGAGCAAAGGGGCAACAGTTGCCAGATGGGATTTGACAGTAATTTTAAGATGTGTGCAATCCAGTGACAGCTTCATATCATTTGCATATTGCAAATGAAGGGAATCAGTGCGCAAAGCCATGAACCTCCAGAATGTGGACGCTGTGCATACTGTTCAACAGTCCTTGAACGGCATGAAGACAACGCTGACTGTGCTATCAGCTTGCTATAGGGTTTAGAAACTGCAGCTTGAGTGACAGAGCAAGCAAGCGCAGCTTGAATGTTATCAGCACAAAGATTTGCGTACTGGTCATCAGCTGCATCCCACCACGTGCTGCTGTGTGGAGAGTGCAAAGGTGCTTGTGCTGGCACTTTCAATCTCCTACTGGTTGGCTGGCATGATGGCAGGTGTGCGGTGATGTGCAGGGCTGGCTGGTGCAGCAGGCGGCTTCACTGGCAGCAGCACAGGCAGCCTGCATATACTTGCTTGGCCTGCAGCAACTGCAGACACACCAAGTCAGCAGCCTCCACAACAGCAGCAGCAGATGTCACCATGCCAACAGCAGGAGCAGCAGCAGGTATGAGATGAGTCCTGAAGCGCAGCATTCAGCGCTTCTGAGTGCACCTTGCCCTGCTTGTTCAGGTTTTGTTGCGGTAGAAAGCAGCATGACTTTTTGCGCACACAACCAGCTTAAGGCACCAGCATGCCTTGGAGGCTGCGTGGATGCAAGGTGCTGTATAAGAATTTCATGAATTACTGCTAATTTTGCAAGCTAGTTGTGGAAGGTCTGCAGCTGTGCAAGAGACAGCAGGTCTTAAATGATGTACCTGCTATCTTCTGGGCATTTTCATTTATTCATCATAAACGTGGGCTAGGCAGGCTCAGCAGGTCCAACTAGGTACGTACAGAAGCAATCAACTGTCTCAACCAGTTTGATCATGTGCTAAGCTAAACCAATTAGATTGGACATAAAGGGCGGAGAGGTCCTTGTACACAGTTGACTGCCAAGTATCTCTGGGTTTACCCTAGGCCCAAGTGCCTTAAAACTGCCCAAACATACACTGATAAGGCAGTCTGCCCTGTGTCATTTGTGCTGTGTGATCAAGCCATCTAAGCCTCCTATGGGCAACGACCTGATCAAGGCTAGGCAGCTTGCAAAGGGTCCTGATGCTGTCATTGCTTCTTTTATCTCGCCAGATGAAGCCGTATAAAATCTCAGGCAGTTCATTTGGAAAACCTCAAGACGGTTCAAGTGATTCTTTAAAGCATGCCCGCTGTCACAACCATAGAGGAGCACAGACAGCACAACACTCTTGAAAAGCAGCAACTTCCTGGCAAGTGTCAAATTCTTGCAAGACCATACATGCGCCTTCAAACTATGCCAAGCACAACTAGCACTGGCAATCCTGTGACCCATCTCAGAGTCTAACCTGGCATCACTAAAAAACATGCTGCCAAGGAATTTGAACTTGTGCACTGCTTCAATAACACACAAAGGTCTAGAGCAGCTGCCTCTGACTCAGCATTCCTGCCAACAATCAATCGTCGACACTTCAATCTCTGGGCAATTGCAGACGTTTCAGAACAAATGGGCTTCTGCATCAGCAATCCAGCCAAGCCAATTTTTTAGGATCAGTGCTTGGCGTTGAGCTCTGGCATTGAGAAGTTCTGCAGAATTCTAGTTGTCACAACAAAAGGGCCGACCAGTGGGTGCCTGTGCCTCGTATATGCAGACATAGCTGTTTTGAGCTCTCACTGATTTTTGCCACAGGTGCCTGCATTATCCGCCAGTCACCGTCTGATGAGCCAGTTCCCAGGACCCCTCATGCCCAACACACCCAAAGACAAGGTAACCACCTCAGTAAAGCACTGCCATACCTTCTGTTGCTTCTGTTGTAAGATGTGCTATGGTGCTGTTTCAACAGCTGACCTGAAGCAGAAGACAGCTTGCAATCTTGTCCTGCCTTGGACCCAACAGCAACTTTGCACACAATTGTCATGCTTGAGTCGTTCGGCAGGCAAGTCCTTGGTCTGCATACCTGCTTGAGCTCACACGACTCACTGCTTCTGCATGCTCTACAATGTCAGGCCTTGTGCAACATGCACATGTCAAGCAGTGTGCTGAATGCTTGTACAATCTAACAGCTTTCCTGCAGTGACTTCACATCGCACTTGAGTGCAGGTCTTGAGCTTTGTAGCAGAGGCATGTCAGAGGTGTGTGGAGTGGGAGGCACACCCTGGGCAGGCAGGGGACTTGATGATGCTATGGAAGGTGTTGCAGCTGCTGTGCCAGCATAAGGGCACCTTGCAATCCCCTGTTGCCCCTGGCACCAACGCCAACACTCCAGGTGATGGTCACATCAGTGTCATGTCCTCATGTGACAGCAAGCTTTGTTGATGCTTGTTTATGAGTAGCGCTGAATTTTCAAGATCTCTGCCCCACCCTTGTGCATTGGGTTTAAGCTCAAGAGAACGAGTAAGCTTTGCTCAGCTGTCCCCGTTGATAGATTGATTGCCCAACAAGGTGTCAAAGGGACATGCGCATATCGCTGACCTACTGCGTGGATCACGTTCGTATTTTCTTTTTAGCATGTTGCACACATCTTGCAGAGCGCAGCACTTAATGTCTCAAAAGGTTTGATTTGCTGAAAGCATCCACTGGCAATGTTGAGACAAGCAGGGCAGACAAGCCTTCTCAGAGATGGGTGCTTCCATCCCTGAAGTGCATGACGGGAGTGGGTCTTGCGCATCACCTGAACATCATGCAAAGCCTGTTTGAGGCTGCTTTCAAGGGAGGTCATGTCACCCAGTCAGGATGCAACAGACTGCCCCCAAACATTTTCCCCTAGATCTGCAGGGCAGACTCTCGGGCAAGGCCTAATCTAGTGCCGACATACATGAGCGTTGAAGCATCACCTGAATCACTGTACACCAAAGCTCTACAGGTGGCAGTGCACTTTTGGCATCAATCAAGCTATTACTGCTGTACAGAAGCACAGTTGTCTGCCATCCTGCTGGCTGAGCAGAGCCAGTCCAGTGCCCCTGTTGTCACTTCTTCCCCAGCTAGCCCCTGGTCCAATGCCTCAGCAATTTTTGGGGCAGCGGGGCATGGGTCAGGCGGCAACAGCCTGCCCTCAGAGGTGCTGCAGCCCCAACCTGCCTTTGACGATTTGCAGCAGGCTGCAGGGCAATTGCAGCAGCTGCTGATGGCTGGCCACCGTTTAGAGGCCCTCAGGCAAGCCAGAACTGTCCCTGCCATTTGCCCGACCTCTTCCTGACATCAATCCTTGCCTTTCGGGTCAACCTCCAGTCCAAGCTTTCATTTCCCAGGTTGTGTTGAGCTGCATGTGCATGGGTCCCTGGGTCTTTGTCTGCTGCGCTATGTTGTACACTTGTGCACAGCTCTTGAATGTCAGACCGTCTATCACTGATGCCGCTCATCCGGCTTTTTGTCAAGTAGAATGAGTTGAGGTATGACTGCTGAAGCTGGCTGCAGGATAGCTGTTGAAGGCAAATTGTGGGGCCCTGCACTGCTGCTGGCACGACACTGTGGTGACAAGGCTTTCTTTGACACAGCTGCAGCCATGGCCAAGGGCAGCACCACAGCAGGCAGCCCTCTGCACACTCTCACTCTACTCATGAGCGGTAAAGCAGACACTGTGCACGCTGGGCATGCTAGGCCTGATGCCAAGTCAAAGGCCAACTTGGCAAATGCTGCTGATTCGGCACCATTGCCTGCTAGTCCCTTTGGACTGGGGGCAGCAATGCCGACACAGGATGTGCTAAGTCAGTGGCAGGGCAATCTGGCCATCTTAGCTAGCAACAAGGTGGCTGGCAATGAGGCAGCCATGGTCCAGCTAGGGGAGAGATTGTGGCGTGAGAGGTCACAGGTGAACTCATGCAACAATGTGTACAGCTGCATTGACTTCAGTTCAGCTCAGACAGCAAGGCATGCAGCTGTGTACTGCAGGAACAAGCCCTGAGGTTCAGTTGTAATGTGTTGGCGCCTAGTGGCGCCTGAGCTGTTAAGCTGGGCCATGTTTGTCATTCAGGGGTTGCACAGGATGCAAACAAGCTCAGCAAATGTTACTGGGCTCGCGTATATATGTGACATTGCCAATTCACCAGACTGTGTATATACATTGCTGTTGACATACTGCCCACAATGGCACTACTGCATCCTTCAAGCCAGCTTGATGCGCAGTTGACACATTGTATATCTGATGTTGTTCCATACAAAGAACCTTGCTGTCAACTTTTTGAAACACCTTGCTATGCTGCACTATCTCAAGCAGCTGTATACAAACATGTACTAGCACGGTGTGCATGCTGGTGCGCAGGCTGTGGCGGCGCATATATGCTTTGTGTTGGCTGGCGTGCACACCCAACCATGCGACCCAGCTTCCCAGGTATGCCTGGTGGGGGCAGACCACCGCAGCCTGCCCCGCTGCTTTGCCAGCACTGCTGCCATCCAGCGCTCAGAGGTGCTGGAGTGGGCGCGCTCACAAGGTACTGCACAATACCACCTCCTCATTTCCACCTTGAGTCCATGCTGCCACTTTTGCTGACTGCATGCAAATTTGTGTTTAACAGATACTGAGACTTGAGATATGCACATGCAACGAGCTTAAGGAGATCACACCTTTTGTGCTGACAATGTTGCTTGCATTCAGCGCACTACTGCTGATTGCCAGTATCTGTAACATGCATTCAGCCCACTACTGCTGATTGCCAGTATCTGTAACATGGCAATTGCACAACTGTCATGGCTAGCCTTGACACCTTGTCATAAGCAGAAAAGGTACAAGACTCTGCCAAAAAGCTCACTTCTGTTCATGCTCTCTGGGGTAACAACAAGTCTTGCATCACCACCAGTGACTCATTGCTTGCAGTTGCTGCTGTAGGCAACTCTAGCTACACACTGCAGCATGGATTGTTGCTGCTGCCTTACAAGTTGCTGTATGCTGCCCGCCTGGCAGAGCATGGCCTCCTCTCTGAAGCAGCCCAGTACTGTGGGGCAATTCAGCAGGCTCTTGGAGCCCTTCCCAAGCAGCCTCCTGCCCTTGCTGTCTGCAGGGCCTTCACCCAAGCACTCCTGGAAAGACTCCAGACATACGCTGCGGTAGGCTGTCTGGACTGTTTGCTTTTCTAGCTGCACATTGTTTCAGTGCAGTGGATCTCATAAACTTCCAGCTTGTCATCATGCTACACCTGGCTGACCTGCGCTCCATGTGCATCACTGCTTGGCTTGGCCTTGCAGCCTCCCCTCACGGCATGCCTTGTTTTCACATCACAAGATTGTTCAAAAAAGCGGCCAGTGTTGTGTGCTTGCATTTTGTCAAGTCACGCAGAACACTTGCAGCAGCTGAAGTTGATGTGTTAGAGCAACCCAGTCACTCAAATGCTATCCCTGCCAATAATTAGTGCCGTCCGACCTGCACTTTATTGCTGATTTCTCCTGCAGGCGCACAATATTCCCTTGCAGATGTCTCGCTCAGGCTCAGTTCTGAGCATCTCAGGGGTTGGCAGATGGCTAGACAGGGGCTTGAGCAGGCTGATGGGCAGCCCAGACCCACCCCCACCCCCCCAGTCAGGTCCAGGCTCTACAGGCTCTGCTCACTCTGACCCTGACCCCTACCTTGCCACTAACAGGCACCGCAGGAACACCAGTGACCAGTACCTGCAATCTGATACCCCTAAGGCAAGCCTTACCTCTTGTCCTGCCTTTGTAAGGCTGTGTTGCATTGGGTACTTGGCGCAATTGCACCAGTCTCTGGACATGAGAGCAGACATATGCCTGCCTTTTGACGGGAAAGCCTGATGTTGTTCACATGCATGCCGCCAACGCCTTTTCTGCTGGTGATGGGTTGGCAAGTGCACAGTATTTTCCATCTTCAACAGCAATGCAACCTCCGCAAGTGATTTGCAGCGAAATTGACGTGCGCATAGGAAAGTGCACAAGCAGACTGACTAGTAAGGTTCTTCATTGCCAAGCAACATCACTCAGCACTGCGTTTGACCACGTCTTGCCTAGGATGTCACATTAAGCATGCATGTGATTTGGACAATACCTGCAATATGCACATCTTACTTTGTGATGAATCACAAGTCACACATCAGGAATGCAGGCCCTCGTCCTGAGTCCTGCTGAGATTGTTTGCAGGTGACAGTGCCCAAGCGCAGTCAGAGTTCACAGGACATGCTGGTGCTGCAACAGCGTCAAGCCAAGGTAGCACCTTCACTAGCTTCAACTCCTGAAAGGGCAGCGGATGCCCCAACCAGTCAGCAGCAACAGCAGCCAAAGGGCAGCAGTGGTGCTGTGAGTAGGCAGCCCCAGAAGGCAGCCAGTCAAGGCTGGATGAGCAGAGTGAAGAGTGGTATCCTGGGCTCTGCTGCAAAGAAGAGTGGGCCAGACAAAAAGGTATGCACCAGGTCGCAACAAGCATGCTTTGGCAGCGCAATTTGGTGAACGCTGTTGTTGACATGCCACAATGCATGACACTGTGCTACAGCTTTGCACACTGACGTTGCATGCCTCGTAGCAAGCATGACTGCAATGATTTGTGTGATGCACTTTTGGGTGTGAGCAAGTGTCATTTTTGGGTACTTTCAGGCAGTGGTTTTTTGCAGCATCTGTATACATTTGGGCTTTTAGGTGTATAGCTACTGTCATACGCAACAAAGCCTGCATACACACAGCAGCAGACAGTAGGTTGCCTGAAGCAGAGCTTGGTATGTGCACTCACCTAATACTGTTGCTTTGGATTTAAGAAACAACACGACATACAGCACACAGAACTGTAGCAAACTGTAAGTACGAAGCTGCAACAGTCTCTGCACAGCTTTCAGTGTCAGCACCTCAAGCACGTCAGCCTCTTGAACAACCTGCATTGACTAATTCTCATTTGGCCTGATCAGGCAAGTGAGGCCCAGATTGGAGAAGAGAACAAGTTCTACTATGATGAAGAGCTGAAGCAGTGGAGGGAGAGAGGGGTAGAGGCCCCTGCCCCCTCCGGGCCACCCCCTCCACCGCCTAAGATGACCCCTCAAAGGACAGCATCAGGCTCCCTGACACCAGGTCAGCCTCCTCCTGCCAACGCCAAGGAATTCACTGAACACAATGCAGTATTCAATCCCTCAAAGATCATGTAATGGCTGCCGTTTCTTCCATTATGCAGCTGGCACAAGGCGGTGAGTACGATATGAAGCAGAGCATGCCAACACGTATGCAGCTGTACCAGCAAATCATGCTGACTGCACTCAAGAGCACTCTCGGCAATCGGTCAGCATTAAAATACCAGACTCCACTGCCAAATGCAATGCCGTATGTTTGAGTTGAAGGGGTCTGCATTTGCAAGGGTTTCATGTCTGTGTGTATGCATGTGCCAGGTTTGACGCGGCAACCATCATCAGGACCAGCGTCAGGGTCTGGCAAACCACCCTTGCCAGGCGGGGGACCCCCCTCGTCCGGACCGCCTTCGTCTGGTGGCCAGCCAAATGCTCCGCGCTCATCAGTGCGCTCACGCTACGTCAGCAACTTCAGCCCTGCTGCCCCTCCAGGGTGAGGATTCAATCACTGTCATGATGTATCTGCAGCTGCATTGTGCCTGTGAACCTGCAGGTCTACTCAGGCTGCACCACCAAATGTAAATTCACGTCTCAGGTGCTGTTGTGGCAACACTTGGTGCAGCATATAAGCATAAGTGCACATAATGGCTCAGACACTGCATTCTCACCGCTTCCTGTATTCATCATTACAAGGTGCCCAAGTTCGCAGTGTTGTCAGCAATTGGAGCCAGTGTGCCTGCTTGCCAACATACGTGACTGGCAATCATGTTTGTCACAGCGTAGCAATCATGTGGGACACTCTTGGGCCGCTGCTCAGAGTTCGAAGCATCTGCTTGAAAGCCAGACAGACATGGGTTTGCTTGATGCAGGTCTGGCTCAAACACAGCAGCTGTGCCATTAGTCCCTCCTAGGCCCTTTTACGTCCCCAGGGCTGCTGCACAATCAGCGCAACTCTTCCAGCCATCAGCCCCAGCAGTCACATCAGCAGAGACAGCTGCAACATTGCCATATGGCAGCACTCGCTCAAGTGCTGCACCAGCTGCATCTCACAGTGTTGCTAACATGACAAGGCTTCCTGACAGCCATATGTTGCCTTCCTCTTCCCGTTCTGTTGTTGCTGAGCAGAGGCATCAGCCCTTTGCTCAGCTGCCTGAACCAACAGCAAGCGCCGCTGCAAGAGCCCAGCCTGGCAATTCTGCACCAGATGCTGTACAATCCTTATCTAGGCTACCAGGTGCAGCTCAGGAAGCAAGCACATCCCAGGCTGTTGCCCAGGACGAAGGACTTGTAGCTTCATACAGCTCCTTTGGCTACGATGCTGTGCCTTCCTACACGTGGCCTGGCGCTAATTCAGCTCAAACATATGCTTCCTCAGGCAACACGCTAGATCCGTATGATACAGGCGGCGAGTCAGCTGCTGTCATTACTGCACACACTCACAATGATGCAGTTGACTTTGACGAAATGACAGAGCTGCAGCTGTGAGCAGAGTCGTGGGTTTTTAGTAAGCAAGGAACTTTGTAAGGCGCATCTTGACAAGTACAGCTTGCAAAGTTGTGATGCCATGAAATCTGCTGAAATAGCAAACCCAGATGGAGATTGTGCAACGTATGATTTGAACACGGGAAGTGAGTACTTGGTACAGCTGGTATATAATTGTGCAAAGTCATGTCTCGCGCGTCCCTGTCAAGAAATTTGCAAGCTCTATTATGCATCATGCAGCTTGCATGCACCCTGCAATGGTCAAAGTGGTCAACGCTTTAGTATCTCGACTTCTGTTTATGCCGTTGCCATGCACGCACATTTTGCTACAGACAACCAGCGTGATCTTCTTTGACACCACATGCTGACACAATGAGCGTTTTGCGATCCCTCAGCGCTGGAAGTTTTGCTGTATATCGACAAGCTGTTCGTGACTTGATCGCTCGACCTAAGGTAGCGACGCAATACAGCGCGAACTCGTCCTGTCACACGCCGCAAGCGTTCAGGTAATGTGAAGCAGAATATGTGACAAGGATCTCTGATAAACGGTATTGCCGGCATTGCGAACGTACGCGATATCTAACGATTTATGGGTGCAGATCGCTCCTCGGTGACCAGTCCCGAACTGCTCCCGCATCATTGCATAGAGCCTTCAGCGCTTCAAACAACGCACCAAATCCTCTGGGCAGCACAAACACTTCGGAAACCACCAACTCGTCCGGAGTTGGAGACACACCTCTAGCTGGCAGCAGTGCTCCTCAGGACCCATCCACCCGGCAGAATCCGCTAGCAGCAGTCACAGGTGTCAGCTCAGGCAGCACTGCAAAGCCCAATCCCCTTGAGGCTTCAACAAGCTTGTCCTCAGACAGTGCAAAGCCAGACCCCTTAGCAGCCAGCACAAATGTGCAGGCAGACACCAGTGGCAACGCCACATCATCCTACTCCTTTCAGCAGGTTGACACTCTCTGAGAAAGGCCAAAGTGCAGTTGCTTGAGTGACGAAGAAGCGACTGTAACATGACATGTCAAGTGCAGAGCACATATGATGGACCACCGAAGCTGATTGTATTTGGAGGCAATGGCTTTGTTGGCACCAGGGTGTGTGAGGAGGCTCTGCAGACTGGCCTTGCTGTAGTGAGCATCAGCAGATCTGGAGCACCCAAAAGTGCACCTTCTGCCTCTTGGACCTCGCAGGTGGACTGGCTCAGCGTAAGCTTTCCTTTACCCCGCAAATGGACTCTGCATGACCTGCTAGTAGATACCTGAATGCAAGCGCTAAATCCAAGCACTTGTGCTACAACCATCTGACCTCAACAACTTGCTATCTGATTGGCAGGACGATTAGCAGCAAAAGTCAGAGATCAATTTTTGGTTCTTAAACAAACACAAGTCCTTCTGTGAGCCTTGAATGATGCGCAAATGTCATCCTGGACCTGCAATGCCATGTCTTGCAGGTTGAGATTGATTACCCCATGAGTCAACTCACAGAACTTTCAGGAACCTCGAAGTTGCACAACATAGACCAATATTTAGCCAAGAGCCGGAATGCTGCCGGCAACAAGTATGACTCTGCATCAGCCTCACTCTGCGACGCATGCTGGCAAAGGTGCCACACAACGCCTATCATGTCAGTACCATACACTGCATTTCTGCTCGTTGCAGGCAGATGCATTTGAGACAGAGCAGTGGCGAGACCAGCTGCAGGGTGCTGTTGGTGTGGTCACCTGCCTAGGCGGCTTTGGCTCCAATGAGTTCATGCTCAAGGTGCAGTCTGCCACACACCTTGTTGTCACACAAAGGTAGCTGACATCTGGTCATATGTGGCCTCATTACTGGCATGAGTTGCCAAATTTTGCAGCAGCGGCCTTTGGCAGAATTGTATGAATCTTTGTGAGCAGGCTGCTCATGCTTCATGCCTGTGTATTGCTGAAACCAGAAGCTGTATCATGCTTGTCAGCAATGCCTGCTGAATTAGCTCTGGACCAACATTTCTGAGAGCTGGCACAAAGCACTTGTGAATGTGAGCCAGTCTGGCAATCCTGACATAGACGTCTGCTTCTAATTGAACTTTTTCTGGATGAAACTGTGTTGATGTGTGTGAAATGTAGATAAATGGAGAGGCCAATGTGGGTGTCATCAGGGAAGCTGCGCGCGCTGGCGTCCCCAGATGCGCCTTTGTCTCTGTGCATGATTACCAGTTCCCGGGTCAGTCACACTCCCTGCTTTGTGTCCAGAATAACAGATACTTTGCTCTGTACACTGGTCAGTATCAATGATTGCAGCTCTGCTTATGTCCTGACTGAAGACACAGACAATGTGGCCTTGGTGTAAGAAGCCAATTATAGCACATGTTCAGGTCGCATGCTGATGGACTACTGGCTTTGTGCAGGATTTGTCCTGTCAGGCTATTTCCAGGGCAAGCGGAATGCTGAGCATGCAATGGCAGAGGCTTACCCTGACCAGGGCGTCTGCCTCAGGCCTGGCTTCATACATGGCACACGATATGTGTCTGGAGGAGTGGGCATCCCTCTCAGCACCATAGGTGTGAATGCCATTACTGACCTCAGCGTTGCAAGATTGCATCTGACACTTGCCTTGAGCTGTCTTTCCAGCTCACATGAGCTGTGCTGAGTTCTGCTGACTTGTGCAATTGGATGGGGATGCATCTTTTGTACAGCTTGAGCTCGAGCTAGGGCAGTCATTGACGTTTCCTTGCTTGCTTTGGGCATGCACCTCAAGCACATTTCCCTTGTCAATTGCTGACATGATGTCAGCAACATGCACAGCATCTGTACAAGACTTGCATTGCTTGTGCATGTGCAGGCAGCCCTCTTGAGAAAGCTCTTGGATATCTTCCTGCCAGATCCCTTGCAAAGCTGCCTATTGGAGGAGCTGCTTTTGTTCCTCCAACCAGTGTGCAGGCAATTGCAAAGGCTGCAGTTGCTGCTGCAACAGATCCTGCAGTGCCAGGGGGTATCATGGATGTGTGGCAACTACAGCAGTATGACAAGCAGTGAGGGTGAATAATTCTCTGCATCAGTGCAGAATGAACCATGGTCAGCAGGGCTGCTGGCTGCATCTTGCTTTGAAGGTTGTGACGTCATAGGAGACACTGT
This sequence comes from Trebouxia sp. TZW2008, assembly GCA_002118135.1. Classification (NCBI taxonomy): domain Eukaryota; kingdom Viridiplantae; phylum Chlorophyta; class Trebouxiophyceae; order Trebouxiales; family Trebouxiaceae; genus Trebouxia; species Trebouxia sp. TZW2008. Next base: position 29,221 of record BDIU01000210.1, read on the forward strand.
CTGTGGCCGTGATGGTGCTTCAAGACTTGAGGACTGGTTCAGACAGTCCAACACTGCTTTGATAAGGCGCAGCCCACATATACAGTGCGTTACTGCATGCACATCCAGTTGAACTGCAGCAATGTCAATGTGCGTGCAAGCTCAATGGCAATTGATTCTTATTTGAAGGCCAGCTCTGCAGCTCGGCTGTGAAGTGCGTGCCTTCAGGCTTGGTCAGAGGCAGTTAACAACTGCCGTCGGCTTCCTCAGCAGCGATGTGTAGCTTGAGCACCATGTGGCTCACCGTGGGCGTACCGCCGCAGGGCCGCCGAGCCCAAATTCTCGGAACATGCTACCGTGTGAAGGCCGAAGCAACTTCACCCAACATCGCTATCCTTCAGCGAAGCAGGAGCAGCTGGAAGGTAGCAGCATCTCATGTCGCAGCCTCAGTCAGTGCATGCTACAGGCTTCAATATCGCTCGCGCAACGGAGCAGACCGCAGATCAACTAGCACTCCCTTTTTGGTGTCACAAGCTCCTGCTGGATTACACACAGCTGAGCAACTGCATCTCCAAGTCCGCTTGATCATCGCATAGGAGGAGAGACATCAAGTAGCGACAAACTAGTCTGCAGATCTCGAGGTGGTCCAGCCAATCAGCAGCCTGTTTCAAGAGGACCATGATGGAGGCTACGCTTGCTTCAAAGTCGGTGAGGCATGTCGACTGGCTCTACCTTGTAGACGTTGCCGAAGGTCTGCGCCAAGCTCTCGGCTGGCAAGCTCACGCAGATTCGACATAAGCTCTTGCCACGCAGGATTGCCTTCTGCCTGTTGAGTGCGTAGCTACAGAATACCAGGCAGCGGCTGATACAGTCATCCGACTTTTGCAAGTGGAGGGCAAGCTGATCAGGACAGGCAGGGCTCCTGGTGGCTCAGCAGCAAATGTTGACATAATTCTGCCTACTTTATTGCCCCGCTTGACCCAGGAGCAGCCACATATGGTCAAGTGTGGCAACAAGTATAAGCTTTGTGAGGCCAAAAATGAACTGCGCCTGTTGGCTGCACTGCTAAAAGATACTCAGCAGGAGCACAAGATGATTGTGCATTCTGTCAGCGATCTTGAGCTTCAGAACAAGGTAGACAAGGCACATTCAACTTGTTCAACGAAGTTTTGCAGATATTTTCAGATCTTCATGTCAACTTGAGTGAGCAGTCTGACTGCTTACTCAGTCAGAACTGCATGCCGCATGCAAAAAAATCATTAATGTATTGTGATCAGTCGTCCCTTTCAGAAAGTTGTTCAGGGCAGCACTCTCAACAGCGGCAGTCTTGAACTTGTTCCTGTTTGTATGAAACACATGCACATCAGCATGGGCAATTTGACAGATCACCTTTTGCAATTTATACAGTTTGTCTGGTTCTATTCAGAGCATTCCTGTTTAGTGCCACAATGTCCTTTATCATGCTTGCCTAGGCAGCTGTATCAACAATTTGCAAGCTAGCTGTTTAGTGTACTGAGCTAAAATTCGGGCTCAGATCTCAAGGTGTATACTGCGCAATGTGCAATGCAGTAGTGCAGGAGGGTCTAGAGTTCTGAGTCTGAGGCGTTAGCTAGCTGTTGAGCCTTTGCTGCACAATTCCATTTTGTTGCATTTCGTTGGCAAACCCTGAGGCACAAGGTCGGCAGCGCGTGCACTTTGTACAGAAATGTATGCCTGCGCTTGTGGTCATCAATACAACTGATCTCGGTCATCTGCTTAGTCTTTAAGCTTGTAAATTGAGTCGAGAGTTAATGTTCTGACTGTCCTTCCTGAGTTTTAGTCTGCTCAATCAATCGATTAAAATCAAATCAGTCAATTAGTCACAAGTCTGTATCGCCAGATGCAATCATATTCCACATCATCAGGGCAACATCTCATGGCCGACTCCGGCAAATGGCCATGGCCGACCCTCACGGCCAACAAGGTGTCAAAAGCTGCAGACCTGATTGTCAAGTGTATGAGGCTGCTTGGACTCAATCTGACCATTCAAGACGAGTTTGCTCTGCCTGCCCGCGGCTTGTGCAGGCAGTGCTGTATGCAAGCTGGAATCCAGACAGCAACCTTGCTGAAGCTTGACAGCAACAGGCAGCGTCACTGCTGGAGTTGTCAATGTGCCAACATGTTATCAAACATGGCTTGCAGAGCCGACCCCTTGTTGCGCGAGTAATGCACTGCCATACGCAGCTTGAGTCTGTTTTGATGCTACAACAGGCACCCCTAGCTTGCGCTCGCGAATTCTGATCCATGCTGGATTCTTTGACCCCCCTCCTGCTGTATACACCTGCAATCCAGAGTTTATTGTGGAAGTGCTGAATTTCATCGTCAACTTGCCATGTCATGCACTCATTGCCAGCATGAGGCTGTGGGGGCTTCTGCAGGCAGAGCTGTGACTCTATATCAGCTAGAGTACAGCTGACAAAGGCTACTGCCTAAACTGCTTTGTTGCTTAAGTTGCTACTCCTAGAGCAGCAATAGAGGATAGCAACATGCTGCAAAACTGCATGGACTTTTCTTTTATTTTTGCAGCTGCGACACAGCGGGACACGAAACTACGTAGCCGTCCCGCATCAAGCTGCACCATATTGCTGAGCAAGCATCTGATACTCACAAATCTAGTTGCAAAGCTGGAAAGATCTCATCATGCAGCATTTTGATACAACCCAGGCAGGCTCAGACTCATTCATGCTTGTTTTAGACTCAATAAGGGGAGAGAAGTCCGCTTGTGTTGCAATTTGATTGCAAGCTGCAGCATGCAACAAAGACTGGGAGCTCCAACCCATGCTTCTGTAGAGGCAGGCATGCAAGACAATGTCAGCACCATGCTACGCTGTGCACAATATTATGGCCAGGGAATGGCTGACCTTGGTGAGGGGCGCTGCACCCAGCTTTGTGAGCAAGCTGTAAGACCTGGCCTCAATGTTTGCCATGCCTTCCAGCAAGCCATGCAGGAACTGCACATCAGAGTCTGCACACCAAACACCACAGAGTCATGCTGCAATGAGCTGCAGGAGTTTCCTGCAAATCTTTGCAAGTCACGTTGCTTTTAATTATAGGCACAGAAACAAAGTGATATCTCCTACGCAGAAGTGTGTCAACTACTGCTATCCAGTGGGGAGTAAGCAAGTATGTAACAAGCTGTTATGGGCAGCAGCTTTGCAGATCTCAATTTGTTTCCACCATGTTGAGCTGACATGCGAGCAGCTATGTGCTTGACCATGTGCCGACAGAGATGCCATGGGTGTGAAACCATGTCAGATGGACTGCACAGATGTAATGCCTTGGATCCAAAAATATAGCAGAGTGCCTGAAGCCCTTCACAACAAATATCTGCTGCAATGCCAGGCTAGACTTGCAAGGCCAAGATGAGGCACAGACAAAAGACAGACCCATGCCCAGACATCTAATGTCAATCTCTGATGCGCTGTGTGCCAGAGTGCGTAATCATTGCCAGACTCGTCCTTACAACAAGCACAGCAGGTCAAAAGTTTTCCACAGCAATGCCGTAAACGCCAGAATCAGCCCAAGTAGACTGCACCAAATGCTGACAACAATTCAAATCTACTACGTCAGATGGGTTTGAATGTTTGGAACAGTTTGCCTGAACCGAGTTTGCTTTCTACAGTCTTTCAACAGCAATGCTGTAAAGACTTCAAACTTCAGTACTTGCAATAAAGCGGTTTTTGGCAGTGATTCGAAAATTTTCAGCAGAAGCTCATATGACGCGTCTCTTGAAGCTGATGTTGCTTGAAAAGCACATCCAGCTGAAGACAACTCAAAGGATGCTTACATTCAAAGTGACATTTGGGAAATGGAACAGTACCTGCGCTGTAAGGCAAGTGATGGCAACCTTTGTTTAGCTGCAGCACGAGGCAATCTTACTGCCACAATATAATAAACATTGTCTTGGCCCATTGTCATTCAGCTTGCTCAGGTGTAAAACTGATTGTCTTGGACCCTTGACTTTTGCCATTCAGCTTGCCCATGGGACTCGTTGATTGTCTTGCTTTTATGACTTGGGCCGTTCTGCTTGCTCATGCAACAATAGCATTGGTGAGCAAACAAGAATGCTCTTGTTTTGAGACATTTGAGTTGAGACAAAATCTTAGTGTACCTAGTGTACCATACCTGGTCTGGGGGTAAGGCGGGGCTCAAGATGGGGATCATTCACCGGAAAGCGCTCCCCAGGCTTGAGCAGAGGGTAGTACTCCAGGCCTGAGGGCTTGTCTGGGTCTATCTGCTGACTCAACTGCTTCAGCTGGTCATCGGTGAAGAAGTGCTTCAGCACAGCCCCGCCTGTGTTGGAGGCTCCACCTGTGCAACAACAGCATTGCTGCCTGAGGACCTGTCTAAATGATCTCACCTTGCCAGCAATCAACCTGTTGTCATGTCAAACTTCTAGCTGTTGAGCTGATCCTTGCAAGTCAACATGCATCACAGAAGAAGGCATGCGAGAAAACAAGTCATGAGTATACGCCTAAAACTAAAATTCCTCAATTAGACGCATGCAGTCTTAAGGGCAGGAAGAGAGAAGGGAGGGTTGGGGGGAGGGTAGAGGGGGGCGCTCGTGCCGCATGTGGGTGTCTGCTTGCAGGCTGATCTGTTAAACGCATAGTTGCTGTCCAAAACAGGTGCAGCGGACGGGCTCACCTACCAGCCAGGAGTCCCCAATGCGCTGGCTGTACACTCCATAGAAGGCGTCGTCCACACGCTGCTTGCTGAGCAGCTTTGGGGCAAAGGTGCTGCCCAGGCTGGTCACCGCCTCCCCTGGGCCCTTCACCTCAGCTGCAATAAAGGCTGACGTGCTGTCTGCACAAAGACAACATGCTCTGTCAGAGCATGGTGTTGAATCACAGACACAAGTTGCAGGTGCAAATGCACTGCACGAGAAGTATATCCTGCATACAACTGTGCCATATTAGCTGCATAGGGCGCAAAAGCAGGCATTGGGAGCCCTGTCTGCAATAGCAAGAGCACATCAAGGCAGTTACACACAAGGCAGAAGCTCTTGAAGACAACTGTCAGCGTTTACAACTATGGATCGTAGAATGCAATGACCAGGATTTGGCTGACGCCCAAAGGAGGTGTGATAGTGTTACAAGCGCACCTGAAGTGCCAGCGCAGACGACGCAGTCCTGGGGCAAACCGCTCATCCTGGCAATGTCTGCTGTGATGGAGGCTATCGGCTGCCCTGGCTCCAAAACTCTAGGTGGTAGCAGTTCTGCATACGGCTGCACACAACATCTCAGCCATGCCATGTTTGAACTTCAGTCATAGCATGCTTTTGTATGCTGGCAAAGCACTAGCAAGCAAGTTTGTAAGCTTCTCAGGAACAGAAAGTAGCATTCAACCTGGTCCAAGCTGGAATTTTAACCTTATTAACCCAGCCAGTCATGAGGAATGATTGCAGCTGTAACATGGGCTTGTCAGCCACTTTTGCGCATTCCAGACCAGCATGTAGCGACTAGTGATAGAGTCACCAAGCAATGCAGAAGTAGCAGCACTGACCTGCGCTAGCAGCCAGGCAGGCCACTCTTGTGCTTCAGGGTCATAGCCCAGTTTGAGGGTGTTGTTCCAGTCTGAGGTGTCTCGCCTGCCTGTCAGCAGGGATGCCAGCCAGTCTGCGTGGTGCAGCAGGACTGGGGCAAACCCATCTTCTTTTGCCTGCCACACAACAAAATTTGAGATCTTGGGACCAATGTGCTTGTGAATCTTGCAATGTCACATACATGTCAAAAACATGTGAGTCCCTGAAACAGTTGTTGTGGAACTGCTATGCATGTGCGACACACGTGCTTTACAATACAGGGCACACGTCTGTTCAGCAGCACACAAGGGAGAAAATAGCTCTCCCTGTAACTGATACAAACAGCTGCTGCACATCAAGTACCTTACTTGTCAACATATCTCAAGTTGTTCATGGTCAGTCTTTTTTGGATGACTTCAAATCATACAGTGAGCACAGCCCTGTTAGGCTGGGCATGGCTTATGCTTATCAAGTATGGTACCTGCTGCCACTTGCCTTCATTGTGCCACCGGATGAGCTTTGCTAGAGTTGATGTAGACCCTCGCGAGCAGTGCCACTCAGGTGCAATTTCCTGCACACATTGAGTTTGTTGTGTCAGAGACTGTCATTTTTTGCAGGCAGGTATGACGAATACCATATATAAGGGCACAGCTTAACAGTTTGCTTGAAAATACATCATTAATGCAGGCTTTGCTGCCACAGCTGCTAGGCTGCCTTCTTTGAGCAGATTCATTGCAGACTGTGGTCAATGTGCTGAGAAAGAGGTTACCTTTGTAGCTTGGTATGCTTCCCCGCCTTGATCTTCGTTATAGATCTTGGTAGGTGCCAAAACATCGCCTCGCCGGCTGTCAACCAGAAGTGCTGTAGAGGAGGTGCCATCAATGCACAGACTGGAAATGTGCTGCTTCAAGTCTTGTGGCAGCTGCTTTAGCAGGTCCATTAATGCCCTGCACTTATGCAGATAAGAGTCTTGACATACCAGTCAGGGTTGTTTTGGCAATGAGGCATGAACAATTTGATACTCTGACCTGGTCCATGGCCCAACCCAGTCCTCGCTTTTGAGTTTGTCAAACAAGATTTGCTGCTCATGCACTATGTTGCAATCACCTACAAGCAGCAGGCAGTTGGGCAAGGCAGTTTGGTCAGGCGAAGTCGGAGGATTGCAAGCGCGTACCATCTATGACAATCGCTCGTGCTCCAGACGTTCCACAGTCTATGCCCATGGACAGGGTTGTTGTCGGTGCCGCGCGAGCCTTGGGCTTGACATCCGTTGCACTAGTCGCTCGACAGGGCTGCTGAAGGCCTCGAGACATTGCACTTGACACGCTAAGCTTGCGGCGTTTGGTGAAACGTCTCCTGCATCTAACAGAGCTTTTCGATGCAAGATTTGTTCCACTGAAATGTACCGCTTGCTCGGCTCTGCATGCCTGACTCTGCAAACATTCAGACGCCGACATGCTGCCAACGTGCCTAGCACACCCAATTACTGCCTGTTACATGTCAGCTCATAGGCACAGCACGCGCGTCCTCAGCAAGTTGTTTCCTTCAAGGGACGTCAGGCGCGGTCAAGTTTGCGCTTGGTCATGGTTTCGGAGCATGCCCAAGCTGGACAAGTAGCAATTAAAATGTCTGCAGACATTCTGCCCAAGACATAAAAGCTGGACAAATAGCAACAAGACTGAGTGCTTTAGTCCAGCTGCGTTAAGACTTGCATCCCTGTTGGGCATCAAAGGGCCTGCGACATATTCAGGCCTCAGCAAACTCAATTCAAAATTTGCAAGGCAAGTCCTTGACTTAATAATATGACAGGATGCGAAACCCGGCCTCTGCGATTCCTATTTTCACTTCCTTTTTTGCATTGGCTCACGGACAGTCACTGCTCGAATCAAATACAGCATGTCTACAGAGCAACAAACAAAAAGCGATACATTGAACTAGTCTGTAAAAAGCTGAGCGCTTGCACATGATGCTTCTCGTACAAGAACATACGTTCATGTGCAAATCTCCTCTGGCTTGACGTAAACAAGAGGTGTCAAAGGGCAACACCGGGCAGCAAACAACGCATCATCAAAGCGCACTCGGTACAAATGCAATCACTCCAAGATGTCTGTGCTGTTCTCAGAAAAATAAATGCTGAAATCTTGGTTGAGCCAGCTTCATGTCCGCTGCTGCTCTGTGGGTGCATTTGGATCAATCACTGGCTGCGGCCTTCCAGGACCTCCTATAGCAGATACAGCACCCCCTGGGCTAGGCCCCCCAAACACTGGCTGCATGTACTGTGCATCAAAACGGCCCCACCACCGCGTGATCCTGCCGCTGTGGAAGCTATGGGAGCGATCCAAGGGGTGTGGACCCTCTGGCGGGCTATCTGCTGGAGCAGCAGGATCAGGCACAAGCCGGTCTTGCTGAGACAAGTACATGAATGGACTTGCGTGCGGTGCAGCGAGAGGTGAAGGCGTATGGCTGCTGCCGTTTTGCTGCGATCGGCGCTCATCACCAAAGTCATCAAAACTGCCATTTGACGGCATGAGCCTTGAGTTGTGACGAGCTGGATGCTGTGGACTGCCAGTATGCGACTGACGCTGCTGCATCTGGCTCAAGTCCTGATGGGAGCTAGAGGGCGTGACACCAAGGCCAGGACTGCTTGTTGTCCTCGACTCTGGCTTGAGAGGGAAATCAGCCATCTCCACAGCCTGTTGCTTGTCTGCTTGCTTTGCAGAAAAGGCAGCTGGGCCTAACCGCATTGTACTGTCAGCTTGCACTGACTGCCGCGTGGAGCCTGTGAATGGCGGACTCCTGCCAGCTTTGACTGCTTCAAGTTCTGCAGCCATGAGGTCAGATGAATCTGAAGCTTGGTTGCCTTCCAGTAGCCGGCGCCGGCCTGTGTCTGCATCAGAATTGCTGCTGCCGCTGCCACCACTGCTGCTGGTGCCATGATGAGGGGAATCATCACCGCTATCATCCATTATGACAGCAATGTCATCATTGCCAGCTTGCTTGCTGATGCGCGCACCCAGCATGTGGTTTGCAACCTGCAGCATTAACAGAATCTGTATACCATGCAGTCAAATGTAGACCTGGTGCAGTGCAAAGCATTGCCACAAGGCATCCAACTGCAGAATACTTTGTGAAGCACCAGGCATTGCCATCAATCAAAAAATGTCACCATGACGATGGCAGGCAGCCAGAGCATCTGAGAACGGTGTTCCCATTTGAGGGAACCGGGTTCAACACTTGAGTCCAATTTGGAGGCCAACAAGTTCCAAGCAGCGACTGCAAAGCATTCCATGTAGTGACAAGCTACCTCGTCATTTGGATCCATGGTGACAACTGTGTACAAAGGTGCCCCACTGTATTGGTCTGTGTGCTGCTGATACTTGCCACAGCGTAACCTGCCAGAAGATCTACGTCTGCGCAAGCCATCATCAGCTAGCTCTGCAGCGCAAATGGCATGAAGTGAAGACAAAGGCAATTGCAGCAATACACAATAGTCTCAGCTCTTCAAGCTAGACCATCAGCAACTCAAACCTGACAACATGTCAAGATCACATGTTCACTCTCCACACACAAATTGTAACATTGTGAATGTGACAAGGTTGAAATGAGACTGTCACAAAGAGCAAGGCCAATCCTCAAAGCCAGTGACATGGCAAACATAAGCAGTCAGCAGGGGTGGTCTGAAGGTGGCTGACCTGCACCCAGCATGAGCTGCAGCAATGGCTTTGTGGCAGCACTGAAGATTACAGTGGAGAAGAGCACCAGGATGAGGGTGGTGGCTATGATGGTGGAGCGGTGGCTGTCCTCTGCCATGCCCCTGGGGTCAAAGTAGTAGTACACCAACGCTACTGCGATTGCCCCTCTCATCAGCCCAGCCCACCTGTATGCACAGTTAGTTTGAGCCATCTAGCAATACAAATTATCTAATAAGTCACACTTGCAGTCAACATCCCAGTCTGATACAGCTGCATGGCCTCAGCTTGCCTAAGGCCTTCTACATGACAGAGTTCAGGCACACAAGTGTTTTGTTGCTGGCAATCACACTGGCATGAGTCCTACTTCACGGGATTGCATTGCCAGCCAAGCAGCTTCCTGAAAGCGCATTTGAATTTTGACATATTGTCAATGCAGGCATGTCGTTTCTTGCTGGCCAGTGCACTTTCTGTACAGAAAGCTCTGCCAGCACTCACCAGATGACAACCATTTCACGCTTTGCCAGCTTCTCCCTGGACCACAAGTTGTGCACAAAGCTGATGGGGAACACAAAGGCTGCCCGCCCTAGCATCAACAGCACCAGCAGTACAAAGAATAGCCACAGCGCCTCCCCCAGGTATGTGTTCTGCGTGACAGCCACACATTCATCAACAAGCTCTTGCAGACAATAAGCTTTGTCGCCAGAGCAGGTCCAACATGAGCATGCCTGGTAAAATAAGATACCTGCAACAGCCTGGAGGCGTGCAGGTCAAGTCAAGGGTGGTGTGCAGAGAGTGCTCCAAATCTGTTTCAGTCTAGGGCAAGAGGGCACAGCGCACATGGTTGCATTGCTATCAGCAGCAGGCAAGACATGCCTCGACTGGATAGCTGCAAACAGCACTAAGCTGCAAAAGCTTAGCAATCATGAAGATCCAACATACGCCACTGTCAAATCTTCATGCTGTTCAGCTTGACAAGATCAGCTTGTGAACATCACCATGCTGTGAACATCATGAAAAATTTCAGGACGGGGAGCAAGGCGTGATCACTGACCTGCCACTTGAGAGGGTCCAAGGTGTCCATGCCAACATAGATGAAGATGGCGCCCTCTGACACATAGCTCAGGGTCTGGAAAGCGCTCACTGTTGTCACCCTTGATAGGGACGACACGTTGTGCAGGGCGTAGTGGGAGATGGTGACGGCACAGCAAAAGAGAGCCACTATGCCAGACAGGCCCAGCCAGTCACCAGTCAAGTAGGACAGGTAGGCCAACAGCCCAATCAGAGCTACCTCCTGCAGCATACCAGCAAATGTGATGAGATCCTGTATCACCATTACATGGTCTACGATGGGGTGTGACTGAGACGTAAAGCAATTTGACCTTCACCACATGAGAGCGACTTTGTAGTGCTTAACAGTCAGCTTGATAAGTAAGAGCTCATCTTACAACAGGCTGAGGACTGTGTGTGTCCTGGTGATAGATATGGTCTGCGGTTTAGCACAGGTGCTGGGCATGTGTGGCTCAAATCCTGATGCAACTGAGCTGGGGTCAAGCAAATTACAACTTTGGCTGGGCGTCAAGATGGTGCTGTGTTGCACCGTACTATCTCGCCCGATGCTGTGCTGTGCCATGCCAGGCCATGTCATGCCATGCTGTGCCGATGCTTGAGCGAGGTCTTGCAGTATGCATCACTCAATTATAGGCACCGTATGGCAAATCATAGCACAGCATGGCACAGTATGGCACAGCACATACAGCACCACAGGTCAGCCAAGCACTTGTGAACAGGCACCATGATTTCAGCAATCAGCAGAAACAGCTGACCTGTGGCGCACTATTGCTCTTCAGCACTTTGAGCAGCACAGCAGTGCCCAGGCCAAAGGTGAGCCCCACAATGAGGCTGGCCCCAAACACATACAGGAAACGTGCAAAGATGGCAAAGACTGTGTTCCTCTGCAGCGTGATGTCATTTCCCAATGCCTGCACATTGCAAAAGCACATCAGCACACATGCATGGCCTGAAGAAGCCAAATGTCAGAAACCCAATTGCTTGATTGCAAATGCAGGCACTCACATGCGCATTGACATCATTGCATACACATCAGACGCAAGCTTATAACTAGTTTGCAAGTCGGCCCTGAAGCACAGGGGCAGTCTGACAGCGCAACAAGGCAGGCTGATACAGACCTGCACAGCTCTGAGCAGGGCTACAGCAGTGGCATCATTGATGACGCCTTCCCCAAAGACCAGGCTGTACAGCAGGGGGCTGCGGTCCTGCTTCAGCACTTGAAGCACTGCCACAGAGTCTGTTGCTGCAAAGATGACACCCAGAGCAAGGCAGTCCTGCAAGCACATCACAGATCACCTGGTGCTTGACAACTTGTACACAGATATTCAACTACCTTGATGCAGAAGCAGAAATTTGTACTGCAGCATATGCAATACATGCTGCTGACCTGCAAGACAGCTGCTGCATTTGAACCCACAGCATAGTTCCTGTCCTTCATGGGAAATCTAGCATTGCCCTTGGTTATGCAGCGTGTGACAGAAGATTGAAAATTTTCCTGGCGCATATGCTTACCTTCAAATACAAGCAGATTATGGCATGTCAGCAGCGGTACTGCTTTGTGCTAGTTTGCAGTCAACATCAGAGTTGGTAAGTCATCCTTACCGAGAAGTTGAGAACATTGGGCAGCTTTGAGAAGCCATAGAGCACGCATGCTATGACAGCAAAGGCTATGTATGTCCCCAAGACGCCAAAGGTGGCAATGCTGGCAAAGTTACGGAAGAACTGCTTCTTCTTCACAGATATGCCTGCATAGAAGATGATGGGGGGCAGCAGATACCTGCAGCACAGAATGAGCTTGCTCACACTGCCTGGCCATTGTTGAGATGTGTTCAGCATCATTCTCATGACCACACAGAAGATGCTGGCCAGGGAGGCATTTCACCAGGCTTAGACCAATGGTTTTGGAATGCCAGTCTCTCAGACACATGTGGCAAGTGTACCCATTGAAATCTGCCAAGCAGCTGGTGATGATTTCAGGTCTGCTTTGTCAAAGACCGCGTTCTTGTGGAGTTACCAGCAGTGCAACAAGGGCCACAGCTGTATTCAGTGCAGCATGAAACCCATTAGCATAGCTTGACTAGCATGGCAGGGCCACAAACTGAGCATGACAACCAAGGGACCATGAGAGCATGTGACAGGATAGCATGTCGAGTGTGTGCACTCACGTGAAGAAGTCTGCTGGATTGAAGGTGAGCAGCTGATGCAGAGAGTCCTCTGTGATGTAGCGCTGCATGGTGAGCACCACAACTCCTGTAAACAAGCCCAGCATGCAGGCCGCACTGCCTTCCCCAACATACTTGGTCCTGCACAGTCATATGGTCCACGGCTCCATGTCTACTGACATTCACAATAAACTGGGTGTCCAAAATGCTCAAGTCACCAATGCAAGCAGTTGTGCTGAGTCTGTCACTACGATGTGAGTATTATGGCGCAACTGATGCTGGTGTAACGCATATGCATGTACCTGGCAGCAACCTTATGTCCCAGAGAAGCATACAGTATCATCATAAGCACCATCAGGCCTGCAATAAAGGTAAGGTTTAGTCATAGTGACTAAAGGCAGAGTTAGGTCACAGAATCGTGTTTGACTCAGGCGCATATTGCGCAGCGATGCCCACGTGCCTGTGTTGAAACTGTATGACTCAACAACATCGTCAGTTTCGGGAGGAGGCGCTTCTGTGGGATCCGGTGAAAGTGCATCTAGAATGGGTGACAAGACGGACGGGGACAGCCCTGTCACGCCATCGCTCATGATCGCAGCGCAGTATGCAGCTGCAGAGACAGTGATAATCCAGATTTTGTAATTTCGCCGTGACTGTAAGCTGTGTGTAACGGTTTACGCAAAGGACATGTCACTGCACAGTTCGCGTATGAACAATCCACACGTCTGGGCAATGCTATGTATCAAAAGCGTGATTCGGTTGGCAGACGCAGTCTAGTTCCCCCAACTAGCAAGACAGCAAGTGTGATGCCGAGGGTTGGCACGAGGTGCCACGCAACAAGAGAGGGTGCAAGCAGGGGTGCAAGAAGAAGCGTCAGCTCACGGAATGCGCTTTCCCAGGAACACGGAGGAAGCCCAATCTTCTTCACCTTCTGAAGTCAGACAGTAACTCGAGCTTCAGAAGACACTGCAGCATCCTGAGATCTCGCGGCCATCATCGCCAGCTTTCTGGTGATTTTGCAGAGCTAGCATCAAGCAGGACGACCTCAGATTGAGCTTGACGTTGATTGCACATCGCCAGGTCGGTGTGCTGCGCTTGATGCTCGTGACCTATCCGTAGTCAAACGTTAGCAAACTCTGCTCGCACACACATTTTCTGGTCTGTCGAACCCACAGCAGTGTATAGTCATCGGTCTTGCGCTCACGTCCGGCGGGAACTGACTGTACTTGTCGACTGTTGCAGAAGCCTGATGGGAAACGAGCAAAGCTCACCTCTGCAACATGCAGCAGCGCATGACGACATCGACAAAGTACATGCCCTCATTTCCGAGAGTCGCATTGAGCTTAATGGCACGGACAAGGTCGGTGTTGCTCGCGCTCTTGCGTCGACTAAACGTTCTACAATCGCTGATATGCCGACATACATGTCACGCTTTACAGGACGGTTGGACCCCACTACACTTTGCGTCTTACTGGGGCAGCCACAGGGTCATGAAAGAATTGCTAGAGCTCGGTGCTAGGACGGACGCCCAGGACAAGGTCAGCATCGACTCGTCACATCAGTTTTACACAGGCTTGAACAAATTCTGCATAGTATCTGGTTACATGTAGCTCAATTTTGAATTGCCTTGGCTTTGCAGCGCTTGAGGACGCCCCTTCATCTGGCAGCTCTACAAGGTGACGCAGCATCAGTGACAGGTCTGTGTACTTATAAAGCCAGAGTCAATTTGAAGGATGAGATTGGGTTGACTCCATTGCACAAAGCTGCTGCCCAAGGGCACAATGAGGCTGCTGAGGAGCTGCTGGTTCACAGGGCTGAACCCAATGCCACAGATGAGGTGAATCTGCTTGACCAGCCCAAACATTTTCTGCCACATTACAAGTGCTTCAGGCCCCTTTTCTTTTCTGGTTGTCTTGCTTTGCACTGAGCGTCAAGCCCTCAGATGCTCTTGAGTGCAAACCCAACATGCTTTGGGCCAGCAACAAGATCCAAGATGGAAACTGAGGAGAGCTTGCATCGCTGACAGGCTAGTAACAAGCGAGTGAGGTGCATTGCCAATAGCACTGATGTTCAGCTTGATCAATGAGGCTGCAATGGTGTCTTAGGCATCTTTGAGAATCACCAGCTTTTAGTGATGTGCATGAATCTTGAGCACTTTGCTTTGCTGTACAGGTTGGCACAACTCCTGCTCACTTAGCTGCCAAGAGGGGCCACTCTGACATGCTGAAGCTGCTGTTCATTCGTGGGGCAGACTGTCGGGTATGTCCACCCTTCACAGCATGACCTGGCAGCTCTCATGCAATTGTGGTGCTGCTATAGTGTTTCACAGATGCACAATGCTGCATTCTGCAGCTTCATCACAATGGCAGCTCACACGATGCTGCACATGCAAACACATGCTGTCAAGCAAAGACAGGTGACTTGAACTAGGTTTTGAGATGTAGATTCAATCTTGCAATGGCTTTCCAGTTTGTCAAGCATCACAAAAGCATCTTTTGCACGCCAGGGCCATCAATGCCAGACTATCTTGCAATTCTCAGAAACACACCGTGTCACACTGCTGAACAGTCTGGTCACTCTGCCATCAGTCATTAGTTCAACACAGACACTAGCTGTACACTGCAAGCCGCATGGAAAGCAAGATATTAGGCTTTGGCACAGCTTGGGTCGACCAGACATCAAATATGCTGTTTGTCTCCTGCTTGCAGCTGGCAAGAAAGGATGGTTCAACGCCATTGCACGAGGCGGCTGCAGCCGGCCATACTGAGGCAGCTAAGACTCTCATATCCATTGGTGCAACCACTGACGTCAGGGATCAGGTGACTTTTGTTAGCTATTTCTGCTTTTTGTACCTGGCATGCATGAGCCTGTTTGGACTATATCTGATAGCTAGTTGCATATGCAGCTCAATGTCCTGCACATCTTGACAGACTGTATGGGTGTGAAGCTGCAGCTGGGTGTTGTTGCAGGACATGTTCAGCAAGAGGTCACGCCTGTCAAGACAGACAATGCTCAGCTTGATGTTGTTGGATACGATTGCCAAGCAAACTGTACAATCTGCCTTATACATGCTTTGCCACGCTGTGTGCTGAGACAATTCATGTGAAAGTATCAACATTTGCTGCTGCAGCGGGGCAACACACCTCGGGATCTAGCGCAGAAGTCAAACCATGTGGCCCTAGCACGCCTGCTTGACAGCAGCCCTGACACCTACCATCAGAACCTAGACGGCGGTTTGCACACCCAAGTAAGCTCACGCAGCAGGCCCCTTTGTGCACTGCACACTACACACTCAAAAGTGCAAGTTGTGTCAATGACCTGCCTCAGTGAGTGATCCATGCAAGAGGGTCCGGAGATCAGCTTTGAAATACACAGATGCACTGCTTTGTAAGCTCGAGGATGT
The DNA here is from genome assembly GCA_002118135.1 of Trebouxia sp. TZW2008. Taxonomy (NCBI): domain Eukaryota; kingdom Viridiplantae; phylum Chlorophyta; class Trebouxiophyceae; order Trebouxiales; family Trebouxiaceae; genus Trebouxia; species Trebouxia sp. TZW2008. Next base: position 45,088 of record BDIU01000210.1, read on the forward strand.
GCAGCATCACTGCTCAAAGAACGCTAGCCACTTGTGTAATCTGCAACATCTATAGCACCGGCTCAACCTTCAGGCTTTCCTTAATGAGTTGCAACACACACTGCAGGGCGGCACACCACAACTCACCTCAGCTGCCACTGAGTCAGAGTCTGATGTCAAGTACCCCACTATACACAAGCCAGGTCAGCATGCCAAGCCTCAGACAACTGCTGCATCAACTACCTCAGCAGCCGCCACTGACCCTGCTGAGGTGCAGTATCCAGGAATCTACAAACCAGACAAGAAGAAGGACCCAAGCAAGGTGCAGCCTTTACTGATGAGCTCTTTTACCAGTGACTCATGCTTTTTGCTGTGCCTGATTATGCCCAAGAAGCCTGCCTGTTGCTTGTAGTTTTTTTGTTCACAACAACATCCTTAACATGACACAGCAGGCAGCTCGTTTCATTCACATCTTATTTGCTGCAGCTTTCAAAAAGTTGTGTACTCTAGGCAGCAGTTGACTCAGGTTACTTTGTTCAGCTTTGTTCAGACGTTGCAAGCGTGGTCAAGCTCTCTGTAGACTGGGAGCGGTCCATAGACACCTGTTTAGCTCTACAGGTTCTGAAAACAGATATTTGCGTGCAACGTCCCAACATTTTTCTGATTGCCGTGCATTCTGTCGCCTTCTTGGCAAGCATGGGATATAATGCTTAGGCTGCTGTCTGCCTCCAGCTTTTGCTGTTCCTATCTGGCTTAGATGCTAGCAAGGAACAACGACTCTTCGTTCAAACTTGCAGGGGAAAGGTCCAAGTGGTGATAAGACCTGGTGGGAGCAGAAGACCAGCCCCAGCTTCCCTGTAGCTTCCACCACAGCTCCATTTGCCAACTCAGCTGCTACAGAGCCTTCGTCAACAGCTGCCCCCAGGTCCAACCCCTTCATGAAGGGGGGAGCCCTTGAAGAAACGAAAGTCAAGGATGCACCAACTCAGGAGCAGGAGAGGCAGAGGGCGGCAAGAGATCCAAAGAACTCCAGAAAAGAATTTGAAGCTGGCTTGATGGGAGCGGTGAGTATTGCAAAGCACTCATTTGGCTACTTTCAAAACCATGCATGCAAATCAAAGCGGCGGAACGACGCAGGCCATGGTACCTGGAGTAGCAAATGCCATGCCAGCAGCCAATCTGCATGTCAGACTGGCAGATTACTTCAATCAAACTGTACACTGTCCAGGTTCATGCCTCATTTCCTGCTGCCACCCATTATAAATATGACAAAAAAAAAGGATGAATCTGGCTTGCTGTGAGGTGTTGAGTCACCCAGAGGCTTCTGTGCATGCTGACTGTTTAAATGTGCACACTCCCACAAGCAGCAAAACTCAACATGTTGCTGCAACACGGGCCTGGCTTGTGACTGGATGCTATATTATTGATTCTGGCAAATCCTTGCCGTGCACATTGTTTTTTTAAGGGTTTACATTCATGATCTGGACTTTGACCACCCTAGCCCCATAGCCCAACATTGAAATTCGAGATGGTATGCAGCTTGCTCTCTATTCAATACAGTACAAGGATCAAAATGAAAATTTGCGTAAATGAGCTCTCTCGACTCTATCGCCTGTCGGCGCTGACGGCTTTGCCAAGTGTAGTTTGTGTGAACCTTGCAGGCTCAGGGAGTGTTTCAATTCTTCAACAAGCCAGGTCAGAAGGGGCAGGCACAAGGGCAGCACCGCAACGCCCCAGCCCCTGCCCACGACAAGGCCTATGAAGATGAAGTGCGGGCTGTCAATGAAGATTGGGGCAATCAGCAGGCATGTTGCCCTGTCCTTTTGGCAGCTTACCCTTCCCTTGCAGCTTTCTTTGCATGGCAACGTGATGACAGCCAAACCTTGCAGAAGTCCGCGTTTCACGTGTGCTGCCATGTGTTCCGAGGTCTGACCAAGATGTTTATGCCCTGGATGAACCAGGCAGGCATGTGTCTTTCAGGACCCTTTTGGACATTGGAATGCATCTTATCCACACTGCATAAGACATGACGTCATTATCTTTCCCTCCCGGTCATTGCTTTTCTCGTTACGGCGTTGCCTGATTTGTACTTCCTGATGTTTGTGCTTTGCCAGCTGGGCGTATTGTGCTTTGCAGGATGTATATTCCCATGCTGTGCCTGGCATTTGTGCAATACAACACACTCCCTGTCTCAATTGAGCATGGACGAGTGTGCTGCAGGCGAGGGAGGGTGAGTTCAGAGTGCCCTACCAAGAACAGACCAACCTGGACCCTTACAGCGGCCAGCCCAGGGAGGAGCAGGTCCGCTACCCAACATTGGGCCAGCGCAAGCCAGCTGCCCCCAAGGTACACATTGCAGTCATTGCCTGGCTGTTTGGAATTTGCGTGTGCACTTTTGAAGCAGGTGCTGCATGTGTCCTGTTTGTGATGACAATAGTGACAATCACTACACTTTCTAGCATACATTGCTAGGTGCGTGTGGCACAAGCCCTATCTTGCCAGGCAGGCTTGTCTTATGTCCTGTTTGTGGATTGCAGTATTCTTGCCTGCAATACTGGCAAGAACTCACTCTATGTGCAAGCATATGTGCTGCTCATTGCTGGGTAGGGTCTGCATAGATCTTACAGCTGCTTGCATACACAGCGCTAGATCAAGTTTGCACTCTCTTTGCAAAGGCTGCTTGGCTGTGAATGTGCGAGATGATCTCTGCCAAAGTTGCTCTGGCAAACATTCTCAGCCACACTCTGGCGTATGATGTGGCATTTTCTTGTCCCTTGGTTGTGATTGGCTGCCAGTCTGGAACAGGACAAGGTTGTGATACAGGCAAACAAGGCAGATGTGAACAGGGAGCTGGAAGACCTTGAGCTGGAAGTTCAGGGCGGTGGTGCCAGAAGACGCTGAGAGCACAAATATGAATATTGCAAAATTGATGTTAGCAGGAAAGTAGAAATCTCTGGCAGCGGTAGAAATGGCATTGTGCGCTAGATGCATTTCAGTGTTTGACTGTAACACAACTGCAAGTACCGACCCTACTCACTCCTGCCTGTTCCAAGCTTTGAACTAGGCAGGCTGAGCCCCAAAACACACTAGAAGGCAATACATTGTTGCCTGCTGGCCAATCTTCCTCAAGACCACAAGATGTACCATGCTATGACTGCATACTTTGGGTGCATTGCTCTCCTCTTGTTTGCTGATACGTGTTTGCCTGGCTGGCACAGATTGGGAATATGAGGTAAAGTCACTTCTCTTCTTACTGACATCATCTTCAAAAGAGCTCTCCAGTGCCTAGGCCACCCAGGCCCCACCAACAGGCAATCAACCTGCTCATCCTTGATCTTTCTGACTATGCGTCCCATCTGATCCCATGGCCCATTGATGTACACCACCTGCCTTCTACCTGCCTCATCTACTCTGGCCCATGACTGAATCCACGCATCCACACCCAATGTGTCTATGCACAAGAAATTTGAGAAGAAAGCTCCTGGTACCTCTGTGTTGCTGTTGCTTGCAAACACATCCAGTACTGGCATCCTGCCTTGCAATTGATAGTTGCAGTTACAGAAACGGCTGATAATATGGCTAATGTAAGTCACTGAGTACTGCTATGACACAATAATGATGCAAAGAGGGGTCAGGCTGTGCCTGAGTACCCGAGCAAAACTGCAAATCGAGTCAGTGGCAGATTGCACAGTGGCAGAGTCTGGTTAAGCTGGACTCAAGGTTTCGAAATCTTCCAAATTTAATGCGTGAAACTGCCCAGCTGCAACATGATGTCTCGACCCTGTCGATTGATGGCCCAACAGTCAAGAAAGTTCACTGCGTGGTGCACTGGCCTATTGCCAAAGCCAACAGACAGAAGCATGTGGACTCAATCAACCAAGTTGTGAGAGAGGCTGCAGCTGAGGCAAGGCTGTTTGTATCCTGTTTAAACTGCATGCAGCATAGTCATGTTGCTTGTCCGATACAGATCGCTCATCTTCTATGCAGGCTGAGGCGGTCAGGAAATCATACAGCTTCACTCCCATAGTATACGAATCAAGCGAGCCTTCTGATGAGCCATATGGAGAGGCTCTTCAAAGAGTATGGGACTCATACAGCGGAATTAAGAGAGGTAAAATATCATGGGAGGCCAACCGGGGCAAAAGGGTAACATTGCTGCTTCTGCCACTGTCCGCGTACATTGTCTCAATGTTTGTGTTGTGTGCAGGCCAAGAAGCGCGCAGAGTAGAGAGGGGTGCAAGCGTAAGAGAGACGTGAACTTCCTGGGCCAGCAGAAATGGAGTCGTTGCTTGATGCATTAGGAGATTCTTACTTGATGCATTAGGAGATTCTGACTTGACTTGACCGTTCATTTGGCACAAGCACATGCGTTAGGCTGCAAGCACCAAAAACCCTGCAAAGGACTTCTGCAGTTCCTTCAATGCTCTGCCTAGGGAGTCTGTTGATACAGGTGACCTGTACAGCCCTTGACCTTAGAGTTTCAGAATTGGGTGTGAGCATAGTGCCTGCCCGCCTGCCTATCTGGTCAGTGCCACAACACTTTGTCAAGGTGCAAGTCTACTTTGCATGGGATAGTCTGTGCGCATTGGACAAGATCCATTCTAAATGCAAGACAAGAGCACACTGATATGGCAATTCTTCCTTCATCATCTCCACAAAGTCACGTCTGATGAGAAACTTGGCATCCTTCTTCAGTCCGCGGTCGTCTGTATGCAGACTGTTGTTGCGAGTTGTGTGAACCTCGTTGCCTTCATCAATCAGCTTCTGCATGTCAAATGTACTTGCTAGCCCTGCATGTTGCAAATCCGTATATGACTGCCAGCTTCTGGAATTTTGCAACGCAATGACATTGCATTGACAAACCTGACACTTGCAAGAATCCCTCAAAGAAACAGGTGTTCTTCTGAACAAAAGTATTGTACTTTTGCTCTTGAGCTGCAGCACGCTGCGTCACTTCTTCTTGTGTGGGTTGCGCATTCTGCAAGAGTCGAGTTTGCACACGGTCAGCAAACTGCGTCAATTTCTTCTCGGCCAAGCCTCTGATAACTGCAGCACACCCACTTCTCAGGCACAGACTTGTTGAAAGTGGCAGCCAGCAACAACAGCTCGCCATTTGCAAATCCACTTTGAAGTTGGGGACCACCTACTTCCAGGACAGAGCCTCTTGGCAAGGTCTGGTCATCGTCGAGCCTAGGACGCTTGTTGCCAATTCTGACACCCTTCAAAATTGGCTCACTTCCTGCCAGCTTGCGCAAAAGTGCTTGGTCGACTTGTGGTAAACTCGAACGGTGTATCAGGTGTCTGCAGACACGCTGCCATCCTCTAACGAGCCATGTATACAGACCAGACAAAATCGCTGAAGCTGGCGAGCTGAAGCGTACAACGGTTTTACCAACGGTGTTACCAACGGTGTTACCAGAACTAACTCGAATTAGGGAAATCTGAATGCTTCCCCCGCAGCGCCCCGCAGGGTCAGTGAGGGGGGCGACGGGCGATTGGTCGCCTGGGCGAAAGGGCTTTCGCCCCGGCGGGTTTAGGACCCCCCCTTCTGCCGACGGGCGAAAGCTCCAGACCCTACAAAACCCTAGGTCTGTAAAAGCGCGCAGAAATGGCTATCTTTCGCTTGCTGTTGCCCTCTCAATACTCGCAAGCATGGCTGATGACACTCAGCCAATCTCTGTGGACGCTGAAGATAGTGATCATGATCATCAGCCAAGTTCACACGGTCATAGGCAGCTTATTATTAATACTCATCTTGATTGAAGGTTCCCCAGCAAATGTTTTTCATCAACATTGAAGCTGACTGACTTGAACACTTGCCCATGTAGGGTTGCAAAGGAGCTACGCACCGTAGAAGACATCATGGAGTATGAACAAGAGCTGGCAGTGACAAAGAGTGCAGAACACCTGATGACAGTGCAAAGGCAGCAACTGAGGATGATCCTGATTGCATGTCCATATGTCCATGCATGGACAACCCTGCAGACCTTGGCGAGCTGACGCAGCAGCTTGAGCAAGGCTTTGGTGCTAATCAAGCAGATGATCTGGAGCTGTGCTCAACCACAGATTTGCTGGACATGTTTGATGACTACTATCAAGAGGACGAGAAGCGCCTGGAGTCAGATTTTCTCATCAGCCAAACAGGCACCCACCTTGACATCGACTTTGACCACCCAGCGCTCAGCAACTCTGCTAGAAGTTCAGCTGCAGCACCTGTTCGTGCAGAACTTGGTTCAGGCAGTGCTGAATGTGATGTAGAGAGCCTTATTGCTGCAGAGTAGCATGTGTGTGCAATGTCGTTTCTGCAAACATAGAGCAATGTGCAAATGCTTCATATCATGTATTTTTGCTATGTGTAGTTGCTATGTTTCAGGCTGTCAACAACGTGCAATTTCCATTCGCTTGCAATCGCCGGCACTTTGAGGGCAAATGGTGCAAATCTACCCCTTTCGCCAGCTATCGCCCATCGCCTTTCGCCCCTTTCGCCTTTCGCCTCTGACCTCAGACCTTTCGCCTCGGCAGGGTGCCAGCAGCCATTACAGCCTTGCAGCATGCACGTTTGCTGAACATTGACTCCCAAGTTGGAATCATGCGCAAACGCGCATTGATTGTGGGCTGCAACTATCCTGGTTCGTCACATCAATTGCACGGTTGCGCAAACGACGCCAGCAATGTCAGCTCCCTTCTGGTGGAAGTGTTCGACTACAAGCCGCAGGATATCGTCGTGATGGTAGACATAGACGCACAGACCATGCCTCCTACGGGAGCAAATATCAAAGTAAATGTGTCCACGGCGCTGTGACCCATTCTGCAGTCTTTTCGTGCAACTGACCCTGTGCGGCAAAGCCTTCAAAGTTATCGTCAAATGTGCAGGCTCAACTGGACAGGCTCATCAGCTTGACGCTGCCAGGAGACACACTGTTCTTCCATTTCAGTGGGCATGGAACTCAGGTCCCCTCTGATGACGCTGATGAAACAGATGGCTTGGATGAGGCAATAGTGCCTACAGACATGAATCTTATTGTTGATGATGACCTCAGAGTCATTGTGGCTAAGGCGCCTCTTGGTGCGCGCCTGACTATGATGGCAGATTGTTGCCACAGCGGCACTATGCTGGACCACAAGGATTGCAAGCTGCCTGACACCAAGAAAACGGCCGGGCAGACCATAGTGGCAATGCCCCTGCAGGGCAAAAGCATCAATAAGTATGCCTTTGCTGCTCATGCATGGATTGCTGAATGACAGCATCAACCTTCATCAAGTAGCAACAAGCAATCTTATTGGTGCTTTGGCAGATGTTTACAGGATGCACAGCTACCAATATGCATGTGACTGTCAGCTGTCAGCACGCAAGGCATTCGCATGCCAATAAGGCGCTCTGTCCTAGAAACACCACACGGGAAGACATGGTCACATGTATAGTCACATGCATCTGTCACATGTCATGCAGAAGCGGCATCAACCAACTGTGCCTGACTGCACGGTGCATGAAAATTGCCCAACATATGCCGCCATCATGACCCTGATGATCTTACTGCACAGCCATCTTTCAGTAACTCTTGCCATTGCAATGCATGCAAGCTGTACTGCTGCCAGGCAACAACGGCTGCATACCCCTTTGTAACGCCAGCACATCGTTTTCTGCAGGTCTCTGCCTTATCAAGCGCTGCTGGCAGAGCTTGCACAGACTACAGGACAGCAGGTGATGCAGGGCAATGTGCGCTACGCCCTCACCCAAGCCTTTGGTCCAGACGCCTCTCTTAAGGCCCAGGCCTACCTTGGGGTACGCCTCTATCTCTCATGCCCACTTGTCCATTGCCGGCTCAGTTTTGCTCGAGTCAATCTTGACTCTTGAGTCTTTCGTGACACAGATGTGACATGCACCTGCGTGCAATCCGGCACATATATCAAGGCAATATCATCAGGGCTCAGCAGTGCTAATGCTCTCCATGCTTGAAGTCTGCAATGTGCAGCATCGCAAGAAGCTTAAGCTTTGTGTTGTGTGTACTTTGTAGCAGACTGCAACAGCATCATCGACAACAAGGCAGCCAAATCAAGGCCACAAGCAGCACTTCTTGATTCTTCTGCCTGCTCATTGATCTTGTATGCTTTGCGTGCTCAATCTACAGACTGTGATGCACTGCCTGCTCAGCATATGCAGATGTCTATTCAGCTTCAGCCTCTTCAGTCTCACAGCAAGACCCCTGATTGCTATGGAAAATGCCTTTCCTGTCCTGAGTTCATTCAGTCAGACAACATACTTTTAATCGGCCAACCTTGCGTTCCCTTAATTAATTCCCTTGTTCTAGCAATCACTGTCTATCACTGCTATATATGTATAGCTGCATATGCCTCATGTCTTGCAGATGCTGGGCGAGGTCTTCAGGCAGCAAATTCTGTCAAATGAAGCCAAGAGACCAAAGCTGAAGCTGTCTACCCTGGTAGTTGTGGCAGCAGCTGTGTGGTTTGCCATCAGGACATGGAAGAAGCATGAGAAGAGGCAAAGGAAGCAGCAGCAGCTTGCAGCTCAGCAGGTCAGTGCTTGCCTTGTTTGCTGTCTGTACGCTGCTGAATGCTCTTGAGCACAGTGACTAACTCCTTGTGCAGAAGGACTGCACTCACGCTTGCCAGCATTGCATGCGTTACCCAGAGATGCGTCTGTTGTCATGCTATGCATTCCATGTTTGTCTCTGCCCTGTACAGCTGTGGCAGAATTGCTGCGTCTCATTCAAGCCAGAAATACTCTCTCGCTATTCACACATGCTGCTGGTACTTACTAGCTGAACCTGCAATAACAAACGTTTTGGATTGATCTCTTTCTAGCTGCCAATGGTGTCTCAGCAGGCATACCCGGCATATGCCTATTATGAATGACATGTTTCTGCAGGCAATGTATGGCCCACCGCCACCACAGCTGCAGGCAGGCAGCCACCGGCCAGGCAGCCCTACATTGATGCAGTCTCTGTTTGGAACTGCGCCGCTGCTGACCACAGCTGCTCAGCCCAACATGTCTGCTCCTGCTTATCAGGCCTACCCTGCCTCTTCTTCTCTGCAACAAGGGCCACCTGCTTCCAATCCCTCTGCATACCCCAACTATGCCCCACCTGGGTATGCCTCCCATAGCGCCTACCCCTTTCCAGGCGGTGAGTATGCTCCATATCAGCAGCAGCAGCAGCAGCAGCTACAGTCTGTGGCTATTCCCAATCCTATCTTTGGCCTGATGCCCCTGCAGTCAAGTCAGTTTGGCAGCCCTTATGCAGCACCTAGTCTGCAGCAGCAGCAGCAGCAAGAGCAGTTGTATGAACAGCAGCAGCAGCAGACAATGCAGGCAGCCTTTGGCAGCATTGCACCAGCAGCAATGTACAGTCAACAGGCGGGAATTGCAGGAGGCCCTGCTTCTGCTGTAGGCCTCAATCAGCAGACTGCTTTTGAGGCCAATTCAGGTGGTGCCCCTGGATACAGTCAGCAATCTGGATATGGCGGGAGCAACAGTGCTCATGCCCTTGATAGTCAGCAGGCACAGTTTGGCGGGAACCTCAGCTCAGGTCATGAAAGTGCTCAATACCTTCAGCAGGGCAGGGCAGAAGTGAGTCCCAGCATTGCAATGAGCACAGGGAGTCAGCAGGTCAATGGACATCAGCATCACCACCATCATCACATCATGGAGAAGCTGTCATTGCATAAGCTGACAGTGCCAATGGACTACCACATGGATGTGGTGGCAGGAAAGGCTCCTGCCACTTTTTCGCCCTTGGGTGACCAGATACACAGCGGGTACTTCCCGCCAATTAGCCAACCCTTGCAGGTTCAAAGCTTGCCTCCCAGCACAGTGCAGGAACAGTACAGTCAGCCACCTGTGGCAGTACACAGTGCAAGCCCAGCGCCAATTATGCCACAGTCTTTGCAGGATTCAAGTCAGTACGCCATGTACCCTAGCATTAGTCAGGAGGAACAGCCCGCAGCAAGTCCTGGTCCCAAACGCTTCACTCAGCATGCTTTCAGCAACTCCATGAAGTTTGCAGATGGAGATTTTAGCCACTTGAAGCAGAACTCAAATCCCCCTGTGCAAGATGCAAGTCCCACTGTGCAGTTGATACCTGCCATGCATTTGCAGCCCGTGAATGCTGCTGATAGCAGCTCACCTGATGCTACTGTGGACCTTTCCCAGGCTCAGCAGCCTGCTGTGACTTCTGTAACGGGCTCTCAAGCTCTTGCTGCTTACCCTGACATGAGTCAGCCGGCATTTAGCATTCCACAGGGTCAGCAGCCCCCGATAGATCAGCCACAGGCCCCAGCTGCTGCTCTGTACTCTGATATGGGTCTCCAAGCTGCTGCTGCTTACCCTGATATGAGTCAGGAGGCTGCCATCAACCCCAGTCAGCTGCAGCAAGCCGTTGTTGACTCAAGTCTGACTCAGCAGGCTGATGTTGTGCCTCACATGGGTTCCCAACCTGCACATCATGGTGTCAGTCACCAGGCCGCTGCTTATCCTGGCATTACTCACCAGCCAGCTGCTGGAGCTCAGACAGCCAGTGCTACAATGCAAGGGTTTGGAGTGACACAAACACAGATGCTAGGGGTTGCTGCAGGGGGTACCTTGGGGGCAGTTGGGGCACCCCTGCTGGGCCCTAACGGCCTGCCAATGATCTCAGGTAGGCACTTGGGTTTGTCGCCACTGAGGCTGCGCTTCTGAGTGTGACATGCTGTCCATGCTCTGACCCATTACACTTTCCAACGGTGTGGTCCTCTGAGATGCCACATGAAGCCCCTGCATCTTTGCCATGCATTTCTCACTGCTGCTTGCTGGAGCCTTTTGCATGCCAATCTTCTGTCCATGGCAATCTTCTGTCCATGGCAATCTTCTGTCCATGCCAATCTTCTGTCCTAGATTATAGATAGTGTTTGCTATGATAGGGAATTCGGCATATTGTACTGAGTGGGTTTTGTTCACACTCCTGAGGTGCCCCCAGATGCTTCACACAGATTGTTCTTCCGCCACTGAGCAGTCTGAATGTGTTTTGTCAAGTTGTTGCCTCATTGATGCATATGTGAGCTTGGCCGTGCATGCTCCACGTAGCTTAGGTAAAGTTACTTCTGCTGCTTTACCAACTTGACTTTCAGTCAAGCTGTGCTCTTTTCTGCAGCAACAAAAAGATAGTTCGCTATAAACAAGTTTGTGTTTGCAGGCAGACCGGGCTCCAAACCACATGCCAGCAACATGCTACACAAGGATGTGGGTGTGCTCATCAGTGGCTGCTGTGACAATGAGACATCAGCAGACACATCTTCTCCTGATCAGCCTGGCTTGGCCTACGGCGCCATGACTCATGCACTTGTTGCTGTTGTCAGGCAGCATTACAGGGACTTCCCCAGCACTCCACTCACTAACAAGTAAGCCTGCAGCAACTGCCTGATCTGCCGTCATGAATATAAGGCTGTCTAGCTGCATGCGCTGCTGCATTGTCTGTGCATGCTTTATTTGATGTGATGCTCTGGCATGACAGGCTACTGTAGTATGTGCCCAGAAGCTGCATGCTGGTATGAAAGCCCAACCACGCCTGATCACCTGTCAAACACCAGTAAGTCTCGTAAAATTAGCAATTGGAGCATCATCTGCTGTAATGCACTTTCAAGCTCGCCAAATTCCTGCAACATGTGACAACATGGCTGCTTTGTTGTTGCTCTTTTAAATTTTTGCAAGCCTATGTGTTTGCATGAAGCAGACTTATGACTGCACAGGACCACCCTATGCAGACCTGGCAGTTTAGCATACACTTCAGCACGTAACTTTTGACTGGCTGCTCATTTGCTGTGCAGAGATCTGGTGGTCAAAGTGCGGCAAGTGCTTAGTGATGGCGGATTTGCTCAGCACCCTTGCTTGAGCTGCAGCAAGCGCAATGCAAATCTTCCATTTGCTGTCTAAGCAGCTTACTGGAAGCAGCTCAGTAGCTTTTGGCTGCACCAGTCGTCAATGTAATGCTGCTGGAAGGCAGGCAGCATGTATGGCTGCGCGTCTACTGCTAGCACCTTGACATGTTGATGCTGGAATTCTAACATGTTCTCGCAACTCAGAGCCTGTACTGGCAGTAGTTCACAGGATAAACATTGCTACAGTGGCACTCCTGGCAATGGTGGACATTCATATGCATAGCATATGGTGTCCCCAGCATCAACAGCCTTCAAGTTAATTGTAGACAACTTTTGGTAGTCACGATGACACACTGCCTAGATTTTGCTGCGCCATGTACTGACTGCTTCACCGAACTGACCTTCTCATTTCCCCGGCTGCTACACCCTGCCGCAATGTGATGCAAAGTTTTAGAGGACTGCCAAGTGCAGCACACTGGGCCTTACTAAACCCATGCTACTCCCTCCACGTGCTGCAATATCCCAGCTCGAAGCTTGTCTACACAACAGCGCGCGATTGTCTCAAATGTGACGCGTTCGCATCGATTTCGTGGCAAAGCGCCAACGCTGCTTACTTGCTGCTCATTGTCTCGGGCGACTCAGTCGTCGTCCGCAACAGCACTGGTCATCACCGACGTGCACGATTGTGCTTTCAACCTGAGCAGACAAGTGCTGCGATTGTCGTTAACGTTCTCAGTGCGAGACGACTTCAAGTTGGCGCCAGCAGTGCAGGCCCGTTGCTTGCTGGCCAATGTGGACATAGACCTGAAACGCGTGGAATGCACCGCCATAGCAGACTAAACAAGCCCAGCAGCAAGGGACGTGCTGCGACTTTGCTGATTGTGACTGTCATCACCATCTGCGCGTTGCTGGCAGTGCGCCCGGTTTTCAAAAGCCGAAACTTTACCTTTCACGTGGCGGGCTCAGCGAGAGAGAAGATCCAGTGTAGACCTGATGCTGAGCAGATCGCTCGCGAGCGGGCCATCAAGCTCAGCTTGGTGCCAGCGGGAAAGTTCCCAATCAACAAATATGACCTCGTGTCAGCAATGCCCAGCGATCAATCCCATTTGCCAGTGGTCAAGGGAAGCAGGTCTTGGAGAAAGGTGATGGCCTGCCCTTACAGTCACACCTGGACCTGTTGTCAGGCTCAGCACCTGAGTGAAACGTATATTATCACAGGGTATCCGCACAGTCATCTCCACCAACTCTCAGCCTACAGCAACAGTTCAAGCTGAGGGTGCGCTGAACAATGAAACCTGGGTGTACTACCCAGATGACACACCTGCCAGGTCATTCTACCAAGGGGACAGCAGAGCTGCTTTGGCGCCCTTTCTGGCACACAAGGAGCTGGGTGACACCTACAAGTGGATGCTGTATGGTGATGATGACACCCAATTCTTCTTGGACGGTGCCCTGAGGCTCGCCAAGGACTTTGATCCTGATCTGCCCTGGTTCATCACAGGTACACTGCTTTTGCTGTCCCTCATGCAGAGGCATACTTGGCAAGGGCATGCAGGCTGTCTGTGTTATGGCCTTGCCTGCTGTTCTGTGCTGGATGCTTGGCATCTGTTACTTCGTTGACACAAATCGTCAGGGTATGCTAGCATCAATGTGTGTGGGAAGCCACAGCTGTCAGTTAAACACAACATCCAAGTGATATCATGTCTCCCTGCAAATGTGGCTGTGCTCAGAGTTGAGATGTTCAACAGCCTGCAAGCTGGGTTCAGGACAAAACCACCTTTTTGAAAGGAGCATTGCCAGGGACTCTTCACATACTCCGATTCTGTTTTTGGTTGCTCATAAGTGCAACACTTGAAAGCCGAACTGGGGTCAGGATACGAAAGCCAAGCTGGGATTAGGACTGGAAAGTCATGTAGCTGATGCTGAGGGGAGTCTCACGATGATAGTGATGCAAATCCCACAATCTTTTCCTGCCTACTGCAAACACATTGTGGTCGTCTGCTGGACATCAGACACCCTGGCAGCTCATCAACCCTATCAGTATGTTATTGCTGCTTACCTGCAAAATGTTTGCCATGCTCATAGGCTGCCGTGAGCCTGCACATGATGAGTATCACTGTCAGCGCTGCATATCAAGCGTACCAAAATTGCATTGATGATGAGTAAACCAGAGCAATTGCCAATGGCTGACTGATGAAGGCTTGACTGCTGCTCTTCACGCTGAAACTGCAGACCAAAGATCTCACTCAATATCTTTCGTTTGTTGTAGACAATGTGTGGTGGTCCACGGGGGAGCACACCCCCCACAGCTGGCGCCACCACCCCCACCCCGACGCCCCCCGCTGCATCCCCTGCCACTATGATGACTCAGCCCATGTGGTCCAAGAAGGCGCAACCATTCCATCCTACAAGGCCATCAAAGGCTGTCCTTGCACGCCGCAGCTTTTGTGTGCCCACAACAACAACTCCCTACACATGTCAGAGGACTGGTTCAACAAGTACTGCGACATGCCGCGGCTGCCTTACCACATGTACAGCATGCACGGCGGGGCAGGAGCCCTCATGAGCATAGGCCTCATGCGGAAAGTGACCTGGGACTTTGTGGAGCCCTGTGTGCTCAGGACCTACTCTACAGGTTCGTCAGTGTAGCTGCAAGCTTAAGATGCACAAATTACATTGCACTGCCTTTGAGCTGTGTGTATCGTCAGCTTTTGACTTTAGGTTTGCACACAACATGCACCGGCTTTTGGCTTTGTCTGTCTGCTCAGTGTTGCATCCCAGACTGAGGATCGTGTCATTTGCATGATGAGCTTGCACCGCCCATGCTACAATGAGATGACAGCTCAGATACTGCATCTCAGGAGTTAATACATCCCTGCAGGAGCTTGTCAAATGCTGAAGTTGGCAATTGTAGTGGTCTGCATCCGCTGCATCTGACGTCCCAGCTGGTGCAGTTGTTGGAGGCAACACATTCCTGCAGGTTGTCTATGGACAACTTCACCAAAAGCATCCACAGTGCTTCAGCAACTGCCTACATTGTGAGTCAGGGTCAACCCATACAGGCATGATGTGTTCACAGGAGGCAATACATTCCTCAAAGCTGTTCAACTCGGGACACCTTAAGATGACTGCAACAACACCTCTGCACTCACCAAGCTGTTTTGTTGTCATAGGAGGTGACACATTCCTGCAGATCTGCCTATGGGAGGCGGGGCACGCCATCACCAGCCCAGGGCCAGGCTTCTATGACTGGCAGCTGCGCAGCTTTGACGCTGGGTCAGAGGATCGCATGGGCTTGGTGGACTACATTATGCGCGCCATTGAGGGCACCTGCCATGACAGGGGCTTCTGCAATGTCAGTCACCGCCTTTACGCCGTCAGAGGCAATGAGTGCATGATTCAGTGTATCATTTATTGAAGTGTTGGGATTTTCTCCTTGCTGCTGATGGTCATCACGCAGGGCGTGGTGGACTACTGCATGCGCGCCGTTGAAAGCATCCGCCATGACAGGGGCTTCTGCAATGTGGGTTGCTTTCCGTGTAGTCATATGCAAGCAGTCAAATACGCTTGAAAATGTGATCCTTTGGGTAACTGAAGAGCATTGTCATGGGCCTGGTGGACTACATCATGCATGTCACCAAGGGCATTTGCCACGACAAGGGATTCTGCAATGTAAGGGTCGACTCCCATGAAGAAGTCTCAGGCAATACATTGGATCACTTTTTGATCAATGATTCAATCCAGCTTCTGCTTTTTGTCCTTCATGCTGCTGAAGCATTTGTCAGTCCTGTGCTGATTGTTGCAGTTTCAGGGCACATATACGTGGCTGATAAACAGCCACTTTTGCAGCAGCAGGGCTTCAGAATTTTGTGCAGCAGGCTAACAAAATGTGATTGGCTGATGTTCATCACAATGCTGCAGGTAAAGTTGCAGCACTTGGTGACCTTGCATGTGCGGTCTTCAGCATTTGGCAGCAAGCTGGATGCAGGGATGTTCATGAAGGCGCTGGCAGTGCAGTATGATGTGTGGGTGGAGAATCACTATCAACGAATGCTCACAGTAAGTGCATGAGCAGGCTGCAGCCATGCATGACAATATGTCCACGGTGCAGTAGCAATCATGCATACCAAAAGATTGCAAACATCATATTGTAGTAGCAAGGAGAGCGCCAAAGGAAGCCAAATCAAGGCAGAGTGTCCCTGACATCACAAGTATTTTGCTGGGACATACAGCAACTGAATCAGGACTTGGTGCTTGAAATGCCAGTGGAGGCCAGGGTGCTTGTAGCATGGCCTTTTTTTTGCATGACGTCAAAGCAGCTTGTGCCATGTTTACATGATGGGCCGTCCTTTGACCTGCAATCACATTTGCAGCTTTTGGCGCGTCACCTGGGGACGTGTGCATATGTTCCCATGCAGGTCACGTACTTCTAGTAGCCTAGCTCACTCTACTCTGAAAGCTGCTGCAACAAGTGCCTTGGCTCAAGTACAAATACGAGCTGCTTGATATGATGCAGGAGTATGACAGGCAACAAGAGGATGCAGCCCTAACAGATGAAGAACGGCGAGCTAGGCAACAAAAGGCAGATGCTGACCAAGCAGCCATGTGGGAATCCATTGGCAACGTGAGACCCTCTGCACCTTTTTCTTCTTCTTGGCTTGATGTCTTCTTCCCTTCTTCTGCATGGTGTTGCTCAGCAGTCACACCACCACAACTTGTGTTTCCCTCCTGCATGTCTGATCTTGGTAATACTTAGCCCACGTGTATGTTGAACTGTGAAACATTTCTTGACAGATTGCGACAGGCATATCATTTCTTTGTTGCTGCTGCATAAGCACGGCTTGTGCGTTCAAGCAACTATGGTGTAAAGAGTGAGTTGGCATGATCGTTGTTGGTGTGGCTGCAGTGCTATGGGCATGCTGAGCAGCAAGTTCTGACAATGGAGCTGGACAGGCGAGAACAAGAAGCCAAAGACGCAGAACAGCGTTTACAGCAGCTTGGAGCACTTGGTTGACAACCTATCAGCCACATGCTGCAAACAGCTGGAAATAGCTATGATGCTGGTCACTGTTTGGTTCAGAGCATTTTGTTGGGATACGGTTTGCAGGAAATGTCGGGTCTCTTGTACGACTACAAAGTCCAAGAGCGTGTCTCGTGAAAGTCTTGGATGACGTTGCACATGTATGATACATGATGCAGGTTGTGTTGAATGAATACTTGAGCTGCATGTGCTGGAACCATCACTTTGAGTGGCAAGTGGCTCAAATGATGCAGCTGCAGCTCCACCTTCAGCCTGAACTTGGTTTTCAAGCTTGAATCAAAATGTCTGCAGGCAGTCTTTGAGAAGCATCCTAGGAAGCACCTTCTGTTCACCTGTGTTTTTGAGTAGAGACATCAATCTGCACAGTCGGTAATTCCTGAGACTGAGCCTATAACACCTTTTGGAACCATACGATCCCTGTGCATAAGATACCTATGCATGTGTTGCATTGTCAAATTGTGATATACGTGAAACTTGTATCACGAATGTATGTGATCGCTGCCAAAACGAATCCTGATCTGCTGTACCTTCAATGGGGACTCAGTTGCAGCCAGTAGCCGTCACAGTGAAGCATGCCGTGCATGTTATCAAAGATCATGCACATGCAGGCCTTTTCAAACGGAAGAAGTCAGATTCAGGGCGCAATTGCAGGCTTACAGCTCGGAGCGGAAGGAACTATAGTAGACAATAGAATCTAGAACAAAAAGAACACCTCAAAATCTCAGACTTCGCTGCACGAGGATCAAAACGCCTAATACATCTTCACGTGTTAATCTCCAAGAAACAACACAGCCAAGATCTATGTGCGCAGAGAAGCAAAGTACTACTAGTGCACTTGCCGACGTAATGATGAGTCAGCAGTGTCCCAATCAAGAA
This sequence comes from Trebouxia sp. TZW2008, assembly GCA_002118135.1. NCBI lineage: Eukaryota > Viridiplantae > Chlorophyta > Trebouxiophyceae > Trebouxiales > Trebouxiaceae > Trebouxia > Trebouxia sp. TZW2008. The sequence goes on from BDIU01000210.1 coordinate 62,852, forward strand.
CTTCCTGCCTAGCTATGAACTTTGACCAACATCAAATACAAAGATGGGAGCATCAGGCCAACAGTTTAAGCAAAAGTCACAGTGTCATCTATTGCGTAGGGGGAGCATCTATTGCATAGGTGGGCTTCTTTATCAGCAGTCTCTGTACACTATACTATAGTATAGAAATCTTACCGTTGGACAGATGCATCTCTATACTATAGTATTGCAGCCTCCTGGCCTTCAGTTCATGTAAACCACTGTAGCGACCTATACTATACGGACAGAACAACAGCAGTACTATCTGCATGTTGATCAGGCTTGAATGAGCCTTTCTTGCTGCAAGGGCACACACCTGAAATTTCCATTCATGCTACCATACTGACTGTTTGTCACACAGCCTTTGTACAAAATTTCCAGAGAGCAAAGCAAACCCTGCAGTGTCACGATCATCAAGCAGATAAACAAAACAGTTCAAAAAGCAAGGGTGATCAAGTTTGTATTAGGCAAAATCCCCAGATGCACTAGCACTACCCCAGAAACCAACATTGTTTGCATTCAAAAAATCGACTCCAATTTGCTGCTACACTGTGGATATACTTTCGTCATACTCCCCCCAGAAGTGATGTTTGCTGTGCTGTGAGCTGCCAGAGATATATTCAAAATCAACAGCTGGAAGTCATGAGGCGTTCTGGCACAGCCCAAATCTGGACATTTGCTGTGGAACAGAACACTGCGCTGAATGCGGGATGATCTGGACAAATATAAGTGTTACTGCATCAGGCAAGGACCCTCGTCCTGGTCTGTAGGTGGGGGTTGACTGAGATCCCGTGTGGGTTGAAAATTACCAAGACTAGGGGGACTTCCGCCAGAGGAATCTGATTGGTCCTGATTTGGGCCTGAGCCTGCACAACCCCATAATTGTCATGACTAGTGCCCAGCACTTCACTCAATGCAAACCCTTGACAATTTTTATGTGAAACAGGTTCTCTATATGTGTTGGGCATTTGCAAGCAAGGAGAGGCAGCTCTGTGGGGATCAGGACAGGCCACAAGGGGAGAATGCAGCAATGAGTTGCAGCACAGCAAGGCAGTTTGACTGTGCAATGAAGCTGAGCAATACGCTTGTGTTTGCAGCTTGCATGGTAAAGAGGTACTGTACAATACAGTCCCCTCCAAATTTAACAGGATCATACAAAGATGCATGGAGCAAAGTGCCCTGTCTACAAGGAGAAGACTGTAACAGAGGGCTTACCCTGTACTGGGACCATGACAAACTGATTGCCTGCTTCAACGTGGGTGTAGAACTGCCCTGTCTCCTGCATTGCATGACACACTGTTAAGCATTGCACACAGGAATGTATCTTTTGACGTGAAGCCCGCTTTGGCAGTGACAGTGTTGCACAAATATACAATTAGTGGACAGGGCAGCTTGTCTTGCAGAACAGGGGGAACGACAGAGCGCAAGGACTGTGCTTGCGCGCATTGCTGTGGTCTGGGCCAAGCAATGTACACAGCCTCATCACAGCCACAAACAGCAAAATCCAGGCTGTGTCTGTGTTTAATGCAATCTGAGTTGTAGCTGTACTGATGATGAAAAGCCTGTGTTGAACAAGGTTTCGTGCTACTACAAGGATCTGCATACATGCAGAGTAGACAGTGTTGACTCTGCAGAACAGACAGAGTCAAGGTAGCTAGAGCTGCAAGTGGTGATGGCAGGCAGCATTCAGATTACCCACACCAGTGAAGGCATGTGGCACAGTTACAGCACAGACAGAGCTAAGGACTGAGATAGCTGCACAGCAAGATGACCAAAGGTATGGCTGCTGACGGCAGACAGCATTTGCCTCAGTAGAGCAGGCCTGTGACACAAGTACAGCACAGATAGAACAGAGGGCTGAGATAGTTGAGCAATGAAATGACCAGAGCTATAGCTGTTGGCAGGCAGCATGCAGATTGTCCCATAGCTGTGAAGGGCTGTGGCATACTTACAGCACAGAGAGACCTGAAGAGCAAGTTGACCAGAGCTGGTGCTGCTGATGGCAGACAGCATTCAAAATATCCCACAACTGTCAAGGCTGGTGGCATACTTACAGCAGGGACAGAACCAAGGCCCAAGATAGCTTGACAGTAAGCTGACCAGAGTTCTTGCTGCTGATGGCAGACAGCATGTGGCATTCGCCTCAGCAGAGAAGGCCTGTGGCATACTTACAGCACAGAGAGACCTGAAGACTGAGATACCTAAACAGCAAGTCGACCAGAGCTGGTGCAGCTGATGGCAGTCAGCATTCAGACTATCCCACAGCCGTGAAGGCCTGTGGCATACTTACAGCACAGAGAGCACCAAGGCCTGAGATAGCTTGACAGTAAGCTGACCATAGCTATGGCTGCTGATGGCAGATAGCATCTGCCGCAGTAGAGCAGGCCTGTGGCACAGATAGCGCACAGAACTGCAAAGTGAGACACCTGAACAGTAAGCTAACCAGAGCTGGTGCGGCTGATGGCAGACAGCATTTGAGTTATCGCACAGGCGTGGAGGTCTGTAGCATATACACAGCACAGACAGAACCAAAAAATGCAATAGCTGAACTGCAAGATGAGCAGAGCTGTGGCTGCTGATGGCAGACAGCATGTGCCATTTGCTCCAGAACAGACAGACATGAGCTGGTGGCATGAAGTTTGAGGTACAGCGTCAGGACTGAATGCGATTCATCTGGTTCCCTACACCACATGATCAACTGTGCCATGTACAAAGACCCAATGACCTGAGCCAAAACGTTGTGATGGCCAGATGTCCCGCCTTGTAAACCAAAAATGTCTCTTACGGCATGTTAACAGGGCCTATGCATGCCCTGCCTGCCAAACCATGTCAGAACAAGTCACTGCTCAAGAACAGAAGACAACCTTTTGAGGGCTGGAAACCCACCCAAAATGACCCAAGATAAGATTCCCAGATGACTGGACGAAACTGGCAAAGAAGTCGTGTCACTGCGCAGCAAATCAGCCCCATGAGACAGCCATAGCATCTGCAAATTGCACCCACAGTTTACCTCATGCCGCCAAAAGTTATTGACTGCCACTTTGGGATCACAGGTGGCTAAGTGACTTGACAAAGCCCCAGGCACCCTCCAAGCTGTGAAGCGGCCGTCTGCAGTGACAATGGTTGGGCCATTGACAGGAAGCAAGGGCGCACCAGCAGCGTCACTACCAGCATCACCACCACGAGCAGCATCTTCTTCTTCACCCCTTGGCTGTGCTTCTTCTTCTGCAGTTGCCGAGCTTAGTCTGCCACCAATGGTTCTGCCATCAATGGCAGGAGCTTGAGTAGTGACGGCGCGCCTTGTGTGAGCTTGACCTGTTGGGCGAGAGGAGTTCAAGTGCTGTGCAGGCTTGGCAGCTGTGGAGCTGCTAGTCCCAGTTGCAAGTTGCCCCTGCAGCACAAGCAGAGCCGAGCATAAGCGCACTGGTTTAATTTTTTCATTTCATTCTAAACATGTGCTAGACAGGCTTGGCAGGCCGAGCTAGGTGTGTACTGGAGCATTCAACTGTCCCCTTCCAGTTTGGTCCTGTGCTATCATAAGTGCACTGATTTGCAGCTTGATGAACTTGGCATCATAGAACTTTGCCTCACATTTGATAGCAGACCAGTCAGAGTGGATATGTTACATCATGAACAACAGCTTGTTGCCAATCATGTGAGCATGCCGCCCGTGCAGTGAGGGCGCAGTACAATCAGTTGACTTGAGCTTTGCATGCCTTCAGGGTGACTTCTGCAGCTACACACATGGAGCAGATAATTTGAAACAGAATGAAATGCCATTGACTCACCTGCAATGTAAATTGAAGATTGCAGCAAGCACCAGAACCAGTGCAAACTTGGTTCAAGCCAGTCAGTACAGTGGTGATGCCATCAGTCTACCAAAGGACAGAATCTCTGAGCAAAGCAAAAGATCCACCAGATCAAGTATTGCAACAGAGGTAAGTGTCACTCAGTGTTTGTGTCAGAACTTGAACCAGACCAGAGCCCTGTGAGGTATGAACAGCTTGGCTGCTGGTTGTGAGCATGCAATGCAAGCCTTGGCAGATCAAGATCAAACAGATCTGATCAACAGCTCCTGAAACCTTTGCATGAAAGCAGTGCTGACTGCCCAGATTACCTCAAGCACTATTTGCCAATCCATCAGCCTTCTGTGTGTGACACATGGCTGTGCAAATGTCTGTCTGTCATCTGTATGTGCTGAACTGTAAAGGATCTGTACTGAGCTTTGACAAGCCCATACTGAGCCCCTCCACGTGAAACATGGATCTCAGCGACGCATACCTGAGACACTGTGGGTCCATGAGAGCTAATCGGCCGACCCACGTCGTGAGTGCTCGTGCTGGCTTGCCAGTCACCTGGGACCCATGGGGTGGGTCCCTGTGCTTGATGATGCCACTGTCTACCATGAAAGAGGACAGGTCTGTCTGTGCCCACCTGCATGCCAGGTAAGCTGGGGCCGCCCCCCTGAGCAGCTGGGGTGCCACCCTGCAAAGATGCCTCCTGCCCTGCCCCAATGCCATAACTACCCAGGGCCACAGGATGACTGGCTAGCTGTGGAGGCCTTGCCTGCAAGGCAGAAAGTCAAACACTTTGTCATGGTTGTTCCGCTACATCTGGTGCATGCTAATGCAAAATCACTCTTACAGTTGTGCACACGTTGTGTGGCAATCATCATTTTGAATGAGCACATGAGACCATGTTGCAACACTCAGTGATGACTAGACGCAAAAATTGACTCACATGGCTGGTTTGTTGGTGCAGTTCTTGCCCTGCTGCCAAGCTGAGCATCTGCCCATAGTCTGTACGTCGCAATGCATCCAGGTGACCAGTCACAGACACCAGCTGTTGCCTTGCTGCATGAGCTGTCTGCCTGCTGATCACTGACTCATGCGGCAAGGGCTCCAGTACTCTGCCCTGCTGGGCCGATAGCAGGGGCAGCGTGGAACTGCCCTGCTCATTGGGCAGGGGCATTTGGACATGGTCAAGGCGCCGGCGAGTGCTCCTACTGTCTCCTTGCGGCGCTGTCCATGCAGCCGATCCGCCCGCCTGATTCTGGCTGTTGTGACTCGTTGCTGGGTTGGGGCCCACCCCGGCCCACAGAGACGCCATTGAGCCCAGAGGAGTCGGTGGGTTCACGCCTGCCTGGATGTCCAACCCTTGTGTGGCTGTCAACAGCTGCTGCTGATGCTGCCGCAAAAAGGGACCTTGGTAGGCAGCTGTGTGGGCCTGCTGGTAAGCAGCTGCCTGAGGAGTTGCTCTTGCTTGTCGCAAGGTCTGCAGATAGCTGCCAGTGCCATGCGTTTCCAGCAACTCGTTGCGATGGTGCTCGACAAATGGGTCAGGGGGTGGCTGCCCCCAGCGAGCCTGGGGTGTTGGCACGCTGCCCCTGACATGTGCTGCTTGTGCTGCTTCTGACAGGGTTTGGTTTGCTGGCAGGAACTGCAGGTTGTCTGCAATTGAGCGCCTGCGCCGTCTGCTGACCTGCCCAAGCGGCTGGTTGGCCACAGCCTCCGGTTGTGCCACAGCTGTGGCGCCCTGCCCACCACCCAAAGCCTGCTCATCTGCTGCAGCCATCTCTTGCGTTGTTTGATGCAGAAGCAGCCTTCCCGCAGCAGTGTCCTGTCTTGCAACTGCTAAGTGGTCATCGGCATCTGCAGCTGCAGCGTTTAGAGTTTGCCGAGCCCATGTCTGTCTGTCTGAGATGCTGCGCCGTACCACATCACCCGCATGGGTGTAATACTGGTCAGAAAGCATCTGCCTGTCAGCTTCATGAGCCTGTGCAATGTCAGTTGAGTGGAAGATGCCGTCTGAAGTCTGACGGAGGGCTGAGGGCAGATCTGAACCCATGCGAGTGCTGGCATTGCCCTGTCTGTCCATGAAGATGTGCATGCGGCTGTTGGGGTTTGATTCCACCAATGCCGTATACTGCTCTATATTATAGGTTCCCCTGCTGCCTCTGGAAGGGGCCTGCTGCTGTGTTGCATGCACCAGCTGTTGGTGTGCATCAATAGCCTTGGAACTTGACGGCAGCCCACTTCCAGCAGCCCTGTAGTCACTAGAACCGGCCTGCCCCTGTTGGTGCTCTATGATCCCTGCAGTCTTTGTCATGATTTGGTCAAGTGAGCTAGGACCATGACTGGCATCTTGGTCCCATGCAAATGCCCCTGAGAACTGTCCATCAGCCCCAGCCACAGGCTGTTTGCCGCTGCCCTGCCCCTGCTGCTGCCCTATAATCTGGTCTCGCCGTGTTGGAACCAGCGGCCTTCTGTTGAGGCGGTCATTCCAGGTTGATTCATTGGACCCCAGGGCCGGGGGCTGTTGCGCAGGGCCAGCCCCAGGGGGGTCGCCACTGCCCTGACCTCGCTGCTGCCCCAGAATTTGGTCATTGACGTGAGAGTCCCATGGGTCTTGAAACAGCCTGTGATCCTCTGGAGCAGGGGATTGGTGGTCTGAAGCAGACCCAGGGCCACTACTAATGCGCTGCCCTTGCTGCTGCTGTATGATGTTCACCTGGTTATGTTCCATACTCCATGGTGCAGCAGCAGCATCGTTCTGTGCGCGCAGATCAGGGTTCACTGATTCTGAGTCTTCTTGTTGTACTTGCTGAGCTGTGGGCAAGCTTCCTGGACTGGCTGTACCTTCGCCAGGTGATGAATCTGGATCTTCGTGGGAACCAGAGGTGTCAGATTGCAGGGGCTCTTGCTCCGCACTGCCCTGCCCCTGCTGATTGTTGATAGCCTGGTGCATGAAGCGCCGAGTCTCGCTCTGTTCACCACTGTCCAACGATCCATCTTCAGAACCGGGCTCAAGAGGCTCAATGTCATTTTGGCTTTGCTCCCCACCCCTCATCTGCTCCTGCTCCTGATAGACTCGATTGTAGTACGCGTTAGCAGCAGAGGTAGTCCCTACTTCCTGAGGCTGCTGATTCCGCTGAAGACCATACGCTTCTTCCATGCTGCGCTGTTGAGCCATGAACTGCTGGAGTTCTTCTTCAGTCATTGCCTGAGTATTGCTGCTGGTGCCCTGGTCATGCTGTCCAGCCAGCATTTGCTCATGGTACAGCTGCCACAGGGCCTGCTGTGCGACAGGCAGGGTCTGGTAACCCCTTGGGACAAGGTGGGGCAGGGGTGCGGGGGCGTGCACAGGCGCTAGGTTGCGCTCCAGGAGCAGATCAAGAGTGGCTGGAGGTCCTGCAACCAAGGGGCACCAGGCCTTTCAGCATTTACAGATGGAGCCAAGATCAGTGACTCCTGTGATCCAAAGTTTCTCAGCTGAGATTGTGCAAAACTGCGTGCGTGCAAACTGGTCTAGCATGATGCAGCATGATGTGTCTATGCTGTACTCACACATAGGGCAGTCAAGAGCAAAACTGGAAAAGCCGCGGCTTGTTCAATGTGAGGAGAGGAACAAGTACTGCAAGGAGTGAGAATGGTGTGAAGCAAACGTACAACAGGCCTGTGTAAGGAACCACAAGTAAGCTTGAGCGTACTGCGCGGATGAGGAGTCAGAAAGGGTGCACATCAGCAACCACAGCTGCAAAAGGCATACAGGCTGCGCCATTATGGCAAGGCAGAAAACTAGCCTATCAAGAGCACAGCACACAAGTCAAAGGCGACTCAGTAGTAGGCGGTCAGGTTCGGCAATAGTCATGATGCCCAGTATGGTGGACATGCAACCACTAAAGCAATAGAAGCCATCATGGTAGAGGTTGCGTGCCTAGCAGAAGGGGGTCAGCCTTGGCAACAGGCATGATGCCAAGCGTGGTGGGCACACAACCACCAAAGGCAAGCAAGCCGTCCAGAGAGTGGCCAGCAATGTTGCGCATGGCTCTAGCGGGGCGGCCATGCACCTGGGGGGGGGCCCTCCAGGTCAGGGTGGGTAGGTGCAGCCGGTGCACATCATCCAGGAAGTTGCCTTGCAAAAACTGCAGCCACAGCAGAATTGTTACCCGCCTGCTTGTGGTGGCTCTTGAAGTCTGAGGAGTATGGCTGCTTGGCAGAATCCAGCAAAGATGTGTCAAACAATCAATGCAAAAATGAATGATGCAACCAATCGATTCTAGCTTGGGGTCAGAAGCCAAATGTCATGCATTTGACGCTCTGGTTTGAACACATACACGTATCAAATGATGTCAAGCAATGCCCCTTGAATGACGTCTTTGAGCCTAGTGAAGAGCATTAGCCTTGAAGAGAGGTCATTGACACCATACACACCTGCAGCCACTTCCAGAGCTGACAAGGCGTATAGTCAGTGAGGCAGCAAGTCACAACATGCAACAAGCGGCGTTTTGTGAACATATGGCTACTGGGGGACAAGCACAACCACATGGGCAACAGTTGAATGATGCTGCAAACTGCGCAGCAGAAGTCAGCACTCAAAGTCAGAGCACAAGCCAGAAATGACAGAGCAATACCGAAATGCAACGCAGGTCAGAAGCAGTAAGTGTCCAATGAGGAGCTGCCAACAGCAGCCACCTCAAACCAGAAAAGATGAAGAGGGATTAAGGGAAGAAAGGCAATACGCAACTGATGCAGGTCGATATGCTTGAGCGTGGCTGTGATAGACCTGAGTGGGACTACCGCCCATGAGCAGCAGCCACTTCTTGCCAACAGTCTCAGAGGCAGTCCGCTGCCTAGGTGTAGGCAGGGCAGTGGCATCTGCAGGGCCTGGCTTGGCAACCAGGCCAGGCTCTTTGACCCATTGCCAGGTGTTGAGGTCCAGCCTGTGAGGGTTCATGGGTGCCAGCACGTTGTTGCAGTAGCCTGCTAGCACTATGAGCTCCTCATGACCAGTCTCTGGGCACACTCGCACCTGCTCAGCAATTGCCATCAGTGTTTCAGAGCAAAGCAACTTGAACAGTATGGAAGCTTTAGAAATGTGGGGCAGGTCAGGATGTCAAGCCTGTGTCAGCACTGCACAGATTGTGCTTGGAGTGCAACAGTTCCCGCGACTTCTGAAGGATCCAAATGCACTAAGAGCAGGTGGGCTCTCAGCTGACATGAAGGCTGTAGTGAAAGACATGCATTGCAACAGGTCAAAATTTTCTGATGTTGAAGAAGACAGCATACAGAAAGGTGAGAAGGCACAACTAACATAGGAACAACAGTTGCATGCACTGGGAACCATTTGCGAGCAATAACATTTTGTGGACTGACCGTAGACAAGTGCAGTGATCGCACGCCTGGAGAGTGCTCAGGGTCTGTGCAGAAAGTGGCTCTCCTGTGCCATGTCAGAGAGGCGACGTCAAATGTGTAGACATAGGGAGGCTGGTTCTCGCCGCCATCTATCATCTCATGGCCTTCACCACCGTACAGGACCAGCTGCTTGCCATCTGGACAGCATCACAAGCTTGTGTGATGCATGTACTGTTGTTAATGCTTCAATGCTTGAAGCTGCAATCAATGCATTACGATCTGAATTTGATGTGCATCAATGCTGCTTACAGAGTGGGATGCAATTGATCCACTGCGGCAAAGGGGATGTCCCAAACAATGCATAGGGCAAGAAGCACATGCAGTCTGCAGTACCTTTTTGGGCAAAGTCAAACTGCAGCCAGACAGGCGTTGAGCTTACCATCAAAGGCAGTGGTGGTGTGGTGGAAGCGGGCTGAAGGAGCGTGGCCTGACGTCTTGATGCAAGCCCACGCCGCCATCGCCCCATCATCAGACAGCCAGAGCGCCTGTAAACATGCAACACAAATCGGCACTTGCCAGCTGTGCAAAGGTTACATCGGCTGCAGTTGTCTGTGTCAGGCTTGCGCTGTTGCACAAACTGTTGCTGCTGGTTGAGCACAAATATGCAAGACTTTGAAGCTTGCTGAGTGCACCAGCGTAACCATCAGCTGAGATGCTGTTTGTCTGTTCGTTGCAATGTGCTGGTGATGCTCGCCATGTGCATTGTGTCCAAAAGGAATGGTACATGTGATACACAGGACCTGACACTCCCATGAGCATATGAAAGGCAGACTGTATCACCTCAAATTGGTCGCCACCAAACTCCTGTCCCATGGTGTTGTAACCCCCATACAGCAGCACTACTGACCCCTGCTCTGCATTGCACTGCAGACCATTCTGCTGCAGCACCTGGTTCACCATGACGCCGACCTTGCTAGTGGGGTCAGGCTTGATGACTATGCCAGTGTGGCGAAACCTAGTCATGGGCACTTGCCCATACACCCTGGGCCTGCACACAGGCAGGGGGTTGTCAAAACTCATGCTGATGATCACGCTATCAATGGTAGCAAAGTTCAGAGTCACCACAGATCACGCTATCAATGGTAGCAAAGTTCAGAGTCACCACAATCACAGTAACACTTTATGCATTCTAGCAAAGGTACTGGGTGTAAGGGGCACAGGTCCTGACTTGTCAGGCTGGCTTGTTTTGCAAAGCAACCAGCACAGATCTTCCACCTGACGCCCTGAGTGCAATGCAGCATGCCCTCTAAGTCTTGAAAAACGTATTCGAACAGAACGATTGTTGTATGTAGACATGTAGTTTACCATGTATATGTGGAATCAATGCCAAAGATTAGCTGCAGATGTATGCATATAACAGAATAGTGGCATGCCTGCTGTAGTGCAATATATATACTCGCTGAGCAGCAGAAGTGGCAGTGCAGCTGACTGGCAGGTGCAGTGAGCAGACCTGATGAAGGCAAGGGTGTTGAGGTTCATGATGACGATGTCCACATACAGGCTGATGTCCCTCAGGATACCGCCTGTGACCACCAGCAGGTGCCCAATCACCAAGGCGCTCTGGCCAGACCTTGCGAGTCTAGCCATCATGGGTGGCCCTGCATCACATACATACACACAGACTTGCATACACTGCATCACGATCATGATCTGTATCACCTTGCCTTCCTCTACAGTGTGCTGCATCTGAGACTAGCGGCCTGTGTGCTGACTATGCCTCAATCTACAGACTGTAACACTTTTTGCAACATCGCTGTGCTGAACAACTTTGCAAGGATGCACGCAAATGCTCAGCTGATGCTTGCTGATACAATTGTCCAAGATGCAACCAAGCGCAACGCACTCTGATACACGTGAATACACACAGAGGCAATGCTGGGGCTTTACACAGCATGTGGAAGCCAAGGAGACGACACACATGTTGACAGGCAAGCTGGCATCATTCAAGACCTTCCATTGAGAGCAGCATACCTGGATTTTCTCCAGCCTGGACTGCTTGATTATCAGCCTGCATCCAAAATCACAGGCAGTGAGGCCATCTGCAGCACAATTTAACGCCAAGACAGTGTCAAGGCAGAAGATCAGTGTAGAGGGCAGATGTGCACCAGTGTCGATCTGCGCCTGCTACATGTTGTGCAGAGCTTATGCACCTGAGAGACTGCATGTGGCCAAGCCTCCGTTTGCCATGCAGAGCTTGACCACACAAAGCACACACTATATGATCATTTGAAGATGCTGCGAGCATTCATGTATTCTGATGAATTCATGGGTACAGTGTGTCCGTGTCCCAGCATTCGCAACTGGCCCAGTGAAAAGCTAAGCACAGCGTACCTCAGCAGCCCTGAGCTTGATCTTTTCAGCACCGTCCCTCCACCAGTGCACATGGTCCATTGTGGCAGTATGGTGACACAGATGCCGCCAGTACTTTGCTGTGGGTGGTAAGCCATATGGAACCCCAGCAAAGTGCAAACTGAGCAAGCCTTGCCCCACTTGCTTCTTGTATATCTGGCGCCTGCAAAAAGGGGCCCGTTTTTGCTGAAAAGGGCAGTACCAGCAGATATGTCTGTGGTGTGTTTGTAAAAGCAGATTACAAAGTTTGTGGTCGGTTCGAGATCGAGCCATACCAAAGCTTTTCGGCAAAAGGTCCCTCGAGAATACACGAACGGAAGTGGCGGCAAGTCCTGCTGAGCGCTGACAAGTGCTCAACTGGTAGTTGTTCCACAATCTGCACACAGGCAGCGTCAGCGTTGGCCACAACGCGCAAAGCTGGATCAATCCACTGGACTCACCGTTCTATGGGCTTCGACATCAAGATCTAGTAGCTGAAGCATCCTAAATGGCCTAAGCGTTCCTTTTAGCTGGTTTTCGTCCAAAGATCACGCGATTGGCAGAGACCGATATGCACCACCGGACCAAACAGACGGACTTTTGACGACAAATTGCATTGCAAATGACTGGTGCTAGAGGTTTTGGGGTCCCGCGATGTGAACGATGCTGCGCCTCCCGCAAAGCCAAGCCAAACCAAGACACGAGCAACTGCGTCCGCAACTGCTATTGTGCCCTGCTGGATCCTATCCAGGCCACGTGAAGGTTTGGATGAAGGACGATTAGGCACATGCACACACACAGCCTACATGGCAAAGCCGATGGACCTAATCGGCAGCTTTCCTCGTCCGACAGCGTTGCTAATCGTTGCACAACAGAGGAGGGCAGCGGGTCATGCAACAGGAGGGCAATCTGTTGCCGTGTTGGCTCGAGCCAATCGGCTAGCGCTGTGAGGTGGCATGTGGCAGTACAACGCCCAGCGCGCTACAGGATTTACATTAGTCATCTTTTTTTGCGCTGTCTATCCGATTCATGAACTTTTAGGGAAAGAATGCAGCGCAGACGTGCAGAAAAGCAAGCTAGGTCCATAGACCCCACTGCAATAGGTCTCATGAAAAATAACAGCAAGTGCTTATAAGCTTATAATTATGCTGCTTGACTAGGCTCAAGACAGGCTCCAGCTGCAACAAATGCAAGCCCATAAGGCGAGAACACAATGAAACAAATTGAGAATCGCCTGAATGATGTTGTCCAACGCAATTCTGACGCACCAAGGTTTGGATTCATAAGCTCATGCTATCAATTTGCTTCATCAATTTGCATGACTCAAAAGGAGTCAAACAAGACTAAAGAATTTCATCGCGACAAGTAACCCCTAGCTAGGTATAGCACAGGCTATAGCAAGTCTCGCTCAAAAGATGGGAACATCATCTGCATTGCCCCGCAGACAACAGAGTTAGAAATTGCAAGTCCGACATATATTGAACTTGCACCTTCCAGTGCTGGGAAAACCGTGTGGACCCCACCTGATGTCGCGACCAGGCCTGTTCAGGAGCTTGAGAGAGTTGTTCAGCGAGATGCGTACTTTCGGCAACCCGGTAGCTACGTCTTTTCTGCATTGATGCGACCTCTAAGCGTTCTGGCCATAACGCAGCTCAAAAAGCCTACAGAGCAGTGTACACGATCGATCAGCTGTCGACTGGTGCAGGAGCTTGAAAACCTGAAACGTCAAGCAGTGAGCCTGCAGCGTGAGCTTGACGAGGTGCAAAGAAAATCTGCCATGCTGTCCCACCAGTCCAAAGTCACTTGCTCAGGTTCCGTATGCCTGCAGCTTGAAGCTATGCGTGCTGCCAGGGAGAAGCAAGAAGAGGCCCTTGCTCTAATGCATGCTCAAAATACTGTGCAAAACCTTCAACAGATGGAACGCATTGTAGACAGATCCAGAGCCATGGTATGTTCATACTTGTCAAGCACTCAAACCAACACAAGCTGAGTTTTCGCCACAGATGCAAAAGAACCAATGTTGCTGTTTCAGATTGCAGATGCAGTAGAGAAAGCTAGTGCTGAGACAGACAAGAAGGTCAAAGCAATGCTGCACCTCAGAGCTCAGGAAGTAATGAGCAAGCTGGATTTGAGCAAGGCATTGTCACTAGATAGCTCGCCAGAGCAGATACTCGCAGATGCAATGCAACAAGCTGAAGCACAGCTGCAAGCAGATGACACAGAAGCATCACTGGCCCAGTCTGGCACGAGCACGCTGGGAGCCAGTCAAGATCAGGTGACCAAACACAGTAATAGTCACACAGTAATATACGACCACATGCGCAGCTGCACTGCGTTGTCACATCTCCTTGTTTTAATGCAAACTCTCAATGAGGATGAAGCTTGTCTGCACCCATTTTGGTGTATGTCAGACCCAAAACGCATGCAATTGCATGTCATGTTGACTGCAGGGCTCCCAGGACTCCAACACTTCCCACGCAGCAAGCAACTTATCAGCGTGTATACAGCATCAGCAAAAGCGGCAGCTACACATACCGTATGCTCCGCTGCTCAGAAGGCCGAAATTGCTGCATAGGTACACAACAAGCTGACATTGACCAGACTGTCTGCTGTATCATGTATAACAGTGCATAACGGCAGTATTGTCGGTGAGAAGCGCAAATGAAGCTCAAGTAAGTAGCATTGATTGAACATTTTGTGCAATTGATGACATGCTGACAGTCATTCCCGTGTCATTGTCACCACCAGTGTGGTAGCTGGAGCAGCGTGCCCAAGTGTGCAAATGGATCTGTTGTCTGCCAGCATCAGGCCAGCTGTGCAGCAGCGCTCAAATCTGGCAATGTCAGCCTTGTTGCCATGTGTTCACCTTGACGCAAGTTTGCGAGACATTGATATGGTCACTCAAGAGCAAGATTCAAAACTACAGTACAGCTTTTGCTCATGGATCACTTGTGAACAATGTGTGTTAGCGCAATTAGCTGATGGTTCTCTGCAGAGGTTTCACTCTCGCAGCAGCTCATGTGCACCTTCTGCAGCAAGGGTACTTACTTTTGGCCAATGTACAACACTATCACAATGCTACCGGTAGAGAAGAATTCTCAATTTACACATGGTGCCAGGAGGATGTCAAGCCTGATCACTTGCATCCCGTTGCTTTTGCCGACATTGCAGCGTTGCTAATTGGACGCCTCACCTTGGCCTGTACTACCCCGCGAACCCTGAGGTTCCCCGCCAACCCTCTGATGCCTGACGGTGAGGCGTCCCAACATGTTTTGCTGCCACATCATGGCACATGCGATCAGACTTGTTGTCTGGCTGAAGCATGTAAAACCCTCCTCCTACTGCTGCTAATAGCAAGTCAGGCACGTTCAGTCACTATGACGCATGTATAGCTGCACATGGCACAATCATGAGTCAGTTTTGTCAGAATTTCTGCTTGAGGGAAGCAACATCGATCGACTGCGCGAACAGGGCATCTTGCTTAAAAATGTCTTTGTTGGCCTCGTGAGGTCCTTTCAGCGCGCAAGTACTGCGCGCACCGCAAAGTCATGTACTCGGGCCACATAGCGGAGCTCGCTATCTTACTGTTTTGTGTGTGCTTGTTCTTCGGGTACCACATATGGCTGTACAACTTCACGGCGCCGTTTATGGGCCTGGTCAGAGTCCCCAACACAATGTCCAAAGCAAGGCAAGTCTGGACGCGATCGATTTGTGGAGACGACAAGGACGTGATCACCGGAGTCCAGACCATTCGCAATTCTCTTATGACTGTTACGCTCTTCACGGTAGCGGCAGGCTATATTGGTGCTCGAGCAATTCCAGAGATTCTTCTGACACCGGACATGATCGACCAGCTGAACCTGATCCAGGTACTTTGGCAGCACTGCGCCATTGGCTTTCAGCAACTGTGAACTCTTACTGACCCCATGGTTGGTATCTAGAGCAAGGACCCAATCACTCAGGGAGGGAATGGCAGCAGCCTCTTACAGCCATCAGTCAAGCTTGGAATCGGGCTGGGCTCTTTGTTCATTTGCTTCCTGTGCTTTGCACAATCAGCCAGACTGTACGCGCATACGGTGGGTGGCATGCATATTGATCAGATGTCCTTTGCATGCTGACATCAACAGTAAAAAGTTGCCTGCACATCCCATATTGTATTTGTCAGGATCACTTTTGGCGCCGCATGGTCGTCTCGCTCCTGCACTGAATGCCGGCGCAAATCTTGCAGGTTGCATCACAGGTGCATGCTTGTCTGGCTTCTGCACATCAACTGCAAGCATAGCATCAGCACACATCTGGCACCGAGCAACTACTCCTTCTCCAAGCTCTGCACGTTGAGCATGGGGGATGACTGCATGAGACATCAGGCGCCAAGATTGCATCACCTCAAGTCAACAAGAAGCCCTCTGCAGAGCTTGTGATCTTATCAATATCTCATCAGCGTTTCAGTTGTCTGTACTTCATTGACATTTTGGATGTTAGCCCCAGACCTGAAACCTATCATCATACTTTGCTACTCGAGAAGTTGCAGCCGGTATGTTCTAGAAGAAATATCACAGACATTCTTGAATATGCAGGGCTTTTTGCTCAAAGCGCAAGCCAGCAAACATAGGCCATCAACATGGGACTTTGAAATGGATGCCTTGGCAATCATGGGCCGTGCAGGCCTGCTGTTCTCCATTGGCATCAGATGCTTCTTTGGCTTTGGCATACTGGTAAGACAGTCAATGCCAGCAATGTCTTGGTCACAACCACAGAACCTCCTGCTTACCAGGCTGCAAGCTTGCACAGCTGATTCTGCTTGTGACTGGCATGGAGGCAGTTGTCACCTTTTTGTGTGCATGCTCGCAACCTCTACGCTGGGTGCAGTACACATATGCAATGTGCCCCAGCTCATGCAAGTATGTCTGGCTGTTCTCAAGGGACAGAACGTTGCTGGTTGCAACATGGCAGTCAGGCATAAGCATGCATGTGTCAAAATTATGGTTACCTTTGACAAAGAGAGACGAGAGTTAAGAGCTGGGTCCAAAAATTCAGTTCTGCTGTGCAGCTGTTGTGGATTTTAGGGCCTGTCGCCCTCCTCTGTGCAACAGTGGCAGTGCTTCTATGCTTCTTCTGGATGGACTTCCTGCCAGTGCCTTCTAGGGAACAGATGCACTTGCTGCAAGGGGACGGGGAGGAGGCTGCGCAATAACACAACTTGCCAGCCTTATAAAACAGCTGCTGAATCTGTGTCGCAATGTCATTGTCGAAATGGCTAGGCAACAGTTGCCAATGACTGGGGACGGCGCTATGCAATGACATATCTTGCCAGGCCTTGTCAGGCACCTGCTGGATGATGCTTGCATGTCAGTCACTCAGTCACAATCTGGGTATCAATGCCAGGGCTGTCAAGGCAAAGTGGCTCCCTTCATGCGGTCAGTCAGTCTGCTGATCAGCAAGCAGTCCTTGCATCTGTTACAGCTAAGCAGCTTCAGCTTTTTGCATGTTCAGGCAGCGCACACAGCGTCAGAAGCTGTAGCCTTTGTGTGGTGCACAAAGGCTGCAGTGCTTGCTGAATACTGATTGTGCTTTCCATCGCTGATCATGGCCAGCAAGTTGAGCTGCTCAGGAATTGCCTGTCTTGTGTTTGGTATGAATAACCAGAGTTTACCTGGTGCTTGTGGCCCTCGAGTTGTCTGTGAATAGTGTAAACTGCTGGCAGGCAGCATGCCTCTGCTGCTTTTGTTGCTTGCAGTGTCTGTATGAGGTAGAGCAAGCTGTCAAGCACTGGCAAAATGTGCCTCTTCAGTGATAGGCGGCCATGATGGGTAGGACTTGGCTGCAGTATCTGATCTGTTCTGAACACCAGTGCGATCAAAGCAAGGGTACATCTGAGGCTTGGCTTGCAGCATATAAATAGATCTGTTTTTTGCTTCCGTTTGTCAATGTGGAATTGCAATCTTTGTTTCGGATGTGATTGAACAATGTAACTTGTGTGAATGTTTTAGCTAGAGTCAGGTCCTGCTGCCTGACATTGTTGTAATGAAATGCTATTTATGTGAGAAATGAATTCACATGCATTTCAGCTGTAAAATCAATTTGTCAGAACTTAAGTCAGTCTTGCAAACATGTCATAATGCAGTTCTAAAAGGTAATGGGAAATCACACTTTGTCAGTTCTCAGTACGGCAATGGCCAAAACCAACTGTACACGTTTGAATTTACAGGCGTTGCGTGCACAGCAGCCTGCATTGACAATGCGCATAAAACTTTCCCTGAAGTCACTACTGGTACAAGCAGGAACCTATCAAAACGAAAGCACTGTCAACACATGGGCAAGCTGAAGAAGCTGCTGAAAGAGGGGTGCAGCAACATGTTTGCTTTATACACTGGAATGCAACAACAAGCTTGCAAGCAGCTGAACACTAACATACTTCAGACACTTTAACTCAACAAGTAATCTTCTTGCATTCATTGACACAGTGTCTGCAAGTGCTGTGGTATCTCGAAGCCATGGTCAGGCAGCCAGCTCAAGTCAAACTTCCATTGCTGACTGCTCCGCCTAATGGCAGTGGCTTTTGCAAAGTTCCAGTACGCTTCTGCTTCTGCAGCTGTCCACCTGTAGCAGACAAGCATTTGAGCAAACGACACTCATGGGCATCATCACGCTTGGCCTGCCAAGTTTACACAGCGCCTTTGCATGATACTGCAAAGCTGTTGCCTTTTCTTAGGACACAGCAAAGCCTTGTCAGTGTTACTTGGTCATGACTGAAGTCAAGAGGGTTTCTGTCCTGACATTGCATCAGCTTGCAGCATGGGAGCCATTGCTGCCAGGGAGTGCACAAGACACAGGTGTGACACTGGCAGCACATTAGACACGGATCTACTTCCTCAAGCTTCTGTAGCGTGTTTCTTGCACTTGGATACGGATCCAGTAGAAAGTCATGAGTCATGTGAAGCACAGATCTACACAAATCGCCTGTATCATCATGTACAGGGTGACAACAGCTCCAAAATGCATAGGCCATTTGCTTCTTGCGGTGAACAGACTCGAGCCTGACTGGTAAAAGACGCATGACGTCGCAATTACGGTGCATGACTTACCCATTCACGAGTTGCAACATCTCAAGCGCTTGCTGCCGCTGCTGCACTCCCCTTTGCCTCTCCAAATGTTTGGCTGCATGCACGCTTGGGTGAAGAGCTGTGAAACCCATCAGCTGCAGTGTACATGAGTCATCATGGAAGCGCCACATCTCATGACACTCTACTGGCCATTGTGGACCAACACCTCCTGTCACCTCACACCTGCTTACACAATAAGAAGTTGAGCAGTTTGCTCCAGGACCAGATGATGATGATGACACTTTGCTGCTGATGCTGCCAAACATGTTCATTTTGCACAATGCAGCAGTGTGAACGCACACCTCCTGTCACCTCACACCTGCTTGCACTGTATTCCCATCAGCAATTCGTCCTAAGCAAATGTGTTACTGTGACTTGAATGGTGCTGACCCGAGTATATTTTCATAGCTTGCATGGTAAAACGCTGTAGCAAAATGTCTGCTGACACCCATAAAACTGATTTTGTGCATGCAAAGATGGGCTGCTTTCAGCCAGGTCTGAAGGGTTCATGCGCAAATATGCCTGGCACTGCACTTCAATAATGTGTGGAAGCATTATGCAGAATTGATAGGCGCACAGAGGCGCCCTTCTGCACGGCAACAAACACATTATGCATGACAGCCACCAAGTCACAGTAAAGACCTGCCAGGCAAGTGTAACGGACATACAGCAATCTTGTACCTGTAACTGGCTTTCTTGTAAGTTTCTTTCCTGATGGCATGGTAGGTCTGCTCAGGCAGAGCAGTGCTCATGTTGATGTGAGAAACCAGACTGGCGGGAAAGGCCTCTACGGTCAACGGCGGCAAGCTTGGCTGTCCAGCTACCTGTGATCAACCTATGCAGCCTGAGTCAGTGATGCTGAAGGCAATGACTTACACAGCAGCTGACTTGAGCAAGGCCGAACATGCAAATGCTGCAAATTGAACTCGATGTGACTTGGTGATATTGCTGATGGTAACACCCAATGCAAGACATATAACGCTTGTGATGCTGTAAGTAAGCATAAATGACAGCAGTCAATGGGATCAGATGCACAACTGCAAGGTATGCAAGCTTGAGTAAAGCAGCTTGTGAAAAGCTCAGGCTCTTTGCCAGCCTGCTTTCTGCGATTCAAGGTGCATTTACAGCACAAGCTACAGCTGCTTTTTACACACACCAAAAGTTGTGCTTGGACCAGCTAGACTCACCACAGCACCCAGGAGCGTGACCTCCTCATTTGCTGAAGGCCCAACTGATTGCACTCGAGCGAAGTTGGTGTCATGCGGAAACTTGTTGTTGAAGTCCCTGGGAACATAGCCTAAGCTGTGCCCACTCAGTGTGTGGACTGCTATGGCATCAGGGTCATGCTCATTGTTTGGCTCCTTGACCAACATCACAACCTGTCCTGCATTGCGTCAGTGAAGGTCAGCCATCAGCCAGGTATCATTCATTTGTCCAGTTCATTCAAAATGCATGCTCTATGAAAACAATCTAGGCACACAACGCAGCCAGAGGCAAAGACTACTGCTTATCATATTGTTGCAGGCTTGTACTGCGATTTGAGACTGGTCATGCTGCATGTGTGCCCATGTCATGCTGGGGTATGATAATTGGACAGATGTGCAATGTTGCATGAGCTTTGCAGAATAGCATCATGGGCTATTCACAGGTGTGACTCTGGCTGACAGCTCACACCTTGCTGCAGGTTTGCAACTTGCTCCTGCCTTCCCTCAAAGCTGACCCCAGCAATCCTGAAAAACTCCAGTGGGATCCGCCTTAGCAGCGAGTGGCGTCCTTCTATAGCTGAATTATTGGGGGCAGCTTGGCCTGGCATTGCAGGCTGAGGGAATGGTTGTATGCCAGGTGACTGAAGGGTTGTTGGAGATGCGCTGCTGGCAAGAATTGCGCTTGCATGCAGATGCCTCCTGCTGCACTGAGTTGTCAAGTGCTGACATCTAAGCTGGGCAGGTGAAGGAGGCGCCGTCACTTGCGCGTTGCTGCGTGCGTGCAATGGCGCCAAGCCTCCTCTACTCGTCATGTAAAATTCTTTGCAGCTGTGACCCGGAAGTGGCGTTGGCAACATAGCGCGTGCAGATGGAAGCACAGAGCGAGACTGCCCCAAAAATCTCAAAGCTTTCGTGGCTGTGTCAAACAGTTGACGCGAACTGATGTGCAGGCAACTGTGAGTCAGCATGCACAGGCAGCTCCAAGCTAGGACGGGGCGTCTTCGGCAGCCTCAGCAGGCAAGTGGCCAGGCTAGACAGATCAACTCAAAAGAGCGTCAGTGGCGCTGACACCGACCATGCGCAAGCAGAGTCAAGCATGAGCTGACGTTATGATGCCTTGGTGAAGACACAAATGCACTTGTGTGTCGCGCAGTGTACCCGACTATGGCGAAGCGCAGTTTCGCCATAGCTTGGCGTCACGTGTGCATGAGACTCTGCCATGAGTACAGCAGCTGTTACAATAGTTGGGCAGCCAACTTGTTAAAGCTAAGCTTTGTGTGCAGATCTGAGGCAGTCAGCTTGTGCCTAATGCAGTGCAGATTTCCGTCACGTTGCACTGACTGTTCTTACAATTTCAGCCAGGCCTTTTATTGGCAATACACAGTATACAGTGACACCAAACATGCTCTAGACAGCTGAATCTTCTGGCTGCAACCTGACTTGGAAAAAAGAAAGCCGCGACTGATCAGGAAGGCTAGAATGCAGTACATTTATTCGCAAAATGTAATTCAGCATTCACAATTTATTGGACTTCACCACGCTAACTGGCAAAGACTACAGCAGTCAAGGCCTGTTCTATGACAACTTTATTGTCATGACACACCCTGTCTGATTCCTGACAGTAAACACTGATGCAAAATACTAATGCTGCCATTATCCTCCTCAGTGCAGCGCATCTCCATTGCAGATCTGCCTGCTGTAGTGTGTCAAGTAGAATGCCTGTCGCTGCTGGCTGGCATGAGTAAACAAGCTGAACTTGCGCTTGATGAACTCCTTGTACTCCTGGCCCCACAACCTACGCTTCTCATGCACTGCAGCATCATTCAGGCGAGCTGCCAGCATCTCAGGCTCCACTGCTGGCGGCTGTGACAGGTTGGGGTTGGACAGTGTGGGCAGCATGCACATGACCTCCATCTGACCGTAGGCAACCATCTTGTGGTTACGGGCTGAAGTCAGACGTCCAAAGCTGCGCCGGCCATCTGACATTGTCTCGGCACAACCTCCCACATCAGTGCACACCACACATAGACCAGACATGCCAGCTTCCAGAATGGAGATTGGCAGCCCCTCAGAGATAGAACTCTGCAGTAACAAAAGTATTGTTAGACCATCTTAACATTCTATTGTTCGACATATGGCAAAACACATCAATTGGTGAGGCAAGTGGCATTTTAGCAATCCGCTATTGATGAATTGCAGGCAAAGTGTCAGGGCGCTAGGAATGTCAAACATGACAGGCATGCATATACAGGCAGGATACCTGCAGGTAGATCCAGCCTGTCTTCAAGATCTCAGCAGGCTTGGCAAGACCCTTGAGAGCGACATGGTCTTGCATGCCCAGCTTTTGGATGAGGCGCTCACACTTGGCGCAGTACCTCTCATCCTGCCTCTTGTTACCATACACAAACAGCTGGTAGTCTGCAAACAGCACAGAACTTCTTGAATGTCTAGGACTGAAGATCACCATTGACTGCAAACATGATAGCTCATGTATGCATACCGATGTAAGATCACAACAATGAGATCACGCCATCAGTGGAACAGAATGGATGCTGTCATGTGACTACTTTTGGAAAACAATTCATGAGGAAAATGCAACAGCATGCAAGTAATGCTGGAACACCAACAGCATCTGATCAAAGAGGGCATTGTTGTGATGTTTGAAGTCAATGGCTCTGCCAATCACCTGTGACCTTGTACTCCTCTACAATGAGCTTGGCAGCCCGGATGGCTGTCACAATATCTTTCAGGGGGTTGACGTGAGCCATCATCACCACCGTTGGCCGCTCAGCCAGGACCCGATCCACTGACTTGTACTACATTACAGGCAGCAAGGTGTCAGCCTGGTACATTTGCAAAATGTAAGACTTTTCCAGTTGGCAGCAGCCGAAATCATGATTGTGAGCAACGCCTGAATGACATTCACAAACTGAACATAAATTGACTGTCACCTCAAATAGTGATAGCTGAACAGGCTTCGCAGTGCCAAATATGTGGACATGCAAGCACAACCACATGTGATGATGACCATTGACAAGGAAGTCACAGCAGATTTCACAACTACACAGGCAGAACCTGAAAGCATACCGTGTTGAAGTCCAGGCCATTCACAACAGGCATGATGGTCTCTGGCATGTGACCTAGCCACTGCTCCCAGTCCACATTGAAGGTGGCACAGCAAGGTGTCACCAGGTCTGCCTCAGCATACAGTACATCAGCTGCAGCCCTGTGCAGGCGGGCTAGGGTTTCCCTGACCAGATGGGGCATGGCCTTCTCAGTGTCGTACCACAGCAGCCGCTCACGCACGTACACACAGTGATCCCACACAATTAGGGCCTGGTTGAACAGCTTCTTGAAGATCATGCCAGTCATAGCCTGCACCAGACACGTGCTGAGTGCATTCTTTCAGGCACTGATTGATACTGGTCAGGAAAGACCAGAACTCCATGTACACAGTTGCGCGTCAGGGAAGTAAAGGTACAGAAATATACACACACATACATGCACACACACACAGACAATGCTCAGGGAGATCAACGATCACTGTACGTATAAGTGATTGGTGCACAAGTAGCAAGTTCCCCCTGCTTCATGAAATCTTGCAGATGTCAAGTCAAAAGGAGCAGCACTGGTTGCATGAACATAAACCAATTGTCACTCAGGGTCTCACCTGTGTGCCATGGTTGGAGGCATGGCAGACACTGCCAAAGTGAGGTGTACCGAGCTTGGGCATGCAGATGAACTTCATGTAGTGCTGCACTGCATCATAGGCTCCAAACAGGTCTCCATCAGTGGCCAGTGTACCCACTGTGGCTTGGCTGAAGGCATTCAGGGCTGCAAAGAAAGTCCTGACCACCTGCAATTAGACAAGCTTGTGTCAGCAGCATGCACTTTAGACATTCGCATTCTAAAGAGGGTGGTATTGGACATCATGGAAATCTGAGTGCAGCGTTACTTGTGAGCAAGGTCAACTTTGGTGTACAGATGATTTCCCTGGGATCTTGCTGATGCAATATTCATGTGAAAACTTGCTGCGCACAGCTTCCAAGGCTGCAGCTTCTTTTTTCTTTTTTTTCTTTCCTGACACACCTTGAACAAGAAGCATCAGGACCGCCAACACAACATACAGCTGGTAAGGCATGAGTGTGAACATCGCACTGACCTGGGGCGAGGACCAGGTGCGCTCCCAGTCGTGAATCTGGAAGTACCGCCACATCTGCATGATGCTCTCACTGAAGGCCTGCACGTCAGCAGCTGACAGGAAGCTGGACTTGAGCAGCACCATCAAGAAGACATCCAGCACAGGCACAAAGTTGTGCTTGATGGTGGTGGCTCGCGTGATGTACTGGCGCCATGACAGGTCAATGTAGGGGACAGCAGCAAGGGCGTTCTGCGCAGGAGTTGGGTACTGGCCATCCCACATGATCAGCAGGTCCACTGAGTCTAGAGTCTTGTGGTCTACATAGCCTGGTTGCACCTGCGTGAAAGGCAGACAGAATGAGGCCACTGATGAGCAGCAAAGCATATCAGCTTTTAGGCAACTTGCGAGGATACTTCAGTGTCCATACCAGATGTTGCAAAAGAAGTGTACGAGTCATGCTGAAATGGATGCTGCACTGATGAGGCTGTGAGATCTAGCACCATCAAGCAAAAGGAATGCCTGAGCCCATGGGCTCTGGACTTGGCAATGAAGATTGGGTACAGCAGTATTTGTTTTTGGGACATGCATCACAAGAGAGGTTTCATACCTGTTTGAAGTCATTGCCAATCTCAGACAGCACAGACCAGCGGACATGCTTGACATAGTCCAGCACCAGCTCTCGGCAGGTGGCCACTCCACCGCCATCTGTTGGCCAGGTACCGGAGTCCACTGCCACCACATGCAGAGAACCATCTGGGTCTTCAGCTGGGTCACCTGCAGTAATTGTCAGTAGTTGTTAGCTGAAAGTGTGGAATTGATCACATTTCTACTTGGTTGCCCTTACTGAATTGAGAACGTGAGTGGATGGAGTGTGCTGTTTGCGCTGGAGCTGTTGATGTAGGTGCCAAAATGTTCAGCACGCATGTGTGTAGTCACAAGCATTGCCAGAAGCACAAGATGCATGGTGCAGTCATCACCTGTCACACTTGTCTCTCCAGCTTGGGCCAGCAAAGGAGTCACCATGGTGTATGCATTTCCTGGCACTGTGTTGAAGGCCACCATGGAGTTGGCGTTGTGTGCCAGCTGACTGAAGGTGTCGCCACTCTCAAGCAGGTTGGTACCCATTGCCACCTATAGGACCACAATTGCATCAGTTCTGAGTATCAGCAGACCCATTTCACACATCATCAAGACAAACTCCGTGATCTCCAACAGAAAATTTGACAGCAATGCAAATTTCTGCCAATGACATGAACACAACTTACTAAAACACAATAAGTCAACACAAAGTGATGCACAGGCTTGATTGTGCTCACTGTGCAAGACAGCTGCACTCTGCAACAATGCCAACACAGGCTGTAATGAATCCTACCTCCAATGTGGACTTGCGAGCTGCAATAGCAGCGCTGCACTCAGGATAGGACAGCCAGCCTACTGCAGTCCAATACCAGAACAGCAGTGGCTCATTGCGCAGCAGAGCCTCATCCATGGTGGTAGCACTCAGGCCATCTAGCACAGGTGGCACATTGCTGGCAACTGCTGGCCTTGCGCCACCTGCAGAATATTCACTACTTGGTCAGCTTTTACTCATATTTTGAGTGTATGCATACATGCCGGCAACCTGTTTGCTACTGTACAGCATGCACAATGTTTGTGATGCGCACAGCAGGGTAGGGTGGACACATGATATCAGTCTGCTTGAACCCATGCTGAGACGCGGTGACAGTACTGTCCTGTCAAAGGACAAGTCAATGAGTTGCATGCCAGGCAGAGGCTGGCAAGGACACTTGCATGTTTGAGCAGCAAGCATGATGTTGTGCAGCGCTTGTGTATCTGGCAAGTAACGACTTCAAAACGGCACAGATGTGATCTGTGTCAAGCTAGCTTTTCATCAGATGGCAGGAGTGAGCATTGAGTGACAGTTTGGAAGGAAGCGGACAAACCTTGGTGGAAGAGCAGAGACTTGACAGCAGCAGCTCCCTCGCCAGCCTTGGGTGCACTCTTGGTGGTAGCGCCAGGGTAGAAGACATCGCTCACAGCAGGCATGCCCATCTTCCAGATCCACCACAGCAGCATACGGGACAAGCCAGTATCCTGGGTCTCCATGGTGTGCAGTTGCACACTGTCCCTGGCAGCATGCGTCCTGCAGAAACACTCAGCTTGTGAGTACCCTTTTATCCTTTCAAAACATTGTTTTACCTGCACTACACGGATAGCAATGCAGGGGAGAATGTCATGGAACAGTGGAAGTCATCCGTTGTCAAATTCGCTGAGGCAAGGTGAACTGACGTGAAGCTGATAAGACAACAGAGTTGCTGACATGAATTTGCTTACATCTTTAGAAGGTCTTGAGGAGATCTGTGCTATTGTTTGCCATGAACTGACAACAGAAATAATTCAGGGCATTGGGACGTACTCAAGGTGGGCAGGCAGTGCAGGGGCGTCCTGCCATGCAGATGGTGCCCATGGCACATCCAAAGTAGACACTGCAGCAGCCAACCAGGCAGGCAAGCTGCCCTTCTGCCAGCCATTTTTGGGATCCTCCTTGTACCAGCAGTCCACATCCTGGACAGATCACACAGTGTGGTCAGAAGGAGAAGAAGACAAGTATGCATGAGTTCAAATGTGTGAAGTCAGTCGCATATTGCACCCAGGATTAGTCTGAGATGAGCAATTTGGGCTGATAAGGTGCATCAGCAATTCTGCCAGAATCCTCAGTAAGTCACCTTATGCAACATGGTAATGTGCTGCACAACTGTTTGATTAGCGCAAGGAGACACACCTGGGCGGTGCTGGGCCAGAGGTGGTGAGCTTTGCGCACCAAGCCAGGTGGCTTGGTACGGATAAGCAGCCACTGCCAGGCAGGCTGGTGACCCGCCACTGTGATGTGCATCTGAGCTGCAAAGGGCAGCAGCAGGGCCTTGGAGTCCTCTGGGTCAGGAGTGATAGGCTTGTAGGCCACCCTGCTTGCCTTGCCTGCTACCATTGTCACCTGTTGAGAAACAAGACAACTTGCCTTAGGCAGCTGTCTAGGAGTCAGGGTTGCTTGCAGTTGAGCCTACTGCAGTGATGGCTTAATCTTGCTGACACATCACTCATGCCGCAGCTGTGAATGAGACAATCACAGGTGTAAAAGAGCATTGTGCAAATGCTTGTCAGTGCTGCATTCTGGGGGCAGGATCAATTATCTGTGTGATGGTTACATGCGCAATGAAAGTCCAATGCTGTAGCAGCCGTGAAGGATGCAGTGACAAAAGCAATCTGCAAGATCTTCATGCAAGTACTCACTGGGTAGAAAAAGTGCAGATCTGCTTGCAAGGCAATTGGACTGCCAGACTCATCCACTGTCTCAATTTTGCATCCAGCTCCCCGCATGGCAGCCTCATCTGCTGACGGCTTAGCCTTGAGGTGGAAGCCCACAATGCACCTGGCCTCTGTCTCAGGTGTGCTTGCTGTAGGTGCATTGACAACTCTTGTGCTCAGTGCAGACAGTCGGCCGCCATGGCCATAGCTGGTGATCACATTTGGCTCCTGCATACATCACTTTGAGAAGTCAACATGCAAGGACTCTGTACTATGCTGACATGAGAATAGCAGTAGCTTGATCAAAGCCTGAACATGTTGGAAATCAAATGCTGGTGCAAAACAACGTTGCTGCTAACTATATCATCGACAATTGAATCATGC
Organism: Trebouxia sp. TZW2008; assembly: GCA_002118135.1. NCBI lineage: Eukaryota > Viridiplantae > Chlorophyta > Trebouxiophyceae > Trebouxiales > Trebouxiaceae > Trebouxia > Trebouxia sp. TZW2008. The sequence continues at coordinate 90,528 of BDIU01000210.1, forward strand.
AAGAAACAGGCCTGCACAGCAGTATATTGGCATGTTGTTAGATGCAGATAAACGTAACAAGAAGCATCTTACCGTCTTTCCTTGCAGCATGCGGCGACCCTCCTCCAGGCTGTTGACGCTGGTGTAGGTCAGCTTCTGAGTAGGCCAGGCGGCAGTGCTGCTTTCATACACCCAGACAGAGCTGGTCTTGTCTTCTGGGTTGTATTGCCATACAGGCATCCACTGAGATACTGCCTGGACACCAGACTTCTGCAGCCAGCTACGCTTGGCCACTGTGCCAGCCTTGAGTGAGCGCGACTTCCTGACCACAAAGGCTGTAGTGATGGCTGTAGCAGCTGCAGGAGGAGCTGCCAACATGCCCCTGCCAGACTGGCACCACCCTGTAGAATGGCACACAGCTTGTGAGATATGTTACAACTTGCCTATGCAACACCATGCCTAGTGTCCAAAACACCAAGATGATCATTATATCTCATGAAGAACAATGAGAAGTTCTATGTGCAGTGCCCTGATCATATGATTGCCACAGACATGCTTGCAGCAGCTTTATTGAGTACTGACAGGCAAGAGCATGACGTGATGAAGAGTGATGGTGCAAACAGGGCAAAAGCATCCGCGCAGAACATATTAGGTAGTCATACAAAGCAAAAACATGGTCTAGACAAAAGTGATGCATTGTTAAGTCCTATAAGCAAGAACATGACACAGATAAGAGCGATGGTGCAAAGAAGATTGCTGCATATCCTCAAGGCAGCAATGGTGTATGCTTACATAGTGAGTCATTCTCATTGAAGCCCTTGCCCAAGACAGCCTTTGCAAGCTCCAGGATTTTCTTGGGAGTGGCCAAGTCATCTCCAAAGGCATTGACTGGCGCCTGCATGTTCATCTGACTGGCGGTGCCTGCCACAAGGGACAGGTACGAGTGGTACATGCCCTGCCTGGTGATGGCAAAGACATGCTTGGCTTGACCCCTGGTGTCGTAGCTAGCCACAGCCTTGATGGTCTTCCTCTGTGCAACCACCAGCCAGCTCCAAACGCCGCCCACATCCCAGATGGCAAAGCAGCACAAAAAGATGTACATCATCTGCAACCATCACAGCACGATATAGCCATGTTGCAATGTCCCAGATGGCAACGCAACACCCAAAAATGACATCATCTGCAAGCATCACAGAGCAGTATAGGCAGCCTGCAACATCCCAGATGGCACAACAGCACACAGACATGGACACTGTCTGCAGGTGCCACAGGACAACATAGCCATGCTGCTAACAGCAATAGTCTCTCATTATATGCTGTCGACAATTCAAGGCACGGCATGCTGATGTACGAGGCGGGGATACAACATGCCTGGGTCCAAAATGTGCGAGCTGAAAGATGACACCCATGGCAGATGGCTCACACAAGAGCTGATGCATGCTGCAGATACAGACTGCTTTTTGCATGCAGAAGCAACTTCTTTCAGCAACACTCACCTGAGAAGAGAAGGCAACAGCCTGCAGGAACACTAGCAAGGGCAGGACAAAGATGCGGCCTCCACGCTTGCGGGACTCCAGCAAGTGCATGGCCTCCTGCCAGTAGGAGGCATCACCCATGAGCGCCAACCAAAGCAGCCGCCATGATCCTTGCATGGTGAAGTTGAATGCCTTGCGTGCTGTCAGGTGTGCTGACTTCTGTGCAGCCAAGAACTCTGCATCAATGCTGTCAGCCACTGCCAAGCCAGACTTGTGCTGTGCTGACAATCCTGCCTCAGTGCTTGGCAGTGACACAACCTCATTCGCACCCTCAACGGTGGCCACAGCTGTGGGCTGACCGCTGACCTTGCCGGCATTGGCTGCTGTCATGTCAAGAGCCAAGTGGCTCTTCTGTGCCTTAGGCGCTGACTTGCTAGGTGACTTTGGCGACTTCACAGTCAGTGCCTTGGGACCACCCTCTGCCAACTGCTTCTTGACAGCCTGTTGAACCTCCAACAGCATCTCAACTGCCAGATAGGCTCTCAGGACTCTACGTGGCAAGCTGGCTGCATTGCCCCTGCCCAAGAAACTCAGGGCGCTGTTTTCGGCCCCAGCTCTGGGCATGCCAGGTGTTGCTGACGCTGTACCCGGAGTTGAAGGTGTTGAGCCTGGCGTTCCAGGAGCATTCACCTCAGGCAGGCTGTCAGGCGACAAGAAGTGAGCCTTGGCACGCACGGCCGCCAGCATGGTGGGGCTGTCAGATGAGCTGAAGGCCTCTGCAGGACCCTGCTTTGTGGCCAAAATGCCAGCCTCATTCACAACCTGCGACCACAGTATTGGCGTCAGCGTCTGTAAATTGTGAACTATAAATGCCATAGAATGCTAAATGTGTCACTGGCCTCTTGGTATGTATTTATGTATGTATGTATCACATGCCACAGGCGAATCATTATTTTGCCAGGCATGATGAGGCTTAAACAATACTTTCTGCAGAGGTCAACAGTGGAACTTGCAATCATTGCCAATCTGTCAAACTTAGATAGCACTACTGTTGACTATTGGCAGCAAACAGACCGCTTACCTCTTCACCGCAGACCACAACCTCAGTGGCCACCTTGAGGGCATTGCGCTCAGCAGCTGTCAACTCATCCCCTTCAATCAGGCGCTGCAAGGCAGCATCCAGTCTGCCCCTGTTTTCAACGCTGTTAGACAGCTGCCCAGCTAGCTCAGGCAGGGCCGCCAGAAAGTGCACCAGGGTTAGCCGAGCCTTCAAAGGCAACCACTGCCAGCAGTCCTCAACTGCTGTTGGGCTCATGTCAGCAAACAGGTCTGTGTCCTGCGAGCATGACACACCACAAGTCAAGCTGTGAACTGGCATGTTAAGAGCCAAAAGGCAAACGAGAGGGGAAAATTGCTGTGATGAGCTCTATAGCAGACGCCCATGCTGAGCATATACCCTGTGTGTTGCAAACATACAACATTGTGAGTGAGGTTTTGAAAGCACAGGTTGAAAAAATGGCATAGAGAAAGGGACAAAAACAACACAGTTGGTATGGGCGCTGCACAACATGCAGCAAGCCTGACTTAAGATCTTATTCTGGCACAGAAGGCTTTTTTGACACCTTGAATTCAATGCAAGTTGCTAATGGAGATATTAAGGAAGCCTTGCATGCTGTGGAAAATCATCAAATTGTCCAGCACAATCACATGAATAGAGCACTGGCAGCAAAATCCACAACTAATGTACATCAAGTGCCAACTTTGTGTTGAAACCTTGGTGAGGCACTTACCTTCCAGAGGGTGTCTCCGACTGCAGAGTGTTGGCCTAGCAGCTGCTGCCAGATAGCAGACATCAGGGCCAATGGACCTCTGTCAATCTGCACACCACATGCTTTTGTTCAGGGTTACTTTCACTGTCAGCAAATCAGGCTGCATCATCAATGAGCACTGACAAACAGAAGAAATACACATTTCATGCCAAGCAAGCAAACTCATGCCGGCAGTGTGCAAGGTTCACTATTCAGAAGTGCTTTGGCTCCTCAACAACCTTGTCATCTAAAGCAGAACTGAAGGAGGTTTGGAAGCTGGCACAGCTGTTACTTGCTTGTGATGCATGAACTAAGCGATACATCCTTGGGCTTGCTTACCATGCTTCCGAGAACATTGATTGGCAAGACTGCCAACTCATCTAGCAGCCGCTGCTGTAGGCTGCCAGCAGACTCTGGGTTCTCCCACATGGCAGCATCTAGCCGTGACAAGGTCATACTGGAGGTCTGCAGCCAATCAAGAGCAGAAGTGAGAAGAAAGAGCAGGGCATCCTGAGCAAGTGCAATGCTGAGCATGCCTACTTGCTGTCTTGAGTAAATACTGTGCGTGTTTACCTGTCCAGTAGCCTTCAGCATAGTCATAGAGGTGACAAACAGCAGGGCTTCTGCTACTCTGCGTGAAGCTGCCTCACCACCACCAGCCTCAATTTCTGCCAACTCTGCATCAGATGCCACTACATGGACAGCCAACAGACCAGTGTCTGGGTTGGGCACGCCCAAGGAGTACATCTGCAGCACAAAGATAGTTTGGATACTCTGCTTGCAGTAGACTTTGTCCAGTATTCCAAGAGTCAATCAATTTATAACTTCGACAGGTTGTGTAAAAGCGTTCATAGGAATTCTGCATTGTTGCCACTGCAGCATCTCACCAAAAGGCAAGCACAACAAAATTCATTGTTGAAAAAGACATACATGTTTTGATTGAATCATGCACCACTGCTGTAAGATGGATACAGCAAGCCACCAAACACAAAGTCAAAGAAGCAGTTCACTGCTGCTGCACTGAATGCAGCATGGCAATGCATGGCAATGTCTCACCTGTGGGGCACCTGCATCTGTATTGAGCGCCACAAATGGCACCACCCAGACCTGCACAAGTGCAGTCATGACGTGAGCATGAGCAGGCTTTGCAAACAAATCGCACAGCTAGATACATCATGTGTTTGTGTGAAGCAATGAACAAACACCAAGGCAGATGCAATATTAGGTTTGCAGCTGCCCATGAATCTGCATACAGGTTACTCAGGCAACAGAGTAACATCATCATAGGCATGTGACTTGCATGATGATCGTAGAACATCAACACAAAGAATTGCGTGACAACAAAGGTAGGCTAAACTTGCCTCAGTTTTGCCCTTGGTCCAGAAGTCCAGAGCAGTGGCAGCAATGGAAAGCATGTCAGGGTATGCATCATCCAACAGACTCTTGTTGGCAGTCTTGATAGGCTTGGCAGCCTGTGGGGCAGTCACTATTGCCTTGTCCTCAACTTTGCCAGCTGCAGCATCAGCCTTTGCCTTGTCCTTCTCATTCTTGCTGGCCTCAGACTTTGCCACCAAATCTATCTGAGATGGCGATTGCTCAGCACCACTCCATGCCTGTGAACAAAACAGCAGTTTGTACAATAGGCCTTGCTGTGGCGAGCATTGAACACTATACGGCCAGCAATGCTGCGTCTGGAAGCTTGCAAAGTCATTTGGCAACTACACACGTCAAGCGCGAAGCATACCTAGGCAGCACAAATGTTACATGCATGTGATTATAAGGCGGAACTTCTGAAGGAGCCATTGGCATGTCAGCAGGACTATGTCTCACCTGCAGGAGCTTGATGACTTCCTGGCCAGCCTTGTGATGTGGCTTCAGCTTGTGGCGCAGCTTAGACTTTGTGGCTTGCAGGCGGTGCAGGGCACTGCGAAGGTCTGTCTGCCTGAAGGTGCTGTTTGAGAAGGCTGGCTGGCCAATGAGGCTGGCAAGTGGCAGACGGTAGATCTCTGCCTCAGGCCTGCACATACCTCTTCAGCTTGAGCAAGAGCAAGATATGTGCCAAAGAAGAGAGCAAGCATAACAAGCAACACTGAATGGTTTTCCATGACAGTGTGCATCACTGTGCAGTATGTTTTGGGAAACAAGTGACCAACAAAACCCACTCAGCGCTGCGATGCAGCAAGTTTGGCAAGGGCAACATAAAAAAAGTCCAGTATGCACCGCGATGCAACAACAAAATGATGATCAGCGTTTTCAAGTCAAGTAGCAATTGGTCAAGAGCAAAATGAGAATCTTTGCCACAACTTACTGCTTTTGCTTGCGAGCCTGCTTCAGCTGCCTCATCCACTTGCGAATCAAGTGCAGAGCCAGATAGACACCACCAGCAATGATGACAGCTGTTGGTGGAGCAGCATCAAAGCTCTGGTAGTGAGCAAGAGGCACACATGCAGCCACAGCTGTGGCCAAGGCTAGGAACATGTGAAGAGCGTCAACTCTGGACGAAGGCTCAGTGTCACCCATGATGTCATCAAAGCGCACCAGCACCATCATGGTGTACCCAGCAAGCTTGAGGTAAAACCAGTACAGCTGAGACTTGTTGTCAGAGAAGACCTGCATAATGATATGCACAGCAGTCAGAGCAAACCAATGCTGTGGAGGCCTCACATGCTGAACAGGGCAAGCGGCTTCACATTGAGCCTTTGATTGTTTTATGAAGGTGACTGATTTGATTGCCTGGTGATGCAGGTGACTGAAAATTTGAGGCAGATGCCTGCATGACAAGAGTGCTGAAGCAACTCAACAAGCAAGTGAACAGCCATGCATAAGCAGTACAAACATCAGAAGAAACACTAAGGACCGGTATCAATGCATCATTTTTGCTCAGCAGCGACAGTCAAGCGCACCTGGCCAAGGCTGTAGGTGGGGTCGATCCAGTTTGGCACAGCCATGAGCAGCAGCAAGAATGCTGTGCAGATGATGGCAATCAGGATGCACCACCAAATCAGCTGCCGCAGCGTCCGCATGTACATGGCATGCTTTTCAGCATTGCCCATGCCCTGCAGGTGAGAGAACAGCCAGTGTCGTAACTTCTGCTGATAGCAATAACATGGATGTACACTTCTGCAATAATTCAGCACGACTGCAGCAAAAGATGAAGGAGCATGTCAGCAGATGTGAGTGTGAGCAGGAGCTCAGAGCAGGACTGCAGCCTTTTGTAGCAAGCATGATGCTGAGGCTCCAAATTTTGATTTTTCTAGCATTTCGTGCAAGAGGCTGGTTCATAAGGAGCAAGTGCTTACCCATGCAGCATTCCTGGCAACCCAGCACCACTCACAGAAGGCGCCAGCAGTGATGACATAGGCCAAAGACATGACCAGCACATTGGAGTAAATGTCCTTCAGCAAACCTTGACCGCCCCACTCACTGCACATAGCAACACAAGTTTCTGTAGAGCAAGTTTCAAATAGAAGCAAATTGCGTAGCCTGTGCATGACAATACAAGTTGGCACAGAAAAAAGCCAAGATGGAGCAGGTTGAATAGCTTGCGCACGGCAACTCAAATCTGTGCACAGGAGAGTGCCAGAAGCAAATGTATTGCCTGCCACATCAGGTCCAGATCTCGTAGCAAGTGTGAGCATGAGCTTGCCAGGCTAGTCAGGGCAGCTAATACCAGACTGGCGTCAAGCAGCACAACAGGACTGAGAGGGTGGACTTACCCAAACCAGTAGGGGATGGTGATCATCATGTGCATGAGGGCTCCTTGAGGCACGACCCAGCAGTACTTATCAAAGATGATGGACAGTCTCTGCCGACGCAGCACCTTGGTCTTGGTGAGCAAAGTCTGGGCAGACTTGCGAGCAATCAAAGCGAGCTCTTCTGGATCCACAGTGTCAGGAGTTTCTTGGACACCATTCATGGCATTGTGGAAGCTCAGCAGGACCTGCAGGGCTGGCTGGCTGCAGGCAGCAAACAGAACAAGCATGTCAATGGTCAAGTGTGTCACGCATATTATCCAGATCCTTGCTGACATGCGCTCAGAGCTGCAACAAATACTGTTGCGTCCCAGAGACACTACATCGCAGAGTCAGAGCTCAGCATACCAAATTGAAAGCTTGCATGGCAGCTGAAGGCAACAGCTTTCACAGAAAAGCTTGCATGGGATGACCTCCAGCATCAGTCCCAGATGATGAAAACATCCTGCTTGTCAAGTGACGCATCAGGAGTGTCACTTGTAGGGAAAAGAAACAGCTGCAGACTCACAGAGTGTGGGCACCAACCTGATGACTCTGGCATCTGTGACATTGCTTGATTGAAGCGCCTCTGCCCAGATCTGCGAGTGAGCTCTGATCTGGACACACATCATCAGACCAGCAACACCAGCAAACACAAACAGCCCAATCACGTTGACTGCAACATCCTCGCCCCAGTTCTTGGTGATAAAGCGAGATGCCAAGTTCCAGATGAGCTGCCCACAGTAGACCAAAATCACGTTCAGAGCAGATCTTGAACCCCAGAGGTTGCCATCAGTAGTCAGGGACCCCACAATCATGAGCTGCAGCAGTAAGTCCAGCTTAGAACGTTGCATGCTGTATTCAAGCGTGCAAGAAAAAGCAAAGGACACAAGAGACATCTCAAATGGACCAAGCAGCAACAGACAAGGCAGTGGTTTGCACATTGACACAAGACGCGCTGCCAGCTACTGTGAAGCCAACTGGAAGAAGGTAACAATATGCAGTTGGCAATGTGAGTATGAGGCTGTAGATTGCTTGCCACAGACTGAATGGTGCTCACCATGGTCAGCTCCAGGCTCAGGAAAACAAAGCAGGCAGCTGAAAAAGCTCCTTCTTGCCAGCCTGAGCGCAAGCCAGCGTAGACACCCACTGGCAAAGCGCACACCAAGAACACAATGAAGGCTGAGGGAATAGACTGAGCAATGGCGAGCAGCTGAGCTTGCCCTGCACATTCAAGCCAGGATCAGATGTTTGTGTTGCAAAACATGCAATTGTTTGCAAACACATGCAACTGCGTGCAAATCGATTCACATTGTACAATCTGCAGTAAATCAAGATGGAGGTCCCCTTGCTGCCATGTCACCAGCAACAGCTCATGCGTCACAGACATAACGCAAGCAATGTATGTACAGCTTGTTGATACACAGCACCACATATAAGTACAACATGACAATGTTGGACGTCACTCCAAAAATACCTGAGAAACGCCAGCGGTGATTGTTGATGAAGTGCAGTAGCAGGTTAAAGTAGCCGCCCACCACAAGGAAACTGCAGAAGAATGACCAGAACAGCCACCTGCATGTGCCACAACCCATCAAGTAAGCATTTCACATGCCTGCATGTTGACGCGAGCAGCTGATGCAGACACTTTGGCAGCAGTAGGCCTAGGCTGCTGTGCAGCTGCTTGTGCAGCCTCAAGTCTACTGTGCTGCCAACAAGGGGTACGCAATAAGCTGATGCATGAAGATTGGATGTGGCTGAGGCTTTGACTAAAGAAGTACACGTGCTGAACACTGAAAAGGGCCTGCATTTCTGGTCTGTGGCACAAAGCAAGCTGTTGCAGGCAAACGGCACAACAGATCAGACAAAGTCAGCAACAGTAGAACTCACCTTCTCAGGTTGTCACTCAGGTTGCCATTGTCGTACAAGGAGAAGCCGACAAGGTCCAGGGGCACAAAGTACATGATGAAGGGAATCAACCAGAAAATCCCATTTCCAACAGCTGTTGAGAACCCTGTCATGCTCTCTGTGACACCCTTGTCTCGCTTCTCACCCTGTTCTGGGGCTTCCTGCTTCTCAATGTCATCTTGCTCCAAGTCATAGATACCCTTGCCAGGTGGCAACGCATCCACTAAACTTTCACCATCACCTGCATTGTCACTCAGCGTCAGCATAGCAGCCGTGCAAGGCAAAGCAATGCAAATGATGGATAAGCTGACGCTTTAAGCTTGTCCATCAAGCTGAGTTATAGACAAAAGAACAAAGTCCAATATACAAGTCCTTGTCTTACAGCAGACACAGATGCTATATGATGAAGCTATCACGACTCTGGTTGTGCTGCAGCAAGCAACATGTTTTGTAGCCTTGAGGACAGGTTGATCTGCCTCCACGCGCAGCAGACTTGCAATGTCAAGAGGCTAGAAGAGGCAGGATTGGTCTGAAAGCATTTGTCAAATTCTTCTGGCAATTCAGTAAGAAATGAAGATCAGGAACTTACATCGCATGTCCTGGTAGCGGTTCCACATGATCCGTCCAATCCTGAACTTGCTCATGCCATACCAGTTCTTGACTTCATTGCCAATACCCTGCACAATCACCACTCAATCAGGTCTTGACCTTGTGGTTGTCAACCATACCAGAAAACAGAGACTGCATCTGTGTCATGAAGAGGACGAATATAGTATGCTTGGTTTTGCAAGCTGTCTGCACAAGAAAGTTCCATACGCTGCCGCATGCAGGCGACAACTGACAAGACTGCTGCCTACCATGTGCTCCAGATAGACAACATACATGTTGCTGTCAGATAGGAACTCCTTTGGCCCATGCTCACTCAGGCCCACAGCAGCGTGCAGCAGTGAGTGGAGCGTCAGCTCAAGACTGCAGCGTTGCACCTGCAAGTCAAAATCAGGTGTCACAGCGGGCAGCACCAACACCACGCGACTGTGCTGTTTGGGCGATTACACATGCCTTGCCAGCAACGCTATAGCAAGTCGTGCTGAGCTTGCATGACCAGGTCACATGGGCCAAAGTCAGCTTGTTGAATCAGAAACGGAGATTGACAGCTGAACAGTCATGCAATGCAAGACTGCATATGCAACATTGGGACAACTTTGTTAATGAGTCATGATAAGCAGGGCTCTTGAGACGCTAACCTGTCGCAGCACTGTCAGTGTACCACATGTGCAGCACTTGTTTCGCTGCATCCAGGCACACACAAGGTCCACCAACTCCAGGACACTTAGCACCTGCATTGTACACAATCATGTTGGGCTAGAAACTGCTGTGAACACATTTGAGGCTGCAAATAGCTGCAAAGATTCTGACACGAAAAGGTCCATGACATACACTTCAGCACTCAAGACACTTGGGGGTTTGCTTCAGCTTCTATGCAATGTCTGCAGGATACCTCTTGAACAATCACAGTGGCTCACCTGAACCTCAGGCTGTGCAGGGCTGTCTGCATCACGTCTGAGGGTGGAAGTGCCAACAGTGCCAGCCACATCTGTAGCATCAGCAAGCCTCCTGGCGAGGCTATTTTTGTGAATGGCACTAGACAAAACCTTCCTCCATGAATCATGTGTGTTGCTCATCCAGACTGCATCAACACTGTAGTCAAAGCAGCGGTGCTGCAGACCATCAGCCAAGATCCTGGCCAGTGCTTGCTGCACAGGCTGGTCAGCTGATTCAGTGTTCTGATGGTGTCCAAATGGTACTATATCCAATGGTCCTGCAGTTGCCTCTCCCTTCTCATGTTGCGTCATGATGGAAGAGTTCTGCCTGCTTGGTGAGGTGGACCCCTGCCTGCTGACCATGGCGAGGGACTGGCTGTTGGCAGCACTGGTTGCAAGCCTGCCCAAAGCCTGAAAACATGGAAATCCGTGAGTATCCTGACAACAGCAGTTCAGAGTCAGGCAACCATCAGCAAGGACGGCGTTGTGTGAAGCGACTGGAATAGAGCTGTGATTGGAAGATGTGCTTTTCGCGCATATGCTGTGCCGCAGTGATCAACTCGATCGAAACCGAGCTAAAGTGCGAACTTGGCGCTACTGTCAAACGGTATTTCACAAGACAGCCTGGCATTGGCATCAGACAAGACTCAGGTTTTCGCGAGACCCATTGTATATTACCTGCAGTAAGTCCACCGGCTTGACATCCTCAATCTCTTGCAGCACCCGGCGAGGTAAAGAGGCTGGGCCCTCTGACGTGCTGCCCACCAGCAGCTCGCCGACCACGCATGTCTCAACGGCGCAGCGATGCATATTGAGCCACGAATGCACCAGCACTTCAGCGACGTGCGCACAGCGCTCGTCAACATAGAAGATGTAGTCGGTGGGCTCATAGCGCCGAGGTGTGTAGACGCCCAAGTCAGCGACAGCCAGGTCCTGTGACCACAAAATATGCTCAGAACGTAATCCTGGCGGGCATTGCTGTGGTTCTGCGCCAAGCAGCGCACACAAAACGTTTGCACTGGATGCTGCACAACTGGAGTGACTGATGAACAAAGGTTGAGTTTCAGTTTATTATAGCCTTGCCACTCAATGCTGATGAGGGGCTGCTGTTTAAGGCACAATTAGCTGCATTGCCTGCTTGAGGTGCAACAGTGCATACCTTGCTGTGGGCAACAGCTCCCCACATGCGCAAACGAGTTCCGCCGGCATGCTTTTCACTGACAAGGGAAGGCTGAGGGCAGATGACAACCGACAGCTTGCCAGCCTCCACAATCTCAGCAAGCTCCTGTAGCGCTGAGGCCAAAGGCCCGCCTCTCTGCCAAAGGTTGCTGTTTCTTGTGTTGGAGTCTGCATGCAGCAGACATAGGTCATCTAAACATCATTGGGTTGACTGTCAAGAAGCAAGGGAACGGGCAACGTCCTCAGAGTGCTCATGCTAAGGCGACATGACATCACAACAAACTGTGACAACTTTCTGATATCCAGAGGCTTGTATGCAAAACAATAGCTCACATTGGATGACCACATGTTTGGATAGACATATTGGAGCTGTACCTGGTAACAATGAGGCTCCCCTGCCATTGTTGACGGTGGCCACAGCTTGTCTCAGAATGGTCACAAGCTGCCTTCGGGAGGCATTGTCAGCAGCATCTGAAGGCATGACCAGGTTGGCTGCAGGCTCGTCTCTGTGCAGTACTGGCCATAGCCCCTTATTGTACCCACTGCTCAGCTTGTATATAATCTCCTGTGTGGCTGCAGCCCGCGCTTGAGTTCTGAGAGTCTGAGCGCTGACAAGTACAGGGCAGATGCCAAAGGTTGCCGATGCACCCTGCTGAGCTCCGTGCAGCAGCTGAGATCCCAGCTCCTCAAAGTATTCAGCGTTGTTGACTTGACGGTCTGCAGCTGGCTGAAAGCTGCTCAAGAGCTTACTTCCAGGAATGACTGAACGAGCTGCTTTGCCAGTCAGGCCAGTATTGACAATGCTCTCCATAGATGGACCCAAGTCAGCAATGAACTTGTCCCAGTTCCTGCAGATACAATGTAAAGACTACAAACTGCATACCATGGTCACAGCAGCAGAAATGCTGCTTCACGCAAGGTAAGTCATCATGTAGTTTTCAATGATAGGCGGGTATAGGTAGATTGCTTGTATTGCAGAAGCGGGCAATGATTTTGCTGAAACGCTGTGTTTGCAACATGGTTTTTGCAAAACCGTTCAGTTGACATTCACCATCCAACATGCGAACAGGGTTTTGCAAGAGCTACATTGGCTGACTGATGACCATATCTGTAGCAGCAGTGCATGCAAAGCCATAGAGATGTACCTGTCTGCTTCACCACTGCGGTAGGGAAGCCTGTAGATGTTCTCCCCTACAGGCTCTTGACCAGCAGGTAATGAAGCTCCAAAGTGCAGGTTGCATAGCCTGTCCAGACTGCTGGATCTGAAGACTGCAGCCCAAGCAACACAGGATCATAGTCGTGTCTTACACATAACATCAGCCTCTGCAAAAAGCTCATTTGTCAAGATGCCGCACATTTCTTTTTGAGGATATCAAAAACTACTTTGGAAGGCAAACAGCACTGTTGTTGCTTGTTCTGATCGGCTTTGTGCTTAAGGGGAAAACCTTAAAGATCCCTAGTATGTCAGCAGAAATTTGTGCAAATGTACAGGGCCAAATGAGAAGGTGCAGCTGTCACAGATATATTGTGACATGCAAAGAAGCATAGCTGCAACTTGTGGTTGGGTTGTGTAGCATCAAGACGCAAGTTGTTGACTGCATGCAGCGTGCAAGGAAATGCGTAAACAAGACCTACCATCAAAAGCATCCAAGATCTCATCCTTGGTGGCACCTCCCATGACCAAGCCTGTCATGGATCCCTTGCGGTCAGTTACAGAGTCACTTGTCTGATGCACATTGGTGCTCACAACTCCTGGGAATGCCCCAGCAGCAGAACCGTGGATGTGTGATACAGCAGGAGGTGGCTCTGCAGTAGGGAGAGCCCATCTAGTGAAGCGCAACAGACCCTGCAAATACAATCTTTGGCTTAGGTGACTGCATAATCATGCTGCACTGCATAATCATGCTGTACTTTCAAGAAACGAAAACAATGTCAATGCAGCAGCATGCCAAAAATATAGTCAGCTACAAGCAACCACGGCAAATGTCACATGACAAGGTATGCAAGATATTAATGTCATGAAAGAGGTGTACAGAGTATCTGCGAAGCACGCCTACCTGTTGGTTGAGATGTCCAAGCTCCAAAATGAACACCTGCATTGGCAGATTTGCAAGAGTGTCAGCTGATCTTGCACTCACATGTCTAGGATGAAGTGCAGCAAGTGCTGCTAGCAACGTCGACACAAGGGACTAAAGCCTTTGCAAAGTCTGCAGAGATGCCGTACATGCATAGACTCACCTGAACAACAATGGTCAGCCATGAGGCTTGTTGACTGTAGATGCTGTAGTATCCATCTGACACTTGCCTGCAGTCACAGATTTGATTTCACTCAGCATGTATATAGCAATCATGTCCACAGGCACGCAAATGCTATGACAAATTGTCAAAGCTAGGATATGGGTGTTGCTGGCACTTGAAAGACTCATCAGTCTCAGACACAGTTGTGGGAAGCGGCCAGGCATTATCAGCAGCATAAATCTGCAAAGCATTGTAAAGCAGGTGCACTGTAACAGCCAAATGGCTGCTGCTTGCTGTAAGAGATTTTGGTAACGTACCTCAAGATCACTGTGATGGCAAACGTGATTGCTGCTAATGTTGCCACAAATTTGGCTCCAGCGGTAGATCCTCTGATGCTCATCCAGCCAGCAAAAGCAGCACAAATGGCCAAAGCAGCTACGTTCCAGCCGTAGTAAGCTGCAGTCTCTGCAGGAATGCATCAAAGTGATGTCTGTGATCATACCATGCATGCAATTGCTGTGTGCACAAGAGCTGATGCTGTGATGGCCTGGTCGCACATGTTCGAGACTATCAAATTTGATTGTGCAGCTTGTTGACATTGCTTCATGCAGCAGATGCAAACAGCAACCATTGCCACACTTGTTGCTAAAATCGAGTTGAAATAACACTGTAATGCCAATGACCTTGCACAAAAAGCAATCAACAGCTGCCCTGGCACATCCTTGTCACTCAAATTCATGATGGTGAAGCTGACCTCCATAGTTGAGCAGCTTGAATTTGGCTTCTATGTAGCCAAATCCCAGCTGCAGAAATGCACCAGCAGCAGCAAAAGTGAGCAGGGCTGATATTTGCGCGCCAACACTCCCCTGGCGGACAGCTTGAGGGTTGGCCTTGTCAGCTGCTGCAGCGTCATTTTTGCCAAATCCCAATTCAACACATGTTGCCACAGCTGAGACTGCAAAAACAGCCCTGCACATCAGAGTGACAGTTCAGTGCCCACACATGTGTGCCAACTGAGATCACGCAATAAAATGGGACAATGGTACAATCAACATGCTGTCAGTGTTATTTGACGTTAGAAACTGTCATTTTGATGCGAAGAATGGGATGCACCCAAGGAAGCAAGGCAGCAGACAGACTTGCAGCTATGAACTGCTGCAAATGGTTGTGCTTTGGACAGCAAGCAGGGACTCACCCAACAACATAAAGGCCAGTACCCTCAGTCTTGATGGAAGTTCCATATGGGTATAAGGCAAGAACCATGCACTGTGCCACACAAAGCAGCTGCAAAGCTCGCAAGAAGCCAGGTCTGGTGCTCCCCATAGGCCATCTCCGAAGAGGCCATATTTCCACCAGACAAGCCAGAAACACTGCAGTGGAAGTTCGCCACAAGTCAGGTGCCAAATTGCCGGGTAGCAGCAGCTGCACAAGCGAGATAGAACGAGATTTCTGTCGCTGGTGGCTCTCTATGCGGCTTACCCGCAGGTACCAGCTGACCGGTACAGTACGGCAGCCGATTCCATTGCGGATGCCACACCATTGAAGCCGCGCGATCGGCACGCAGCTAGTGTCTATTCCTTGTCGCAGACAATCTCTTGTGTTGGCATTCCAAGTCAAAGTTTTCGGTGCAGGTGGAGGTGAGGTGCCAAATGAGTTGATCAAAGCCGCTTGTGAATTGCTTAAGCGCTGTTGTAGCCGACTCTTGCTGAACCCTGCGCAGGGCAAACACGTCATAAGCACTGCCCGCCACTATTGATGCTGTTTGATTGAAACCCTGACAAAGCAGTTCACCTGAATCCAAGCGACGATCAAAGGACAGCTTGCGACGGGAATTCGATGGTTTCTTTCTGCTCCGATCTTAACAGAATTTTATCGCCTGATCGCAGGCGCGGTTCCTCGGTATTTGCCTTGCAGGTAGGCAGTTCAAATGCGCGCTGGGAAGCGAAATGACCGGCCTATGAACCGCAAACGCCCTGCATGAAGTAATAGAAGCAAATTTAGTCCCCTAGGGGTTTTGACTTTGATCGCGAGACTCCTCTCCTGCTGGAATGTTGTTGCTGCTGCTTTGTGGGGGCGACTGGTACTGCCTACTGCTGCAATGAGCAAAGACAATGGCTACAAGGTCGCAGTGCCCTTGTATCTGTGGCCTGGATACGGTCACTTACCTTGCGCTTGGGAAAGACTGCTGGGTACGCCAGAAAAGAACCCGATCGTAGTGGTGAACCCGAACAGTGGACCGGGCGACAAGTTCTTCGATCTGTTCAAGAACGCTGTCGACAAGTGCCAGGCAGCTGGCATCAAAGTGTTGGGCTATGTAAGGACAATATATGCGAAGAGATCACTGGCTGAGATTGAGCAAGATCTGCAGCTCTATAAGATTTGGTATAATGTAGACGGCTTCTTCATTGACGAAATGTACCACTGGGGTGAGTCTTCTTTCACTTGCTCTTGTTGCAGCCAGCAGGAAAGTAGAAACACACACACAGACCAGGTTGCGCCTTGCAGATGCGTCTCAAGTCCCACTTTACCTGCAAATCAAGGCTGCAGCCGTCAAAGTCCTGCCTGCACAGCCAATACTTGTTTTGAACCCTGGATGTGCATCATTCCCTGAGACATACATGGAAGTGGGTGACATCTTTGTGGTGTTTGAGCATTCTGCAGATACATATGCAGAGTTTCGTCCACCCACATTCTTGTCAAAGTATCCAAAAGACAGATTTTGGCACATGATCTATGCAGCACGTGCTGACACAGCAGCAAAGACTTTGGACCTGTTTCAGCGGCACCATGCAGGCTGGCTGTACTTGACAGATTTGGATTTGGACAATCCATACAAAGACTTGCCCACTGATGATAGCATTTGGCAGCTGCAGCTTTCAGCTGCACAATAACCTTGCGTACCGACTGCCATGTTGTTTCAGGTTGATGCTGACTATACCTGTAGGGATACCATGCCTTGCAGCTGTTGCGCCATCAGTATAACAAACAAAAATCAAATCTGCGCACCAGCATAATATGCTGCTTGCAATGGCGTCACGCTTCAGACAAGAAGCATGTATAGGGTGTTGACAATTGAAGACATTCCTTGACTGAGCAGACAGCGCACCCGTCAGCCATTTTGCTTCACTTGCCGCTGACGCCTGACACACATTGCTCAGTTCAGATGTATGGCATAGAAAGGTCAGTGGTCTTAAACATATACGTACATCTAGATGTAGATCTACATCAACCAGTACCATAGAGTACTCTAGCGAGTTGTACAGCTAGAAAGATCTCAAGCAGAGCTGCAACCTGTCATACATGATGTACAGCTTGCCCACTACTGCTGAATGCGTGTGTCATGTCATCAATGACTGGAGTCTGCGTAACAACGATTGTTGGACCTGCATACACTACTAATAATAGTATAATTATACTGTAATAGCTTGAGTGCAGATTTAGACGCATTGCCAAGAATCAGAGTGTTCTGGAACAATTGCGCCACCCAGTGTACGACATGCTGATCACCGTCAAGCACTGCCTGTGAGTAGTGCCATTGTCTAGTGACAATCATGCTGTTTGTGTCCTGTTGCACAAGGTCTGACTGCTTTTGAGCATCTAACGAGCGTGTGTGCGAGTCTCCATGTCACTGCAAAGATCATGTCGCTCTCAACACATCCGCTTGCAGCTCGCGCTGTCAGGTCCACCTATCGCGGTCAAAAACGCTGTGTTAAAGCTGAGAGTACAGATTGAGGACGCTGAGCCCCCCCGAGAAGGTGTAGCTGAGCACAGGCCCGGTCTAGCTGATGCCATGGCCGGTCTCGACAAGTAGACCAAAACGGCAGGTCAGACGCATTACGCGTGCTCGCTGCCCTTGTAATGTGATAACTCGGCGTTTGAGGCTCGAAAGCAAGCGTCTGCGCCAGTGTTGATGCGACGCTGCCGAGCCCGGTACGAAAGGTCAGGACCCTACCTGTAGATCGCAACCCTCCTCACCGTGGACCGCTGTATGCAGGAGTGCCAAAGTCTTTTTGAAGGATCTGCGCAGTAGTTCTTGAGACCGCAACGCTTTATTATGGCTGGTCTGCTGGAGCCAAGCTTCCTGTTGGAGGTCGGAGCATACGCTGTGGCGATTGCCGGCATACGACTTCTGAGGAACCGATTGGGCTCCTCAAGCACGCAGGTTGCCACTCAGCAAGGATCTCAAGCCCAGCACGTACGCTTTGGCTTCTTTATCCAATTATGCTGACTGAGCATAAGCAGTGCAATCTTTGCATGGCAGTGCAGGCTAGGCTCTGTGACAAGCTGAAACTTTCAATGCCTGCCATTGCACTGCATGTGAGCATTCCAATCCAATCAATGTTGCCTCACCAAATCTGGCATTGCAAAACTTAGCTGGCTGCCGTTGCTAGAGCTTCTTGCCTGAATGCAGCTGTACATGCTGCAGGCTATGGGTGTTGTAGGTCTTGGGCAAGCCCTCCCCCCAGCTCCTGCACGCAGTCAGCATCGCCGTAGTGCATCTCCGCAGCCTTCAGGCAACCCTCTCGCCATTCCTGTTGACCTTGAGCAAACATCTGACCAGCTTCCAGATGCTGAGGCAGCTGAGCTTGATGTTGGGGATGATCAGCAAACTGCGTCTGCCATGCAAACAGGTAAACATGTTGCAAGGTTGCACTGTCTTCAAATACTTCCAAGCAGAGTCAATGCATGACAAGTCAACTGGGAGTATTACAGACGCCATCTTGCAGATCCTGTCATGTGCACAGCAGTCTGGTTGGCATGCAACAACTCTGATAAACAACCTTTCAGAGCTGATTCACGAGAATATTGGCAGAAGTATCACCTCCAGCTTCATCTACTATGCCATAACACAGCACAAGCATAGGTATGTTGGCACCTCCAGCTTCATCTACTTTGCCATAACACAGCACAAGCATACGGATGTTGGCCTGATGCTGTGTCTGCTTTATGCAGATAAGATGCAAGCTGATACACCTCAGCTCATAGCAGATTCTGAGCCAGATCAAATGCACAGCAGCGGAGAAGCTGCGGCTGCTGATGTTGTCAATGCTGGTCAAGCAGCAGAGGAGCAGGAGCAGGTGGCAACTCAAGCTTTCTGCAGCCAGGACAGACAAGGGCAGCAGCAGCAACAGCAGCAGCAGTTGCAGGCCGCGCTGCAAGATGTTGTGGACATTTTGGACCAGCAGAGAGACTTTACACTAGCTGCGGCAGCAGCAGACGGTCAGCAAGCACATCAGTGTCCGTCTGCCATTGTCTCAAGTCAGCTAGAAGGGCAGCAGATTGACACTGCTGCTGCTCTGGTGGACGCAGCACAGCAGCAGAAGCAAAGCTCTCATGGGATCCGGCAGTTCAATGAGCTGATGCGCCGTTATGGTGATAAGGCCTCAAAATCCAATCTGCAAGAAGAGGATCAGCAAAGCATCAGCATTGTCAGGTGAGATGTCGGACATTGCGTCATGTACCTTTCAGCTGCCTGGGTTGGTTCACTACATACACATTGTAGTGAACCCTTTTGGGTCAAAGTGCAATCATCTTCTCTAGCTTGCGCAGTCTACAGCTGTGATGCTCAGTATCTTACTGGGTGATGAACATGGCTGCGCAGCTGCGTGTAACTGAAGTACACCTGCATTCAAATTGCTGCCTTGGCATTCTGTATCCTGCTTCTGCCTGCTTTGCAGGAGCCTGCATTGGGCACAGCCGCGGCTTTTCTACCCCAGTCTTGATTGCTTTGTTTTGATGCTGTGGCAGTCTGGACGAGCTGACTGCTGTGTCTGCTGTCCAACTCTAGCATGAACCCTCCTCAAAGTGCGCTGCCTGGCCTGCAGTGATGGGTTTTCTGAAGATGAAGCGTCTGGACAGCACGGGACAAGGTCCAGCAGCCCTCAGTCCCCCAGCATGCAAAGAGGCAAAGCTCATACGTCAGAGGCATCAGCACTGTATTGCAGTTCAAGCTCAGAAGAGTCCGTGCGTCATAGCAGTCCACTACCAGAGCAGTCAGCCCCTGTTGATAGTCTACTAGCACAGGAGTCAACACCCCACAGCAGTTCAAGCGCACAACAGACACCGTCATTGCTAGGTGGTGATGCAGAAATGTGTAGTAAAGAGCTGCAGCAGAGTCCAGCACCTTACAGTCGTCAACCAGAGGAAGAAGAGGCAGCTTACTCACCCTCCTCGCCAGCTTACTCACCTTCCCTTCCAGCTTACTCACCTACACAGCCAGCTTACTCACCCACACAGCCAGCTTACTCACCTACACAGCCAGCTTACTCGCCTACGCTGCCAGCTTACTCACCTAGGCAGCCAGCTTACTCAACGACATCCCCAGCCTACTCTCCCACATCACCAGCGTACTCACCCACAGAGCCAGCTTACTCACCCACATCGCCAACCTACTCACCAACCTCACCAGCGTACCCTTCCACATCACCGGCATACTCACCCACATCGCCGGCTTTTTCACCAACCTCACCAGCTTACTCACCCACTTCACCAGCTTATTCTCCCACATCACCAGCTTACTCACCCACATCGCCAGCTTATTCCCCCACATCACCAGCTTACTCACCCACATCGCCAGCTTATTCTCCCATGTCACCAGCTTACTCACCGAGGTCACCAGCATATCCACCTCCTTCACCAACATCATCTCCGCCAATCCTGTCACCAGTCTACACCCCAAGGTCACCAGCTTACTGTGCTGTATCCCCATCATACAGCCCAGAAGATATGCCAAGGTACTATCCCATGGCCATTGTTGCTCACACAGCATATGTCATGAGGCACTTGACTCAATGCTGACTAGATGGAACTCACATGCATTGCAGGCCAGGCTTGTCCAAGTCACGAGGTCACTCACCTGTCCCATCAGCTCACGACTCTGAGGAAGAGCCGGCTGAGTCACCAGCTCATGCCCCTTCATCTCCCACCTACAGCTCCACTACCTCACGCAGTCACAGCCTTGAGGACCATCCCATCAGCCCTGAGCGCCCTTCCAGCAGCCCTGTCAGTTCACCTTCCCGCCCATCTTCAGTTTCACCTGCTAATTTGTCAGAGTATCCATATGCTGCTGCATCACCTGGAGCTTTACCTATCCCATGTGCGGCTTCATTTGCTGCTGCGCGTGCTGACTCAGTCCAAGCAAGGGACACGACTCTTTGGGATAGCCCTTCTCCATACAGATCGAGAGCACGAAGTCCTGCTGGTCAATGCAACGCAGACTGCACAGACAGCTTGAGAGCACACAACGCTGCTGATCAACACAACACTGACGGCACAGACAGCTTCAACGTATGCCTTGCTGCTGAGGACTTCACCATCAGCACCCACAGCGCTGACAGCCTTCCAGCAAGGAGTGTCAGCCAGCGCACTGCAAACATTCACAGTGCTCACCGCCTTCCAGCCAGCAGTGCACTGGATCCCAGGCTTGCAGATTTTGCGCGATATGGTCATGGTAAGGATGGTGAAGGTGGTGAGTATGGGGAACCCGGGTACAGCAGCCGTCATGGAGATGGTGGTGAGACGGGTGAGGATGAACATGATTACATTGGTAATGGAGCTGGTGGTGATGTGGGTGTCGCCATTGGACGCAGCATCTTGCTGGGCTCTGCAGCTAAGCGCAAGCATGTGGCTGTGGCTGATCCTCTTGAAATCATCCAGCCAAGTAAGCTTTCTGGTTGTTCAGAAGTGTTGTGCAGCTGGCACCTGAGGTCACTGAATGCTGTGCCAGCTCAACTGGTCAGTGGCATGTATGAAGGTGCTGTTTCATGAAAAGACGCAGCTTCTGCTGCATAATCCATTTCGGAGCAATCAACACAATGCCCAGCTTATTGGTTCTTCACACTGTGATGCAGCAAAAGCAAAATGAGAGCAACCACAGTTGGGCATAGTATACATTGCTCCCATACTTCAGTGCGGCAAACAGTCAGCCCTTGTGCTTGCTCATGCCTTAGCATCATTGTCAGGGCTTAGAGCTGCATACTAGGCCCGCAATTTATCTGCACCTCTTGTTTGGCTTTGGAAACTCTGCATGTGGCTCCCCACTCTAGCGGACCCTCATCAGCCATTTGCAGTCTATTTTGACTTCTGCGAATGAGTAACATGGAAATTCTGAAATGGTGACTGCAATGGAGATCGAATTGCAACTAGATTGCAACAGCTCCTGAGCCGTGCTGAATGCAGGGGCAGAGGACGACGCACCATCAGCAGACAGACAAGGCAGCAGGTCAACACCAATCAGACTGCTCACCCGTCGCAAGAGATACTGCACATACGACTCTCCACAAGCTGCAGCAGCCATTACACCTGACCCTTGGCCAGAACATAGCCACATTGTGAATCAGCTTAGAGTGGCTGCTGACCAGCTGACTGAAGAAGCCCAGTTGCACAACGCCACAACGTATACAGCATCTCTCAGCGTGATTGATGATATGCTTGATGAGGCTCAGGACATGATTGAGGCAGCAGAAGAAGAAGCTGGGCTACAAGGTGGCAGTCCTGGCAGTGATGCTGACTTTGGGCGGTGGTCACGTGAGCGCTCACTACCAGACTCAGCCCCTCCTGTGTCTTGCGAGGACCCACTTCACCGCTCCTCTCAGCGCAGCCCTTTAAGAGCAGACTCTGCTGAGGCAGTGCCAATCAGTCCTGTGCGACGTTCTTCTTCACCATACAGCCCTTACAGGAGGGCCACTATGGGTGCCTCACTCAGCAGCCCCAATCACCCTACTGCTTCACCGTACAGCCCTTACTGGAGGTACTTAAGGGCTGCACCTGACAGCCCTCACAGGAAGGCCACTCTGGGGGCTTCACCCAGCAGCCCAAGTCGCCATTCTTCTCTTCTGTACAGCCGTTACAGAGAGCGTTCCCCGGCGGCATTAGCAGTCAGCCCTCTATATTGGTACTTCAAGTCCACAAGAGCTGCACCTCACAGCCCTGACATACCAGGGGCTGCACCAAACAACCCTGACACCTGTTCAGCTGCTCCCCCTAGCAGCCGAAGGGGCTGTGACCCTTCAGCTTCGGCCCTTCGCACTCATCTGCCCCACATCAGAGTGCCTTGCAGTTCAGCTGAGGACTGGTCTGTGAGACATTCTATGACTGGTGGAGATGATGGTACAAGGCCTTCCCTGAGGCCATTCAGCCCCTCAAGAAGGCCAAGTCCAGTTGCATCCTGGGGCAGCCCTGCTCAGGTATTTTGCCTGTTGCCCTCAACAAGCGCATGGTAAAAGGGTTCTCAGCATTGTAAGGAGACAGCCTCAAGGCAACTGTTGTTTAGGTCGAAACCTATCAGCCTGTCTCTTTGCTCCTGAACACTATCGCCATATCTACATGCAAAAGTCAGAAGCTTACGGGCTTCTGCAGAAACTTGCATTGGCTGACTCAGTGGCACTGCTGCGCTGCAGGCACAGGACAACAGCAGAGAGGAGCAAGCAGGTGAACAGCAGGCTGCTGTTCCAGGGCCCAGTGAGCTGCCACTGCCAGCAGTCTCCCCTGCAGATGCAGTAACAGCTGCTGCCATTGGTAAGGCTTGCCATGAATTCCAGCAAAGCCTCAATATCAGGCAGGTTTTGGCAAAATGGCATGAAACATGTATCTGTTTGCACTCTTGATCTTGTTGCTTGTACAGCCTGGAACAGTTCTGGCTCTTGTTTCTCTCTTGGGTTACTGCTGGAATCACTTGTGGCATCTTGTTGAAAGATGCGCACAGCACGTGACAGCAGCAATTCTGGATGGCAAAATCTTGCATTGTGGTGCTGCCCAGTCTCCAGAAGCATGCAGCACTGCCTGCCTATTTACCATTCAACATACCTGAGGCATGCATGCACTACACATAGTATCTCCTTTCTGTCTACAACCATGCATTGACTTCATCAGTCTTCGTGACAGCATTGGAGGTTGGGGTCAACAGTGCAAGTGTCAGAGTCCAGATTCGGGTCTGTGTATGGGTCTGTGTATGGGTCTGAGCAACAACCTGGGAGGCATCAGCCCTCCAGCACAGCTTCAGAGTGCTTGGTTGGTGTCTGCGCAGGTGAAGCTGTCACTGATGAAGTGGCTCCGCCAGCCAGCAGTCCCGTTCACTCCATTGAGCAGCCATCAGAGGCATCAAAGCAAGCCCAATCTGCTGAGCCTGATGCCATGCTGGAGCAAAGGCAACAGTCAGACGTCGTCAGCAGAGAGCCAGACTTCAAGGATGCTGAGTATCTGCAAGAGAGAAAATGGCAGGTGAGACTGCAGTCTCTGCTGCTGACGCTTTTCTGCAATCAAGACTGCACTGTGTCTGCCTTGCCTGCAAAATTTATGCTGTACAAGCACATGTGTTCACTGGCACCAACAGCGCAGTGCGTGTCCTGGATGCTGTCTTTGAGACATGCGCTGCATACCTATGGCAATGCAAGACTCACTAAGTGGACTTCTGTAATACGGCATCCATCTGAAACATTGCAAGTGTTTTCTCCCTGCAGGTTTATCGTAAGCTGAAGGCAAAATTGAACAAGCGGCGGGCAGGAAGACACAACACCGATGCTGCTGGGTCTGCTGAGCCTGCTGGGCCTGCTGCGTCTGCTGAGCCTGAGATAATGCTTGATCAAGAAACACTGGCAGACATCAGCTCAGGCATTGAGCGTGACAGTCGCAGGGTTAGAGATGTTGTTCACAGGGTACAGTCCAAAGTGAGTCCCGCTGATTCTGCAGCATCAACAAAAGATGTCTTGTTGTGCATCGTCATGAAATGCACAGAACAAAGGGTTAAAATAACTTCATAGGCACAGCTCACATGGCAATCTGCTGTCCTTGAAATCCCCGCCTAACTAGTCATTGCCTTGACATTGTCTAGCACATGTGCTAGACATGCGGCGCACAAGTCTTGTCTTGCCAGATCAGCTTGCTCTCCGCTTTGACCCGGCAATCGCTGCAGACATGCCCACACCAGAGCTGCATGTCTTGTTGGCATTGTCCACAAAAGGATTGTCAGCAGCTCAGAGCTGTGCTATATTCAGTCTCCCAGCTCAGCTGTATAGCATTGTATGCACAGGATATTCAGCATGTTGTGCCTGTGCCAAATGCAAGTGATTAGTGGTTCATCTTGCCATGCCCTGATGACAAAACCACGCTGTGCCACTTACTGGTGTGACTCACTCTGTGTGCAGTATCAGGAGAAAGATCAAGGCGCCAACCATCAGCAGGGTTCTGGCAGAAGCTCAAGTCTAGCAGAAGAAGATCACCAGGAGCAGCACAGACCAATCACATCATCAGAGCAACGAATGCTGGATGCGGACAATCAGATCGGCTGTGAACCGTGTGACAAAGAAGAGCAGCTCTCTCGAAGGCGCCATCATGTTGAGGAGGAAGATGACTGGATCAGCAATCAGCAGTATTCTGGCAGGCGCTCAGTCAGCACAGGGGGCAATAGTCACAGGAGTGCAAAATGGGAGCACCGCAGATTGGGTGAAGACAATCAGATTGGTTGGGGACCATCTGTAAGGGAGAAGCTCTCCCAACATGGCTATGCTGAAGATGAAGATGACTTGAACAGCCATCAGCAATACTCTAGCAGACAATCTGAGCAGCCTACTCCCGTCACATCATCTGAGCAGCCCATGCTAGATGGAGACAACCAGATTGGCTGTGAATCGTCTGAAGAAGAGCAAGTTTCTAGCAAGCGCAATGATGCTGAGGAGGAGGATGACTGGAACATCCGTCAGCAGTACTCTAGCGGGCACCCTGACCATCACAGGCCAGTCGCATCGTCAGAGCATCGCATGTTGGACGGCAACAATCAGATTGGCTGTGAGTCATCTGAAGAAGAGCAGGTGTCCAGCAAGCGCCGTGATCGAGACGAGGAAGATGACTGGGTCAGCCGTCAGCAGTGCTCTAGCAGGCATTACGATGAGCATAGGCTGGCCACATCATCAGAGCAGCGCATGCTAGATGGAGACAACCAGATTGGCTGTGAGTCATCTGAAGAAGAGCAGGTGTCCAGCAAGCGCCATGATGGAGACGAGGAAGATGGCTGGGTCAGCCATCAGCAGTGCTCTAGCAGGCATTCCGACAAGCATAGGCCGGTCACATCATCAGAGCAGCGCATGTTGGATGGGGACAACCAAATTGGCTGTGAGTCATCTGAAGAAGAAGAGCAGCTCTCTAGAAGGCGCCACGATGTTGAGGAGGAAGATGACTGGGTCAGCCATCAGCAGTACTCTGGCAGGCACTCTGAGCAGGATAGGAACTCAGAGTGGGACCAACGGATGCTAGATGGAGACAACCAAATCAGGCGGTCAAGCGGGTTTGATGAACAAGAAGACAGCGGACAGCTGCATGCTGTGCAAGAAGAAGATGAAGCGGCTGTTTCCGTTGAGTGTCCTGCATCAGTGACAGAAGAAGCGCTTCCTGCATCAGTGACAGAAGAAGAAGATGCGATGCTAGACACTGATGGAGGGCAGAAGAGTGAGGGCAGCAGCCCTGACATGATGTTGGAGGAAGAAGAAGGGGGTGATGATGTGGACGATGATGTTCAATTTGTCTCTGAGACGGGACCAGGTGTGCACCCGATCTGAAATCATATGTAGCAGCTTGAAGGTTGTCTGATGTCTGAGTGCTGTGCACTATGTGTGCTATGCACTCACTCAGTCAGCCTCCTAGCTTTCAGGAGTTCAGTCTATTCAATTGCACCTCTGATCAGCACTATGCCTTCACTTTTCACTGATTCGGACTCTCAGCACCTGTGTAACAGATCTTGTCCGTGCAGCAGTGCTTTCCTGGCATTATGCTGCTACAGGCTGTCAATAACAAACAAGTAGTGACAAGCCTTTCAAGCTGTGGCCCCTCACATCGCGTCGTGCTGCTGCTGTTACTGCTGAGCTCTTGTCACTGTCTTGTAGCAGTCAGCTAGCAGTGCTGCTGAGCACTGTCAGCACCAAGCTATCCATCAGTTGGACTTCAACTCTGACAGGCACTCTGCTGCTGTTCATGAACACTTGTTTCTGTGCTGCAGCAAACATGCAAGTGGCAATGTAAGCATTCAGCTTGATGGTCTCTGTCAGTGTCATGTCTCATTCAGCTTGTCAGTGTCACGGTCAAAAAGCTACAGCTTGACCGTTACTTGCAGCCTGCAGCTAAGTGTACAAGCAGCTCAGGCAGGATTTCAGCCTGTCAGCAGTGCTGTTCGCCAGCTCAAAATGTGTTTGGAGTAGCTAAATTTGACAGGGTCTTGCAGCCTGTATGGCATTTTTGTTGCCTCGCAAAGTATAGCCCATGCAGTCAGTACTTAGCAGCTGTGGCATTTGGACAACATACAAGAAACCCTGCTGAAGGCTACAAACCTGCTGCAGGGTTGAGGCCTTTCTGTTGACTTGCTTGCAGCTTGGTTCATAGACATAGCGCACGTGAGTGACAACCCAAGGTCTTGGTTGCTGTTGCTGTGGAGGCTCTTGTCCTGGTTTGCTGAGGGCAGCGTCAACTTTTGTTCCCATATGGTGTGCGTGGTCAGCAAGCCAGTGGTGCTTGCAGCTGCTTCATGCTCACCCTTTGCTTTAGTCACTCAGATGGTACAAGTCCAGATCATCATGGCAAAATCTGCTTCTCTTACGCAGTGTGCAGGGTCAAGCAATCAGCAGCTGTGGTGTCTGCAGATGATCTACTTTCTGCCTTTGCGCTAGCCAGATAGAGGTTGGCAGCCAGCAGCGCCCACCAGATTAGTATAGCATACACTTGTGTTCTTACATGCAGCTGTGGTGTCTGCAGATGCTGTACGCTCTGCCATGCGCTAGCTAGACAGAGGTCGTGAGCTACAATGACCAAATTTGCCAAGGTAAAACAGTTTACACGGTCAGCAAGCCAGGTGTCGTGTCTGCAGATGAACGACGCTCTGCCTTTACGCTGGCCATGCAGAGGCTAGCAGCCATCAGGACCCAGCAAACCAGGGGCCCCTGTGAAGCTGAAGATGTAGAGATGCTCCCTGGGGTCCAGGATCTGATTGAGGGTGACAACAGAAGAAGAGCAAGCAGGAGTGCTGCTGCTTCTGAAGGTGCTGAAGATGTTGAGCAGGTTGATGCTGAAGCTCTGCAGGAAATTGAGGATGAGGATGAGGAGCCAGTACACCATAGAAGCAAGCGGTATGACTTTTGCCTTGCATGCTACAGGCTTTCAGCAGCAGTGAGTATTCAATGACTGTCACAGTAGTGGCAACTTCACCTGCACAGGTTGTTGTACTGTGTTGACTGCCATGAAAGGCGAGTGATGGATATGCTCTGCTAGTGTAATGACCAAAGGCCAGGCTGCAGTTGAGATCACAATGCCGATTGTGATGATCTGTAGTCACAGAGGTGCATGGCTTGACTGCATAGGCCTGCACGCCTGTCATACTAAGCAGCAGTTGCACTCATCATGCCAGGTAAGTATCATTTGTTGCACAGCACCTTGTGATTGCAAAAACGAAGTGTGCTACTGTTGCTTTCCGTACTGTTGAAGTGTTTACAGCACTGCTCGTGCAGAAGGCAGCGCAGACTGCTCAATGACTGCTGCAGCGGTGAGCATGTTTGACTTGGTTTGTTGCCATGCAGCAGGCGGTGCAGACGCTTGCGCCATAGTCGCCCATCATATGCTGAGCCTGAGAGCCCGTACAGCCACAGCCGAGCCCCTGCAAGGTGCTTATCATGCCTTGCCTCCTTTGCCTGCCCACTTGTTTCCTTTTGCTTGGCAACTTTTGCTTGCACAGTTCCTTTTTTATGGTTTGGTGGGAAGGCAACATTTCTCAATCTAAAGTTACGCCTTTGCTTGCACACTCAAGCTTCTGCATGTATGAATACCGGCAACCTGTTGACATATGTTTGTCCGTGGCATGAGATTTTGTGAGCCGCTGAGATTGGCTCGTGAGGTGTGCTGCAATGCTGACACCCTGGCCAATGACCCAGCATACAAATGTGATCCAGCATATAAATGTCTGTGAACAGCCCTCATGCAGTTTGCTGCTTTTGCCTCAGATGTCCTTGACTTCCTCTGGGAACTCCAGTTGAGATCATGATACCCTGCAACAGTGTCTTTCCTGGAATCAGCTTCATACATTGTATGAGCAGCGAGTGACATGCAGGGCTGCTGGAGCTTCAGCGCATGCAGGGCCTTCAACTCATGCCAATGCTTCAACAGGGTTCGCATCATTGCACAGGTGGATGTCAAGGGGTAGGAGACGCTTTGATGATTAGGCCAGCACACATAGCAGGTATGACAAAGCAGCTTGCCATTGCCTAGAGAACTGCGCAAAAGAATGTGCGGATCACAAGCTGGTCTCACTGCCACTGCTACCGCTGCAAATCCAGGGCATCTTGTGGAGTTGCTGTGCGCGATAAGTACAGAGCCAGCTTTCGATTTTTTGCAATTCGGTCATGGATTTTGCTGGTGGAGCTACTCCTACTGCATGCATCACGCATGAAAGCATGGACGCTGTATTCCGGGAAGCACTCACTATCTGTCATGCTTGACTTGCAGGTTTCAGATGACACATACCAGCAGAGGTCTCATGGCAGTGATACAAATAGCAGCTATGTACAGTAGCCTTGCATTGCAATAGTGGGACTGACATGTTTCAAGACAAGCCAGACTGCAAGTTCGAACTGGTGAATGCCCATGCCTGTGTAGCAATTGTATATTAATCATCCAATCTTTGACTGGGAAGTTGATGGTGTTGAACTGTACAACAACAAAACTGTCACTGTAGCTTTCTCTCTATCAAGCAAATGTACATTTCCGTGTATCACGTGTAAAGTAGCTCAGAGCGTCCTGGAGCTCAAACACTCTGTTAGCTGAGTACAACATCATGCAGTCTGGGTCTACTGTTTCCAAGCTAAGTGAGCCTGCTTCCATCCAGACTTGCAGACAGCATGTCATTGAGTGATGCAAACAGGACACAATGGAACAAGTGCATCAGAAGATAAGAACATGATAGTTTATCTGGCTTACAGAGTACATCTTACTCAGATGCTTCTGACTACGCAGGGATAGTGCTGATCCAGTCTGCCAATATGCAAGCACTGTTTCAACAGGGGTGACCATTGCACAAAACCTGGTGCACACAACTTTAATGGCAACCAGTCACAGCTGCAGGTACAGAGCAAAACAGTGCATAGAAACAGAGAATGACATGCGTGCGCAATGATGCTCATCACACTAGTACTGCCAACATGTACAGCCAACAAAACAGCTTGTTTGTGCAAGAGTTGCTTTCTGTTTGCACATGCATAACAATGATGCGAGTGGTGCGTGTCTGTCAAGCGGGCGGGGGGTGAGCGCTTGTCTGCTGCCTGACTCTCCTGTCATAGTCCACCTTCCTTTGAGTGAACAGCATGTATGCGTCAGACTGAGCTGGACTGTTAGGGTTGGGAGTATTCAACAGATCCTGCATTGACAGCATTCTGCCTCAAGTCTTGCATTGGTGAACAGCACTGCCTGAACTTGACCCTTCACCAAGACAGGCCTACAAACTAGCTGAAGACTGGAAGTGGTCTGAGCATAGTCAAGCAGGCTTGTGAGCAGTATGCTATGCACTCAATGCTCTCACCTGAATGCCAAGCAATATCTGCGTTACAGTGATGGACGGTCGCCACCCTTCGTCCTGCACAATGACACGACTGTAAGAGTGCTGTGGACAACAAGCACGGGACCTCAAAATGTGAGTTGACAGGCAATGAAAGGGTCATGCAGCTCACCTCGTTCAAAATGCTCAAGCACACTGTGCCAGAGGGGTAGATGTTTGGGTGGAAGAAGTTCTGCGCAAACTTGCACTGCAGACAGCCAACAGGCACGCTCAGTATCACGAAAGCAAGTCTCAAGAGACGCTCACAAGTGGCAAGCCGTCTGCAGGCCTGGATGATTCACGTACTTTAGGTGGCTTTGAGGGATAGTCCTCCGAAAACTCTATAGTTAGAGGGAAATAGCCACCCTCCCAGTCTGTCTTTGGTTTGCCAGGAATATGACACTTCCATTTCATCAAGTTGATGGTCCTGCAACCACCATGCCATTTGGCAGCCTGTCATAACATCTTTGCACAACCCGCTACTGTGTATGCTGCAGAATGCCTGACCCGTCTGCGCCTGTCTCTGGTCGTGCATGAAACCCGAACGGTTTGTTTTTGCGCCACGCCTTCCTTTCCTCCGCAATGCGCGTCCTTGCCATGCCGCTCATTGTGAATGTGACGCGCGCAAACCTGACTGATCGTTCAGTCGGACGGGAGCAGGCGCTGACTGGTCATTGAGCGTGCGTCCAGTATGCACCCTCGCATGCGAATGTTGCGGCAGAAGTCTTGGCCAAGACCAGATGAAAAAGATCGTTGTCGCAGCGGTGCAACGAAGCGCACGCGTGCCTGTGCGAAACGCTCGCAGCACGACAGGGCGGGGCTCTTGCACACGGCTGCCTTCTCAGAAGGAAGGGACTACAAACTTGAAGGATGTGCAAGCAGACAACCTACATAGGCTGGCCAAAACTTGTAAAACTCTCTCTCTCTTTCTCTTATAACTCATCTCTCTGATTGCTCAGGGCAGACAGGCCATTCGTGTGGCATGACATTGTGTGACATACCACTTTCAAGGCTATTGTGTGGTCTAGATCTGACAACATGCAACATGATACACAAACACTTGTGCGATGTTGCAATGTGGTGCCTGGCAAGGCAGATGGCTCTTTCAGGAATAAGAGTGTAGCTCCATGTCAAACAAGCGATCTATAGTACAGAGTGTGTGCATCATTAGTGAATCTTGACAGGGTTCCATGAACTTGCAGGAGTGCAGCAGACCACAATGCTAGTGCAAGGACAAAGTTGCACGCCTTGTCAAGCATCAACCTCAACAGGATGCCTATGATCTCCTGGCAGGCTGCTGATTCTAGGTTTAGAACTGCCACAGCTCATCAGCGAAAATCAGGTGATGGGGGCAATGGAGAAAATGTTGCATAAGCCATGAGACCGTCGGACCCACTCAAAAGTCAACATGACCTCCTCAGTTCTGCACAAAGCTTTCATGCTGAAGTTGTAGCTGTAGCTTTTTCCTGTTCCGCTGGGACCTGCTCATTAGGTTTTTCTGAGACCTGCTCATTAGTCTTTCCTGAGACCTCCTTGTCATGTCCATTGCTGCTGCCATCAAGCTCATCATCGTCTACAAAGTCTCCTTTTCCACTAGGGACAGGTTTCCTGATTCCATCTAGCCATTCCTGAGATGCTTTGTTGATTCTGCACGTCAGCAATGCACCGCATTTGGTGCTTTAGCAGGGCATGCAAAGCACATTGCCAGCTTGAGCAGGGGATGTGAATGTGCTGAATGAGCCAAATTGCTGCAAATAGTATCCTGAATACTCTAAGTCTGTTGTACTGCAATTGTCATGAATGTGGCAGTGACCAAGTGCTTGTACATCAACACATGACAAGCAACTTTAAGGCCACAAATCTCTCACCCTGTCACATCACAATTGCAAGATAGCACACTTTCAAATGCTGGCATTCAAAAGCAAGAGGGCAAGATGTAGCTATCACAGACTGCAGCAGATCCTTACTTGATGCCATTGAGTTTGAACTCTTCTGCATACTGATGGGCCAGCTCTGGTCTGCCATTGAAGATGGATCCAGCAATTAGATTGTGGACCACCTTGGTGCCAGGCCGGATGCCATTTGCTTTCATGCTTTCAAAGGCTCTGTACAAGGCAAATATAATTCAGGGGGACATAGTATACACACTGATTCCTTTGTGTTGATGCAACCCTTGGGCTACAGCATCAAACTTGCAATTTCACCACATGCATTCATAGATGACCCTTGTGCACATATGCATCACCAGCAGTAGAATGTTCTAGCAGACCAGGCAGGGAAATGCTGCAGCACTGTTTCTTGGGCGCGGGAGCACCACCGAGGCGGGAGTGCATGCCATCCTGTGTGCAGCCAGGTGGAGGGTCCAATGCATGTGCCAGCTGTCAGTCAACAAACAGCAACCTGGTTGTTGAGGGTACCTGACAGCTACGTCTAACTGCTTATTCATGACAGCACCCTTCATGACAGCGTGGTACGCATCTGCTCTAAAGAACTGCAAGCCTAGCTCCTCTGCCCTTTGGAAGGCTTCCAGGGCCGTATTGAAGGCACGCACCTCCACACATTTCTGCAGGCAAATCCGGCAATGCATGTTTTGTACCATTGCAATCTGATGCTGCGTGATTAGTGCCTTCACAATATGCATTCCTCGCCAATAGCTGATGTTGGCACTGATCCTTTGACAGTCAATGTACAAGAAGACCCAACACCACAGGGCATGTTCAACAAGGAGTGATGCATGCTGTTGCAGCAATGCATACATGCCATGCAGTGCAGCGTGTTGATGCAGCTGCACGATGACAAACACTGGCTCACTTTGCTGCAGAGTTTGATGCTTGCCATCCAAGGCAGGCCTGCAGTATGATTGCACACGCCAGTGTTTGCCATTGACCCTGACTTGAGCCGGGCCCAGGACAGGTCTGACTTGTGGTCCCTGCTGACACTGGCCTTGAACAACTGAGACCAGTATTAGCAGGCACTGAACAGCCAGCAATTCCTGTGAAGCTGCTGACAACTCTTGCAATCCTCCTAATTGCAAGAAGTAACAGCTTGCAGCATCTCGAGTTCACAATCAGAGCAGCTGACTTGCATGAGTAACAGAAGCAAATAGAATAGAATGATGAGTTCCAGCAGAAGGTCATACAGACAATGTTAGTTCAAAGTCAATTCTGATCTACTGCATATGACAGCCAAGCTTGCCGTGCCCATGCCGTACAATACATGCCCAGAATAGAGTGAGATGTAATGACTTCAGGATGTGCTGTACCCACCGTGATGAGCAATTGTGATGTATGAAAGGTGAAGGGAACATGCTGCTGCAGCACAGCACGGTGCTTGCGCCCCTCAACCAAGGTCTGAAATGCCCAGCCTGCTTCCTGGGGGTTTCTTATTCGTTTCATGAGCTGCCGGTAGTTTTCTTCTCCTGTGACAGAGCATGAACAGTCTGAGGCTTTGTGATCTGGGCAGCAAAGAGGCAGGACTTGAAAGCAGTCATGGGAACAACAAAGAAAGATGAAGCACAGTGCGCAGGAAACATCGTGCGTGAAGACCAGGCAAACAGTCATCTTACGCTGCGAGCCATGTACTGCAAAGCGCTTTTTGATGATCTTGAAGGCCGCATATGCATCAATTGTGGGATCACTCCACCACGCAGGCCTCTTTGTCTCTGCAGCATGCCAGCAACTTGTTTAGTCATCACCCTCCCACAAAGATTTCCACTGGTCAGAGCCACAGATTCCAATGACTTGCCTGATTGCGATGGCATGCGTCTTTGCTGTGGAGCAACCTGTTGCTGAGGGGACGGTTCATCGCTTTCCAAGGCAGCAGCACTCGTTGCTTCAGTTGCCATGCATCGAAGGCTTAGTAGTCTCGAGCGAAATGTGCCACGCGCGAAAGCAGCTAACATCGTGGTTGTACAATCAAGATTGGCTCAATTGATGGTGTGCTCTCGAAGTCAGAGCTGCTTGGACTCTAGATTGCTGTCAAATTTATCTTAAGTGCTTTGACAAGCATCCTTTACTGATCGCGCGACAGCGTGCTGGGCAATGTCGAGTTTGCCACAAGGAATGCCAGCGGAGGGTCACGAATCGTCAGCAATCTCGGATACGCTGCAAATGGGTCAGCAGAGCTCGCGCACGATCGTCAATGCAGCGTTCAGTCGGCGTTTTGAAAGTTAGGGTTGTATAGCTACAGCAGAAGAAGAAGAGCAGGCATGCATGGCAGTCTCGACCAACTCTCGCTGCAGCTATCTCTTGAGAAAGCCGCCGTGGAAACGCGCATCTCCGCCACATTGGTGTACAGGACAAGGATCTCTTCCCAAGGTATATTCGACCGTCTGCAAGCTTGCGTTGAAGCCTTGTAATTCAGCCCTCGGCACTTGCGCTGATAGGTCCACACCGCCATGTGTTAGCATCAGCTTTGCCCTGTCACATCACGAGTTTACCTTTCTGTGGGTCTTGTCGTTGCAGATGAATAGGGAGAGACTCATGAAGATGGCCGGTGCCGTGCGCACCGGCGGCAAGGGGACTGTACGAAGGTACTTTGTGTGTTTGCTGCAAGATCTGTGGAGCTGTTCTGCCCGAGTACACTTGCACCTTCTTGGGTGACTGTAGCTCACAGTTCGGGTTGATGTGCAGAAAGAAAAAGGCTGTCCACAAGACAACTTCCACAGATGACAAAAGGCTACAAAATACACTGAAAAGATTAGGTGTCAACACAATACCCGGAATCGAGGAGGTTAATATCTTCATGGATGACACTGTCATTCACTTTGCCAACCCAAAAGGTGAGGCAGTCACTGCAAAGTTCTTAGGGCAGCAGCACAGCCTACATACAATACCACTTGACGACTGTTGTGTCTCGGCTGCAGTTCAAGCGTCCATTGCCGCCAACACATATGTTGTCAGCGGCCCTTCCCAGCAGAAGAGTAAGTAAAAGCCACGCTACGCCCTTCCTTGCCCTGTGCCACCCTGCACAGTGGATGTCACGCTGAGCTGTGGCTGCAATGCTTGCAGAGTTGCAAGACTTGTTGCCTGGCATCATCAACCAATTGGGTCCTGACAACCTCTCTCACCTGAAGAAGATTGCACAGCAGGTACCCTTCGCAGCTCATCCTGCTACACCATTGTGCAAGGCAACCTTGCATGTATACCTTGAGATCAATGGTCATGCATTGCCTTGCAAGGTTGCATCTGTCCTTTACCTGTTCTGGCCAGTAAAATGAGCACACCTCAGCAACCTGCCAGCTAATCAGCAGCATCCGGTAGATCTGCCTCCCTTCAAAGCAACAGCTCACACAGCAGTGGGTCAGCAGGGAGATCAGTGCCTATGGCATGTGCATGCATTGCACTGCATGCAGCTGCAGCTTTCAGAAGCGACTGCGTTTTGTATAATCAGTCTAACAGCGTCAGCAATGAATACGGCACATTGCACAGTCTGCCAGCTTCAGGGACTGCGGTCACCAAAGCAGCAGACCTTGCATGGGCATTGTGTTTGCGGCAGTAACGAGTGTCGATAGACGGCATGGCATGTTGACAGGCAGCTGACAAACAGCAAGGCCATGCCACAATCTGGCTTGAAAGTGACAATGTCACAAGCGCTGTTGCCCTTGCTTCAGAATGTCATGACAGCTGATTTCATTAGCAACCTGTCGATGTCATGCCATTATGCTGAAGTGCCTGGACAGCGTGAGCAACGGTGACATCGTTGAGTGAAACATCAGTGCGCCAACACATACATGTTTGTTTGGTACATGTACCAAAGAGTATCAATCAGCTTTCAAAATGCAGTACTGCGTGTGCAGTTCAACGGTGACCCTTCAGCAGCAGCAGGCGGCTATGGAGGTGCCGGTGGTGCTGCAGGCGCAATTGATGACGATGATGATGGTGCGCACAATTTCCCTGCCACAACACATTGTACATGCATCATGCCATGCATGCTCATACCATCTGCTCCATCCTGCTGCATATACTGCAGCATGCTGTTCACCAAACGCCAGCACTTTCACGCTCTGCATTTGCAAGGTTGATCAAATGCATGAGTGATGTCTGGTGTTGCTTTCTGAGTACCGTACCGCCCGAAACTCACCGCGAACAACTAATTCCTGGACCCCCCTCGCAACCAAAAACCCCCCATGACGGCTGCTCGTGATGCATGCCTCGCGAGCAACAAAATGCTGTTAGTGAGACCCTTTGCAAAACGTCAAGAAAGTCCACAGCTGGCTATTTGCTGCAGAATGCGTGCAAGGTGGGCCGGAAGCCGCTTTCAGGCTGCATTTTGCATCTCTGACGGCCGTTTCATCATGTGCAGCAGCTCATGCAGTGCATTTGCATGCAAAACTTGCGGATGCATGGCATTTTCCGGCAAAGTAGCTTTAAGCGACTTCATAATTGCTTGATGGCTGCTCGCGATGCTGCTGTTACATGATGTGCCCTCGCGGTGGACCCCTCGCGATGCTGGAAGATAGTTGTGTTTTCGAGGCCCTCGCGGTGAGTTTCGGGCTGTACGGTAGACTGTTTTGCAGCAGTCAGCAAATTCCTTCCTGCTGAGCTTTAACCAGATTTTGGAATGCTCTTGCAGAGGTTCCAGAGCTCACAAATTTTGAGACAGAAGCAGAGCAGTAAGTTGGCAGCTGTGGCCCCTCCCCCTTGTAAGACTAGCACAGCAGGCCGACCTGATTTGCAGCTGCAGATTGCTGTGGACTTCTCAAAATTGCTGTTGTCCTGGCAAATAGAGTCTGTCAGTGTTGCCCAATGCGCATGGAATTGTGCATGCACTGTGCCACGAACTCTGT
>BDIU01000210.1:129086-399491 GCA_002118135.1 Trebouxia sp. TZW2008
CACACACACACACACACACACACACACACACACACACACACACACACACACACACGCACACACTCCTGCAATTCGTGATACCTGCTAGCATTGTGTGCAGCATGAATGTTTTCATTGCTTGTGCAGCATGATCCCCTGGCTGAGGCACATGTCATGCATTTGTTTGATGGCAACTTTATGAGTCCACAGCAACCTATGGGTCGATGTATACCTGCTGCCAAGTTATTCAAACCTGAACCCTAAAGACGATTTTCTATTGCGATGAGAAGGCATCATTGCTTGTTATGTGTGTGCATACAGATCCCCTCATGGTGGATACACAAAGAGGTACAGCCGCTGCTGGAGCGTCTGAAGAGCACAGAGTTCATCGACGCGAGAGGAGGCATCAGCCTATACAACATGGTTGAAGTGCAGCTTGCGGCTGATGCAAACCATGTCTGGCTTCCCAAGTATCTGCTGGTGCTATACCAAATGACCATGTAAGCACAGCACAGGCTTTGACAAAGCCCTAGCGCCAAGAACAGACATCAAAGCTGTCATGCTCAAACATACGAGCTGAGTGGCACAACTTTGCAGCTTTCGTGCACCCTTGTGCTTCACCCAGTCAGATGGTTCTGCATGAAGACTTGACCCGTCATCAAAGCTGCTGCTGCCAGTTGCAAACCCCACCTGAGCACAGTTTACTGGCAGCACACTGTGCAGCATATTTGCCAGTAACAGCTGATAGCTTCACGCAGGGTTTCTGCTGTTTGCGCATGTTCCATGTACAGCAGTTGCTTTTTGCTGCATGACTACCAACAGGTGCTAGTGGTGCAGCAAGCACAGCATTTCACTGCTGCTCATGTTGTGGCTTCAGGCTCATTTGAGCATTCTGCTGCACTGGTGGGTAAGTGTGTGCAATTCCTGACTAAGATGCTGCAGCCAGTCCCGCTATTGCAGCAAATTTTGCACCTTCCTCTGCCCATAGCACCTGGAATCACCTGACCTGAAGTGACTCATGTAAGCTGTGCTTCCTATGCAGGGTGCCAGGAGGACCGCTGCTTCAAGACATACATGTGGCAGCCAGCAAATCATTCTGGCAGGTAAGTTCCATACATCACCTCTTCACTTAGCTCTGTAATGCCACGATCGTTGCATAATGTCTTGAGGCATTCTGACAGGTGCAGTGTGCTATGCCACTGCGCACGTCGAGTGCAGCTATGGCGTCGGGAAACTGTGCACCAGAAGACCTGCTTCCTCATGCACTCAGGTTGCCAGCTGACACACAGCTACTATGTTACTTTCAGACTTTGGCAATTGGGTCTGAATCAAGAGTGCTAGGTCTTAGACACAAGGCTCAGCTCACAGTGCAGTGCAATGCACTGTGGTGCAGTCCGAGTGCAGTGTGTCACTAATGCAGACTGTAGAGTGACAAGCATCAGTCAGAGAGCACAGCTGATTTCAGTACAACATGTCTCATTGCTGCAGAGTGTAGAGGCAACAGCAGCTGAAGGGCAATTCATATTCAAAGCCAACATGACAGCTCCAGAGCAGCGGGTGAGCAGCATCAAAGGGTATACCATTGTGCTGCCAACCATACTGAGTGTGATGTACGGTCAAGGGGAGTGGCCAGAGGACTTCGTTTCTGCAACATACGGTGAGGCATGCATCATAAAAATCTCATGCCTCAAGCCAGACCTGGACTTCATTCTGTTGCGTTGCGAGTGTGATGGTCACTGTGGCATTGACAGGGAGCGGTCTGTGGCGCGCTCAGAATGTCAACTTGTCTGCTGAACTGTGGTGAGTAGAGGATAGGTCATGCATGCACAAGTCAGTCATGTGGCACAAGCACAACATGAAAACTGTGTACTAGTCCCATGTGCCATAACCCATGTCCCATATCCCATGAGTCCAAGTGCGATGCTACATGCATGCTTGTGAGCATCAACAGATCCTGGTGCTGGACAGAGCATATGCATTGCACAGGCTTGCCAGGCAGCCATGTATGTGGCGGTGCAGATGCAAGCATCAGCACTGCATTCAGGCCAGACATGTTCAGGCAAGACATGGGCTGCATACCTTCTGGTTGCTCAAATCAGTGCTCTGGTTCTGGCATCCCCTTGCCACAAAGTGGTGCAAGACAGAGTGTTGTGAAGGCTGCCAGTTCCTGCTGACTGCACCTGTCTCATTAGTCCATGACCAATGTCACAATGTCATGGTGATGCATGAATTTGCCATGGGATGCCATCACAAAGTCTGATTGTCACATTATTGTCTCTGCCAGCACTGTCCATGGCAGACCTGGTGTATAGAGTTGTATGTAGACAGTGCAGTTGACACACTGCAGGTGACCACTCAGCTTGGGGTCGGGAATTGATTTTGAAGATGGTGTCCAAGTTTCTGAGTACTACACAGGCCGCAACCCTTCCTGACCTTCACGAGTATCAGTGGCGGAGCGACAAGGTGAATTGCAGCTTGCAATGTTGCCTTGAGAGAGTTGACGGTTCCTTTACCCCAGATGAGGCTTCAACTGCATATGTGCAATGATGACTATGGTGCAACCTTCCCAGTGAGCATTTGCGCCGTCATTGCGTGCACAATGTCTACATACATACGTACATAAAAACACAATCCTTTTGGGCTCAAAGGCCTGGCTAGGTGCGTACAGTCACAAAGCGACTGTGTTTGAGCAACTGAGTCTGTTTACATGCCAAGCCACTTCAGACGCACTGATCACAAGTGCTTGATCACAATGTTTGCTTCAGCTTTTACTGCTGTTCCTCTTCTGGCTCAAGCTTGTTTGGTTGCATGCAGATTGCCTTGTATGATCTCTTCCAGCAGTACTATGAGCAAGATCCAGCAAGCCGTTTTGCACCCATTCCCACAGCTGCCATCACTCTACCGGTCAACGAAACCTTCCACCGGAACACCTGCTACATACAGCGCTACGAAGAGCCTGCAGAAATACCATCGGAAGTCATCAGAGCCACAGCTGTGGCCATCCTGTCAGCTGCAGCAAAGCTGGAAAGCAATGCTGATGCAGCTGCCATTCAGCGAAACAATCCAGTCATTGCCAAGACCACTGTGCGCAAATTTGTGCTCAAGCGTAATCACTCAGGCTTTGCAAGGAAGGTTGTCCAGATCAGCTTAGACCTAAGCAATTGGCAGCCTGACAGGCTGCTGTTAGGGCTGCTTGGCACAGCCCTAGAGAGTGCCCATGTGTCAGACACACAGAGACTGCTTGGCATAGCTCAAAGGCACCTGCAAACAACCCCAGACACACAGGGGCTGCCTGGCACAGCCCTAAAAGATGCCAAAACAGCCCCAGGCACAGGAGGGCATTTTGAAACAGCCCCAAATGACACCCAAAAAAAGGCGTCGGACAGCAAAATCAGTTCTGATGCTGCCATGCCTCAACAGGACGTGTCCACGATTGCCTCCAACCCTGCACCAAATGCCCTCCTAGATGCAGCAGCAGCAGCAATGCCAGCAGCACCAGACAATGCAGCAGACCAGAAGTCAGCTGCTGCAGTTGTTGATGTGGCTAAGGGCAAAGTTAGGGCAAAAGAGCCGCTGCATGATGCACAGCTGCTGTTGGCTGCGGCTGATCGCATGTTAAGGGAGTCCTGTGGTGAGGACTGGTTGCTGCAGCCCTTCATCCCAGACATGGGTAGCAATGAGTACAGGTACTGAACCCCACCTCTAAGCCTGTGAGTCTTTCTGGATGGTATCTGTTTCATTTGTAGTTTTCTGACCTGCTGCCCTTCATTCCAGACACGGGCAGCAGCAAGTACACAGACACTGCATCTGGCTCCAGAGTCGTTCTGCTGAGTTTGAAAGATGGCTTGCATGTATCAGTACATATTGTGCCATGCTTGCCATGTTCCCTTGCGAAGAGCTCATGCTAGGACAAGCAGTGCGTGTTGACTCGGTGTGATCAGTACACCTGAGAAAAGGCTCAGTTCAGAGGTGACAACTTGCTGACATCAAAGCTCAACAAAGCACTTTTCTGCTCTGCAGGGTAAACCTGTTTGGCGGGGCCAGAGCACAGGGATTGGCAAATGACACAGCCGCTGTCTTCACTCCAGCTAAGGCAGCTGACAACCAGCTCTACCTGTACAACATGACCCTGCCTGAGGGCTTCTTCTCAAGAGCCCCTCTGGGCACTACAGACATGATGGACTGTAAGTGCTGTTTGCCTTCCAGCTTTGCACAGTTGTGACTCTGTGGGATCTTTTGTCACTGCCTTGCAAACAAGAACATTGCAGCCTTTGCCAGAACATTGCAGTCTTTGCCAGCGCTCACTGTTGAGCAAGCTGTGCAGGTCTAGCATGCTGCCGTACCTGTACAACATCACATTGCCCAAGAGCTTGTTGTCAAGGGCCCCTCTGGGCACGACAGACATGATAGACTGTAAGCCATATTTGCTTTCTAGCTTCTGCACAAACATAACAATGTAAGCTTGATGTCACTGCTTTGCAAACAAGAACATGGCAGCCTTTGCAGTAACCCACTGTTGAGCAAGCTGTGCCTGATGTGTTGTCTAGTATGCTGTTGTCTCTGTAAAGCATGACACTGCCAAAGGGCTTCTTCTTTAGAGCCCCTTTAGGGACCACAGACATGCTACCTGTAGTTCATGTTTGCTTTTCAGCCGCAGCACTGCATGTCACAATAAGGATTATGTCGTCACGCCTGTGCAACACAGGATGTTACAGCCTTTGCAAGTGCTTCTTGCTGAACATTTTGTGCCTGATGTACTGATGGGAGCTGGAGTACTGCTCCTACCCAGTATGGCATCAGCCAGCCATGCATCACTTACTGTCAGAGCTGATCGCCAGCTCAGACTGCCAATCCACTGTATGACGTGTTGCCTGCAGCGTTGGATTACTTGCATGAGGATCAGTACAACAGCACAGGGGTTGACGAGTTCTGGGAGCTAGACTTTTTCCCCTACCCAGTATGGCGCGAAGCTGCTATGCACCAGATGCTGATTGATGTGGCTTTGGGCGGGGCTCAAGCGTTCATTCAGTCTGGCAGGCCAGGGCGCATGTCACAGAATGTGTTGTTAAGGATTGACCTGGCTCTGACTCAGCATGGCAACCAAGTAAGACCCCACTTAACTCATGAGCTTACCAGTCAAAGTTTGCCAACAAGACACAAAGTTTTGCAACATCAAGTGTATGTGCACTGACATAAGTTATGTCAGGCATTCTGCAAAGGCGTTACAGACATTCCATTGCCTGTTGACATAGGTGTGTGTGTGTCTTGCATGGCATTTGTGCAAGCTTGGCAGTCATGGCAGATCCAACAGTTATGCAGCTGCTCTGCAGGTGAAAGCTTTCCTCAATGAAGCTCACTACTATGCAGACGCCACACTGATGTTCCCTGTATGGCCACCAATCACAGCTGACAACAGCAGCACTACACAGAATCAATGTGAAGGCAGTACAAAACCAAGACAAGACACCAACTGGGGCCTGCGTTTGGCAGAGCAACTGTGGCAAGAAGTGCTTTGGCGCAACAACCATCTGTGATCACATTGTACTGCTGCCATTTTGCAGTTGAGCAAGCCATCTGACATGTTCCATGGAGTGGAAAATCTAACCTGTTACAGTTGTTGGCATCATCATATTGATACCTTGCTCAAAAGTTCTCACAGCATCTGAGAACACATTTGGCAGGCAGTGCCCCCCAAGACCTTTCTGACAAGGCTTTCTGCGTACAGAAAAGTAATCATTTGGCACAGTGCGTGTGGTAGCGCTTCCGTAGTCACATCTTCTTTGCTTTGACTCAGTATCAGTAGACCTTGCATTTATTTTGGATTCCTTCTTGTTGAGATCTATTTCACAACATAGTGCTTCTCACGTCAAGACAATGTGCATCACCAGCAATAATATGAGCTTGTGACCAGAGAGATGTGTGTGCATGCAAACATGCATGACTCTCTGCATGTCACATAGATCAAGCCTAGCAGAATCGACAACTGATGCTGCTATGCTTGTCGCATCAAGCTTGAGAAGCAATGTGCACTTTTCATCATTGCTAAGGGCTTTGCAAGCCATTGGAAAAAGGTTTGGAAAGCTATCGCTTGGGGGCAAAGGCAAAGTATGTGTCTCACACGCGCTGCTTGCATAAGCAAGAAGAAGACGCCTGACCATGCATTTCTTGATGGCATTATAGTGCCATAATGCAGTAATTGCGCCTGATGCTGCTGACGACTGGCTGTGAGCAGAGCATTCTAGATGAACAAATTGCTGGCACTGCCAGCAGCATCAGCAAAACTGACACAGTTTGAGTCAGAAATCTTGTTGCCTGTGCAACTAGCTAAGCTAAGCGCTTTGCAGGTTTGCTGTAGTCAAGCCTGCAAATGCAGCTGTGTGACTGTGTCAGTCTGCCAGTAAACGTGCTGTGGCATGTAATCAAAAGCAGATGGCATACATTGAATGCATCAGTTGCATCTGAAAAGTGCACATTTTACATTTCTGTCACAGGAGCATCTGTGAATCAGTTTGTAACAACA
This sequence comes from Trebouxia sp. TZW2008, assembly GCA_002118135.1. NCBI lineage: Eukaryota > Viridiplantae > Chlorophyta > Trebouxiophyceae > Trebouxiales > Trebouxiaceae > Trebouxia > Trebouxia sp. TZW2008. Next base: position 135,586 of record BDIU01000210.1, read on the forward strand.
ATGCATACAGGTTTGTTGCACTATCACCGGTACCAGCGTGGCTATTGTCTAGCTTGCAACAATGAACAGGCAGCAAGCACCACCAAAGGCACTGTTTTGTGCAACAACACATGCTGGTTTCCTTCCGTGACTCAAACTTATAAGTTAGCATCAGCGCCAATGACGTATGCAGGCACAATGTGCCACTGCCTGGTGAAAGAGTGCCTTTAATTACCTAGCTCAAGATGACCCATGTGCAGACAAATCCTGGGGCGCAAAGATGCAAACTTGTACAGCAGATTAGCAAAGTACGCTACACTATCATCATCATGAGGAAGAACCTTGTCAATCGTCACAAATTTTAGCTGTTGCAGCTTCAAAAGACTGTAAATCTGAGGCCCGAATGTGACACAGATGCTGACCATGGACAATTTCTGCAGATGTGGCAGGCAGAGCCAGGGTACATCCATTGACACAGGACCTTGTGACCAAGATTTGTTGCTGCCAATGCACAACTTAGTGAAGTTAGTCAATTAAGACGTGTGCTCCAGCAAATCCCAGTCACCATATGTGGATGATAAAGTCAAGTCTCGTAGAAACGACAGCTCAAAAATCCAAAGCAGAGGTGGTGCAAATGAGTGACAGTTATGCACGCTTAGAGACAGTAGCCTTGTCAACTGGGGAAGTTTGGTGGATACTGCCTGAATGATGTCACCTAGAGCAAATTGCGCAGTGCCGTGCAGATCAAAAATGTAAGCGTTATGTACTTGCAATGTTTGCAACTGTGTGCAAGCTGCCAGTTTGTATGAGTGCAGCCCATGTAGTTCAGCGTCATCAATGCTCAGATACTCAAGCACAGGTACAAACTCACAGTCTGCTGCACATGAGACCTCAGCAGGTCCGCACAGGCACAGCATTGTCAGGCATTGAGAGATTTTCTGCAAATTGCAAAATTTGCCAGTCAAGATCAGGTGTGTCAAGTATGGCAAGTTCTGGAGGGCACTCAGGTCTTGATGGAGATGTCCATGATAGCTTAGACGACAACATGTGAGACTGTCAAATGCAGAGACCATGTCTGCTGCGCATTTCTCCCATCTGAAGAATGATGAGTTGAAGGCACGTGCTTGAGCTGGCTAGGGCTGCCAGCACAGCCTGAGTGACTGGGCTTTGGCCACCCAACAACAAGGCTTCCAAAGGTGGTTTACTTTTGCGTAGCCAAGCAAGCAAGCCAGAAAGTGCCTGGGTGGCCAAATCAGTTCGAACAGTCAGAACTTTCAGCTGGCTTGCGTGCAATTTGTTGCATGCAAACCAGTCGAAGCCTGAGAAGTTGTTGCCCTCCCTTGAATCCCACCCCACTTAGCAGAATATCACGGGTTTCTAAGTCGGCCGCGATGCGAGCGAAGATATGACGCCAGACGTCATGAGAGTCTGTGTTTTGGTCAAGTGCTGACCAGCGGTCACAGGCAAGTCGGGAGTTGCGCTCGAGGGCATAGGTCATGCGTCACTAACCTGTCTTCGAGAGATCAGGCGTTTTGAGCCTGCGCTGAAGCACTGCAACTTTGCCTTGACAAGCTAGCCCGTCAAAAGTGTCTTCAGGATCACGGCGGCCTGGACTGGTGAGCGGCCTTGAGCGAGCTTGCCACACGCGCCCTCAAGTGCTGCGATCAAAGACCTCAAATGTTTCAATTCAGCAACATGAACAAAATTTGGTTTTGAAGGTGACCCTGGAGCGCTTGCAGTCGCTCTCATATCACAAATGGCAAAATGATTGTCTCCTTGACAAGCAATGTGCATGTTGCGCATGGCAGGACATCTTTGGCACCTGTTGCCTGGAAGCAAAGTCATAATCTGCGTCATACAGCACCTGCAAGCATGCAGAAAAAGCAACTGCTCACCTGTGTACTTGTGCATGGTTTTTAGCAGCAACATGGTGCGACAATTTGGTGTGAGCAAAGGGTTTCAGCAAAATTTGATGGCCTGATTCTAGGTGATGTATTTTGCCAAGCTGGCTCCAGGGCATCAAGCAGCATTGCTAAAAGCAAACAAAGTATATTACAAAAACTGTTCAGGCTGTACAATCTTAGCTGGCAGGACTGTTCATGAGCCCCAGAGCATCAGCTGTGCGAGATCTTTGCATGCTGCCAACAACCAGTCAGGGTTCCAGCAGACATTGTTTGCACAGGCAGATACATTTTGCCATTGATGCATCATCGAAGACTTTCTTGAGTGTCACAGATAAGAGAGCGCGGGCAGTACTGCATTAGTGAATGCATTGCATTAAAGCATACCAGTACATAGTGCAATATATGATTGATTCTCGTGCTTTTCACAACTCAAGAGCGTTTGTGACACCAATACACTTGCACAGGACACCCAGCTGTTGCATAAGAAATGCACATGTTGCGTGTGTCCACGCCATAAAAACTATCAGGGACTAGCATCAAAAGCCACAGGAGCTAATCTTTTGAAGATCATCACCTACATTTGCCTTCCAAAACAAAACAGGCATCAGCACCCATGACGCACAATTCCTGTCTAGCATAAGGGTTTGAAACATGACTCAGCAAGCTTGCTCATGTACAGGTCAATCTTGGGTTGCAAGGAAGCAAACTTGTACAGTAAGTCAGCAAAGTATGCCATACTATCGTCATCATATGGGAAGACTTTGTCAAATGTCACAGAATGGAGGTGTTGCAGCTCTGTAAGACTGCATGTCTCAGGCCCAAATGTAACACATATGCTTGACATAGACGACTTCTGCAGAAATGGCAGGAGATGCCAGGAAATGTCCATTGATACAGGATGTTCTGACCAAGACTTTTTGCTGCTGATTTGCAAGCTAGTGAGATTTGTCACAAACGATGTATGCTTCAGCAAATTATAGTCCCCACGAATGCATGATAGTACTATCTAGTGCCGACTCCTGCAGGGTTGACAGCTCAAACACCCAGACCAGAGGTTGTGCGGTGGTCTGATCATCATGCACGCTCAGAGACTTCAGCCCTTTCAGCTGGAACAGGCTGGCGGAAACCACTGCATCGGTAGCATTCAAATCAAACTCCTCACCACCGTCTAGATAATAAATGGCAGCATTGTGCAGATCTAAAATCTGCAATTTTGTGCAGGCACCGAGTCCTTGTGTGTGTAGGCCATGAAGCTCCGCATTCCTGAGGTTTAGGTGCTTAAGCACAGATACAAACTTACAATCTGCTCCATTAAAAACCTCAGCATTGTCAAGCAAGCGCAACATTGTCAGATGCCTGAGGTCGAAGAGTTTGCCAAAGCTGCTGGTCAAGATTAGATCTGTAAACTTTGCAAGGCACTCAGGTCTGCAATTTCTACCCCTTGGTTGTTTAGACGGCAGCCTGTGAGGCTGTCAAATGCTGACACCATGTCCAACAAGTGGCTGCTGCAAGACCGTGGAATGAAAACGACAACTTGATACAGGGTTGCACTCGAGCTGGCCAGAGCCTGCTAGAACAGCTTCTGCGACTGGGCTCTGGCTACCCATTAGCAAGGTCTCCGATGGCGGCTTATACTTGCGCACCAAAGCAAGCAAGCCTGGAAGCGCTTCAGGGGGTAGATTGCTGTTGACGGTCAAAGTCCTGAGCTGGCTTGCGTGCAGGTTGTTACATGTTTTGCAAACCAGTCTGATGTTGAGAAGTTGCCGCTGCGCCTGAAAGTGGCTGCCATAAGTCAAAGGCATTTGGCTCAGTATGAAAGTGAGCAAACACTTGACGCCAGATGTCGCAAGCAAATGTTGGCAGCTGCAGCGCTGACATAGCGGTGCTCAAGCAACCACAGCTCAACGCGACGGGTTTCTGGAGGCTAACTATTACACGGCACCTTTTCCAGGATCAGGTCCCCTTAATCTGCGGAACATCAAGAGTGCTTTGACCCGCGCACGACGACCGCACAGTCAAGGCAGGCAAATCGATATGTGACGCTGAGCAAACATTGCGTATCTCTAGGCGTGTTTTGAGTTGCAGTCGCTCGGTGTGCCATCAAATGACTTCAAAAGTTGAATTCAGTAAATTTAGTTCGGTAATGTAAATTCAAACCTTTGCCCCAAGCAATCACAAGTCACTCTCAAACCACACACTCCGCCATGTCTATGCGTTAAATTTCCAGGCAGCTTTTCAATCAAGCCCCTGCTTCCAGATTCGTGGCGATGTTTATGTCTGATGACCATGCGGTGTCTCAAAGCAGAGCACAGCCACACAAAACATCTGCGGGTGCATATGCCATGTGCACTTGTCTCAGTACTGAAACACATCGGATGATCCATACCCAATTGACATACAGTCGAGTTTACACTCAACCACTGGAGAATATTCGTGCATTTGAGCTGACACCAGACTGTTGTGGTCAAGAAACTTAAGCACCTTGATAATCAATACACAATATGTCTACTTCTTGATAGACATGATGCGCGAGATCCTGTCACTTTCCTGATCTTGCGCCTTGCTGCGGGATACAGACGCAAAGCCCCTATCGCTTGCGGTACGATGGTCAGCTGATGAGCCCTGCTGCAAAGGATGTGTTAAGTGCCTCCGCGGCGCTTCTTGATGCGTGTAAGCATCACCATTGCGAGCGAACCTTACATCACCATGCAGCATACCAGCTTCTGCAGACAAGGAAGAGGCTGTTGCTACTTCCTGACTGGGTGCTATTGAGCTCATCCCTGATAAGCCAGAAGGTGCCGCTGGTTCTGTACCTTCTGATGCCAGATTGCCATGATCTGAGCTGCCAGCATGGGCATAATGAGTGTGCTGCATGAATGTGGCACGTGTACTCTCACTTCTGATACCAGGCACCAAATCAGGGCTGAGCCAAGACCTCCAATCTGCTTGAGGACCTGCCAATGCAGCAGCAGGCTCTAATTTGCGCCCTGGGATGCCAGGAGCATGAGCAGCATTCAGACTGCCAAATGCAAGGCTGCTAGTTGAGTTAGCACTAACACCAGTACTGTGGCTGCTGCTGCTGGCTGTGTTGTTGTCTGGAAGAAGCCAGGATCTCCAGTCAGATGCCGGCCCATTGCTGCTTGATGGCTGATGCCTGCACAGATTGCATTGTGTGAGCTGATGGACGTCGTGATGCAGAGTTGCATGACTGTGACGAAGTGACAGCACATGAACTATGCTGTAGATCACAAGTTGTTCACGGAATGCGGCATTGGAAAGGACCCACGGTGGTTTTTGGAGCCTTGCATCATGTGCAACAATGATTAGTCGTTGGCTAGAATATGCATGCAGATACAGCAGTAGCTAAGCAACAAGCCTCCTGTCAGCAGCCTATAACAGGCCGGCAGCAGCAGCCAATCACGTTATGCTCCAGAGGCTGACAAAGCCAAAGTGAGCATGGTCATGATTATCTTATTGCATCTCAGTCTGCCTGACACACAGTGACTAAATTGAGGCCGGCAGCAGGCGATTGCTGACCTGGATTGATGAAGGGCACCTTGCGCCCGGGAGTCGTCCTGGCCATGCTTGGGCATAAATGCTGTGCCTGTACCTGCAACAGCATGTTGTACACGCTCTGTACATCACTTGTGACCTGGTCATTGCTGCAAAAAACCTGTGAGCTGGAGAAGCTCTTGCAAAAACAGGTACAAGGTGCACCCAGCAACAGAGTCAATGCTGCAAATTGTAGGACGCACAGATCGCTTACCACTCAGTGATGCTGTAGTGTGGGCTTGTTGCAGGTCACTGTATTTGCCTGGGCTACAAGGCACCTTTGAGCAATTCAAGCACAGCGCAGCTGCTGAGAGCATGAATGACATTGAGTGTCTGCCTCACGCACATGCAACAGGATCAAGCACGCAACTAACGGACTCATAGATGCATGCCAGGCAATTTACAAATGTCATAATACAAAGCTGAAACCTGTGTTGCCAAGATCATGAATGCGACACAACATGCATCGTGAACGCCATGTTAACAAATTATATATACAGCATGATGAAGGCTTTTGCATTCTGCTAAATGCATGAGACAAGAAAGCCCAGCCCATTGTGCATGGTTGTGATGCATCATCCGCAGGACGCAATGCAATGCAACTTTGCACAAGGCATACCCTGCATGTGGTCATCAGCAGCCCTGGTGGCAGCCTCTCTGGCTTGTCGGTAGGCATGCACTGCTGACCAGCGGCCACCCCTGACACCATCATTGCCACCACCTGCTGGCACTGCTGAAGAAGAACAAGCCGCAGGTGTGTCTGGTCTGTGCCTAACCCATGCAGCGAAATCATACTGAATGTCTGGTGCTGCACCTTGTTTTAAGGCCCTTTCATTGGACAATGCTGCAGCTGTGGGCTGTCTGTATGCTGACGGCACAGACGCAGCCGCAGCTGTGGGCTGTTTGTGCACTTCTGCTCCTGAGGCAGCCACAGCTGTGAGCTGTGTAGGCGCTTCTGTTTTTAAGGTAGCCACAGCTGTGGACTGAGCTTGCCGCCAGGGTTGCTGGTACAGAGATGGCTTGAGGAAGGCTTCAGCAAACGTGGGCCTGGTTACCACAGCTTGGCTTGAGCGCTTTCTTGACAAAGGCGGCTTGTCTGCCATCACACTTGAGCCTGCTGTGTCAGCACTGTATCCTGACGCTGATGGTGCTGTAGAGAAAGCACCAGTTGAGGCTGAAGCATGAGACAGGCTCATGGTTGCATTAGCTTGAGATGACCCTGGCAAGGGGTGGGTGGGAGGTGAAGGGACTGTGGTAGCGTCAGGCGTATTGATGCAAGCAAGCGTAGCAGCAATCAAGCTAGAAGCGGGAGATGGCTTCGACACTGAACTCAGCTGCTGTTGCTGTGCTTGATCATGGCGTTGGCTATTAAAAGCATGCTGAGCAGGGTCACTCCTGGACTGCTGCAGAGCAGGCTGGGCAACACCAGCAGCATGCCCATGTGACTGCTGCTGCTGCTGAGGTCGTTCCTGGTGCTGGGGCATGCCATATTGATGTTGCATGTAGCGCGCTTCAGAGGCTTCAGAATGCTGATAAGGCCTGTCCTGCTGCTGCTGCTGCTGCTGCTGAGCCTGCAGCCGCTGCTGATGCCATTGCTGGTGCAGCTGCTGGGACACATGAGTTGTCCGATGAAGCATTCCATCAGGCAGCTGTGACTGCTCCTGCTGCTGCTGAGGCTCATGATCTGTCCGCTGCTGCATTCCCCGTGGCAGCTGTCGCTGCTGCTGCTCCTGCTGCTGTACCGCATGAGTTGTGTCCTGCGGCATCCCCTCAGGCAGCTGTCGCTGTTGCTGCTGAAGGTCATGACCTGTATGCTGCTGCAACCCCTGAGGCAGTTGAGATTGATGAGACTCCAACTTTGACACAGCAGCAGCAGCAGCAGCAGTTATGCTCTCCTCTTCATGTCTGCGTGGCAGTGTGTGACTTTCAGCCAGACTCCAGGACTCAAATCTGTCCACTGCCTCCTTGACTGAGGCAGGCACTTCAAATGGACCTGGTGATGCAGCTGGCAAACTGTCTACTGAAAGTGTAGCGTGATAATGCTGGTCTACTGTGTGCAAAGCACTTGTCTCTGTGTCTGCTGATGCAGCAACAGAAGGTGCTGGATCCTTTGACTGCAAAGCAGCCGGTGAGTCTGTTGACTGCTGCTGGGCCAGAGACTTGTGTGCTGTGATGCCAAACATCCAGTCAGCATCCATGCCAGGCATCTGCAAAGGCGCATGGGCTTGCTGAAACTGTTCAAACTTGCTCTGATGCTGGGCAGACTCTTTCTGCATCATCACACAGCAATTTGTTCAAAAGCTCTGCTTGATGTGGCTGACCATGTACATGCAAATGCGTTGCTGAGACTCTGTTGTGCCGTAATGCAGCTGTGAGTGCCACTGAAATAGCAGTGTAGCTGGCTAAGAGAGATCAGATGATGACCACGTGGAATTCAAGCACAATCAAAACCATGCTGTGGTGACATTTGGCTGGTTGGCAGGCGCTTCTGACATCTTTGGTTGCTTTTATAAAACAAATACCAACGTGTGCAGCAGCAAATCATCGAGCAACGGATCAAGCTATGAGCCAAGCAAGCTCGCAACTGTTCCACAAAGAGTACAAAGTACCTGCTGGGCGCTTTGAAAATCTGTGCTTGGCTCTTCAGCACCAGCTGCAAAGCCCAACCCTTGACCGCTGCTAATTGTATGGCCAAATTCTGAGGCATCATTGGTCATTGCTGCTGACTGCAGAGTGCCAAAAGGCTGGCCTTTGCTTGAGGTGACAGGGACCACTTCTGCAATCTGCTGCTGCGGCTGTGGCTCAGGCAGCAGTTCACATCTTGTGGAGGCTGTGGCCGCAGCTGGTGACTGTTTCTGCAGCTGTGGGATAGGCACAAGTGGCAGGACATTACTGAAACTGATGGCAGAATGCAGTGATGACGGCCTGCCTGTGGCACGTTCACTGTGTCTGACAGCTAGGCTTTGTTCAATGTCCAGCTCCGTCTGCCCTTCAGCTGTGAAGTCTTGCCCATCAGAGCCTCCAAGCTGCCCATCAGCGTGCTGCCTTTGCCTATCAACCCTGGAGGTCTGTCCACTAGAGGCCATTGCCTGTCCTTCGGTAGCAGCCTGCTGTTTGGTAGCAGCCTGCTGCCTAGCAGATTGCTGAGCGTCAGCTGCAACTCTGCTTTCCTGTTCTGTGACTGCAGCTGTCTTGTCACAGCCAAACATCCAGTCATCTGCCATCAGACTGCTTATGGCCCCTGCCATCTGTGGCTTCTGCTGTGGCTTCTTCAGTGCAGCCTCTTCTTCTATGGCATCCCTAAACAAGCAAGCAGGAAGGTTTGATGGGCAAAAGATGAGAAGCTGCTCAGGGACAAGCACCAGATTATAAACTTGCATGCAAGTAGCCCAAAGCAAACAGAGTGTCAAATGACAGCAGTGTGCAGTCATGTTCTACAACATCCCCGAGAAAGCAAGCAGGGAGACTCGAGGGCCAAAACTTAACAGCCTGTCAAATACACAGGTGAACACCAGGCTATGACTCACGAAAGTCTGTAGCTCGTCCAAGGTGAGCAAAGTGCCATATCAGTTCTGCAGGAAGTCATTTGTGCAATAGAAGGGCCAGCTGAGCAAAGCTTTGCATATTTGTGCATGCTCAAGGTATACTTTCAAGCCTCTGCAGCCGTCACAGCATGCAAGAACATGAGCTTGGGGCAGCAAGTGAACTTACTGCTGAGCTGCTACATCATAGGGGTCCACCTCTGAGACAGCCCCTTCAAAAGCAAAGTTGGCAATGTGACCGCCATAGCTGTCATCACTGCTGGTGTAGCCGTCCATGCCAGCAGCTCCTGCCTCTTCTTCATCATCTGATGCAGCGCTACAATACAAACCCCGTGCTAGTGGGGGGTCAGCAATATGAGTTTGCATCACAGTGCGCACACTGAAGCCACCTGCACCAAAATAGCTCCGTTTTTTAGGCATCAACATGAAGCCAAAACCAGGAAAGATCACAACATTCAACTAAAATGCCTGCGCGCTCAGTGCCGCACTCCTGCTGGAGGGGTTTCTGCAATTCAACTTTGCATCACAGTGTGCACACTGAAGTCACCTAAACGCGGATGGCAACATTTTGAGAGCAGTCAACCATGTTGTCCAAGCCAAAATAAACCTGATGACAATGACACGCACACCGACACAGCTGCCCACCCAGTGCCAGCCCCCTGCTAGAGGGGGGTCTGCAACCTGATTTTGCATCACGCTATGCACACTGAAGCCAGCTGCACCAGCATCGTAGCCTGATTAGAGCAATCAACAAGCTGGTCAAGCCAAAAGAAGCTTGATCACAACAACACCCACGCCGACATCAGCCGCCCATCGAGTACCACACTCCTGCTAGAGGGAGTTCTGCAACATGAGTTTGCATCACAATGCATACACTGAAGCCACCTGCCCCAGCATCGCAACCTGTCCAGAGCGATCAACCCTATTGTTCAAGCCAAAAAAAGCTTGATGACAACAGCACCCATGCCAACACAGCTGCTCATCCAGTGCCAACCCCCTGCTAGCGGGGGGGCTGCAACCTGAGTTTGCATGACAGTGCGCACACTGCAGCCACCTGTACACAGATGGCGCCATTTTGAGAGCAAGCGATCATTGCAGGATCTGATAGCATAATTACAGTAAGCAACAAGCTCACATCTTTGAAGCAGTACTGCCAAGGTCCAGCAGACACAGCGCACAGCATGGAACAACAAGGTCAAATGAGTGTCCAAAGCATCACAACACATAGTCAGGTCATTCCAACAACAGCTGTTGTACACACCTGTGTGTTGCTGCGATGCTTCCTCATGCATCTCACTGCCCAGACCTTGGCTGAAGCCATCCTGCCCTTGCTGCTTTGTCCTGTCAGGACTATGGAGGACATCTGGATCACCATATGCAGGCTCATCATGACCTGGCGTTACACCGCTGCATCTGTCACTATTACTGATCCTTTCTGCCTTGGCACTGAGACCTTGGAAGTCCTCTGTGTTCAGATATTCAGGCTCTCCATGCCCTGCCATGACACAGTTGTGGCTGTGACTGTTACTGACGCTTTCTGCCCCGCTGCTGTTGTGGGCGCTGGCCTCGTGCATGTCAGCAGGCAGCTGAAGGTCTGCATCTTGGGGGTTTGTCAGATGCAGGCGCTGAATCATCAGCTCAGACAGCTCGCTCAGCTGCTGCATCTGAGTCCTGAGTCTGAGGCTGGCGTCATGTGCCGCTGAGCTTGATTCTGGCTGCCCTGCAATGTTATCCTCATTGCTGCCTTGCAAGCCCTCCCCATAGCTGCCTTTCAGCCTGTCCTCATAGCTGCCTTGCACACTGTGCCCGTTGCTGGGTCTTGAGGCATCCTCGACGTTGCCCATTGTAATTGCCAATCTAGCCCCGCTGTCGAGTGCTCTGTCTGCTGAAGAGCCAATTTGGCTTTCTCTATGAGGGGCTGCCACAGAGATCACATCTGCACGGTGCCTGTGCAGCTCATGTGGCTGACTACTGGCTGTTGAGAGTGAAGTCAAGTCAGAGGGCCAGCTAGCAGTGGTGTTAGCTGGAGCTGAAGAAGGGTCAAGGTAGGCTGCAGCATTGCCTGGGTGCAGCATGTGCGCTGCATGCTGCGTGTCATTTGACTTGGTCACTGTCACCTTCAGCTGACCAGCTGGGTTTCCCCTGCAATACAAAAAGCATGAAAGCCTCAGCCTGTTCTATTCTTGCAGCTGTCTGCAGCTCAGGCCTGATGAGTCAAGGCTTCATCAAGCGCAATGAGTCATAAATCAAGCAGGCATCAAGGGTCAAGCTTCAATAGGAATAGAAGCAGGAATAGAAGCAGGAATAGAACCAGGAACAGTGAGAGGACATTTGCATGTCGTGAAGCAAAGCTTCACCCAGGTACAACAGCATCTGAAAAGCAACTCATGAAGAGCAAGGGTTGCACAGGGCTGCACATTGATGGATTGCTTAAAGTTCAAGCTGTCTGACTCCAGTCTGGTGCACACCTTGCGTCAGTGATGTTATACCAGCCAGACACCTCACTCAATATATGTAACAGAGATGTGTCCACCTCCACAGTGCCAATCAGGCCAGAGGACTTGATAGCATCTGTTCTGCCATCAACAACCACCTGCAGGTCAAGAGTAGCTGCCTTGTAGCACCAGAAGGCAGGTCAACAGGTGCCGCAGCAAAAGTTTTGAAGTTTCTGTAAAAGAGTCGGTTGAAGTAACATGCAATTGATTATTTGTTTACTGTCTGTGAATTGTTTGCTCCACACTGCAAGCATGCATGCTTGCTGGATCAGCTTGGCAATGGTGCCGGTGCCAATCATTCAAGCAGCATGGTCTTGAACTAATGATTGGCCAGGGTGCTGCACAGACTGCATGCCATTCTTGGTGTTATGTGTGTATCGCAAGTACCACACAGCCAGACAGCAGCAGGCTTTCCTTGCACAGAGAATTTTGTACAGCACCTCCAAGTGCAGCACGCTGTCAGAGGCGTCTTGTGCCTTCTCAGGGCTTGCCACAGGGTTTGAGTACTGCCACATGGCAGAACCTGCCTCAGATACGGCCACAGCTGGGGTGACGCCTGCCACATGGCCCCATCTGTATGAGACGCTAGCAAGTTTGGGCCCGCCACGTTCAGATGCATCTTCTTCATCAGTGACAGATGAAAGCTGTTGCTGCTGCTGATGACCGCCACTGCTAGCTGTGGCAGAGGTCTGCCAGTGTTGGCCTTGCTGGCTGCCACTGCTGCGTGTGGGGATTTGAGCTGTGGCAGGCGCTAGCAGCTGGTCACTGCCTTGTGCAGGCTCTGGCACCACAATGTGCAAAGCTTGCTCTATGCACAGAATTGCCTGTGGTGCATCTGCCGCTCTGCCATGAGCAGTCTGGACATCTGCAGCTGCTGCTGCTGCTGCGGTGGACTGCGTCTCTTCCTTGCCCTGCATGTCACATGACACACTGGCCACTCTGCATGTATGTATTCTGGGTGTGCCATGCTGCCTGAGCACAATCTGCAGGGGCCACGAGCAGACTATCTGATCTGTGGCAGGATGCACTCTTTGCCAGACACTTTGGTTCAACAGCAGCCTGATGGGTAACAGCAGCACACCGATTCGTCTGCAGCAGCCAGGGTGCAGCACGAGAAGCCATTGCAAGCAATGCAAGTACAATAGGTAGGCTGCACAGCTTCTGGTGGAGCAATGAAGACTTCATGCACTGAGAGCATACTGCTGCATGCGTCTGTGGAGCTCACAGCTGCAGACCTGATCAGCAGTAGTCCTCTGGGAATCCCCTGCTGGACCAGTCTGATTTGAGGGGATCTCAGGCCCTGACACAGCCTCACTTTTGCTGTTGCTTGCTGACTGACCTGATGCTGTCAAGTCACCTCCAGAAAGATAATCTGCATTGACCTGACAGTCATGCTTGGAGTCATCAGCAGCTGCTTTGGTGGCAACATCTGCTGAGTCAGGAACTGCGCCATCTCCTGCTGCCCTGGGCTGACAAGGGCTGTTTGTAGCTGCCTTGGGCTGTCTTGGGCTGTGTGTGGATGCCCTAGACTGGCTGGGGCTGGTTCCAGCTGCCCTGTGCTTCACAGGGCTGATGGAAGTGATCTCAGGCACCTGCCACTGCTTTGAGTTTGCTCGGCCTGAGCTTGCAGGTCTGAGTTCCAGCAGGACCTTGACTCGGACCCTAGCATGGCCCATATCTTTGGCTGCTGGGTGAATGAGGAGATACGTGCTGCAAAGCCACCTTGCCTCTTCCTCCTTGCTGGCAGACCTGCACAGCAGAGATGTTGACATAACAGTATCAAGCAGAACAAACATAATGGTCACAGTCAAAATGGTAATGACAGCAATGAAAATAACAGGAAACACATGATGTTATTTGTACCAACCATCATGATGTTTCAATATAGGAACAGGCTTACACAATGGGACACATTGCACAATCCAGGCTTGAATTGCAAACTGTAATTGAAGCACTGTACCTGCAAGCATGTGGCACCATTTCACACTTGATTTTGCAATCAGCAGTGATGTGATAGGACTTTGTTGCATTTGGTACAGAGGGAAGACAAGCACCTTGGGAAAAGGAGTGGAGAAAGGTCAATCTCAGCTGAGCCAACAGGCACAGCTGCAGCGTTGGCAGTCACATTGCCTCTGCCACTGCTACGCCCAGCAGTGGCGCCGCCTTGCTTGTAGACAGTCAACAGCAGAGGATGCACTTGCAGAGCATGTGCCAGAGACTCGTCTGCTTTCACCTGCAGGATGCCACAAATTGTCTGAGAAGAGAATGCAGGCCATGCAGAAATGGTTGCAGTGACCCCTACAGCTTGCATTTGCAAAGGATTGTAAAACCCTTGTGAGAAGCACGAAAGCTCGACGTAGCATGTGCCAATGGCTCATCTGCTTTCACACGCAAAGTCTTGTCACAAGCCAAGGAAGGCCATGTAAGCCCTGCAGCGAGCAGACTCACCCATGCCCCATAGTAGTTCTCCTCAGGTGAGGTGCGCATGCACAGCGTGATGAGCCAGGACTTTTCACCTTGACGGCTTGCCTCATTTCTGACAGCAGGCCAGATGAGCATCACCTGCTGTCAAAGGCTAAGGCATGCAACGGAAGTTGTGACTGCAAGAAGCATAGCATACCCAGTGGATGCTACAGTGGCTAAGGGGAGCCTTGAGTGCCCCAAGGGGGGCATTTGGGGCAGCCCCTGATGTGGCAGCCTTGCCGGCAGAGCGCTCTAAGGTGGAGCTGCCTGGCAGCCTGCACACGCCAGTAGCATCAAACAATTATGAACACCTCAACATCTAGTAATTGAAACAAAGTCATAGACCTTGCAGACCAGTAACAGAAGCACAACAAGATGTGAGTTGACAAACTACCAATATGGTGACAGCCAGTGACTGATTTCGTGGAAGCCTTGCTAAGCCATGCATTGCATGATCAGCTGCTTGAGCAGGCCTTGCAAATTGTTGCTGAGCTGACGTAGCATGTAATCTTGCAGGGACAGCATGACTGTGACCACTTTTGTGGAGTCTACAATCAAAAGTTCAGTCATGAAAGAATCCGGCAACAGAATGCCAGGAAAACCAGCCGACCTGTACGTTGCATAGTACACAGCAGATTTGGGTCTTGCATGGCCACTATCACCAGAGTGCGACAGCAAAACATCTTCTATGTAGATAGTGGCCCTGGCCTGTTGGCCTTCCAGGGCTCCCAGGGGAAAGGGGCGGGCTTGAGGGGGAGCCTCTGGAGGAAGAAGAGCAGTGAGCTCTGGCATGACAGCAAACAGTGACCTGCAAGACTCTCAAACTCAACTGCAGAATGGAATGACAGTGACACGTGGTCTGGATTTTGCAGCTCAAACAACACGTGCTGCAACCTTCTGCTTTCAACGCCAGGTTGGTCGGCACTCAAGGTCGGTGCAGCTGGGGCTAGGATGATCAAGTAGACATGATCCACAGTGAATTGTTCCAAGGAGCTAGACATCTGGCAGTGCTGTTTGCAAATTTCAGTACATGATGACGGCAACAAGCTGCATGTTCTTGCTCTTGAAAAACAACGAGGTTAGAACTTGACAAAAACAAGCTTTGTTGGGTTTGAGCAGGACCTGCAGTCCTTGTGGTTTTGTCTGTGAGATTGCGCAAGGCTGACTTTGACCTGGACTGCCCCCACAGCCTCCCCGCGCCTTGATTTGAGTCCCACCCAGCTGCTCAAACCCTACAGAAGTTACACGCAAAATTAGACAGACAATGCTTTGTCATCACACCTGGATATACTTGTTTGAAAAGTGTGTTACACTGTGCTGAGTGCCTGTGTGTGCAAAGGATGCCAGATAGATGGATAAAAAGCCGCAAGTCTTGATGCAACCCCTGGCTGCGCAAAGCAAAGCATGACAACGACGAGAACTGCTGATGACGCAACACAGCAGGAGGCACATCAAACGCAAGCCCCCAAATGCAAAGCCTGACACACCAAGGCATGGCAGAGATCAGTGAGGTCTGATGGCAAGTTCAGCATCTGAGGCTTGTTGAACAGGGCATGCATGAGCGCAAACCCCAGGCTCACACACACGTTGGTGGCTTTTGCATAAGAAGGCACAGCAGGAGGTCAAGTAGTGTCTGCACACTGCGCTATTGACATGGTCAGTACCTGGGGCTTGTTGAGCAGGACATGCAGGGGCGCAAAGCCAGAGCCCAGGAACACATCTCTGTACTCCAGACTGGCATCTGCAGCGCTGCCGCCTTGAGACAAAGCTGCAGCGACAGCTTGCGAGCGTGGGCAGTGGTGCCATACCTCCACCAACATTTCCTGCACACCAGGAATGGTAGATATGCCCTGCATTTCACCTTGGGTTATTTCCTTGTGTTGTGAGCGCCTTTGGCATCATGCTGGGGCCTGAAGCCACAGATTCATGCAATAGGACTTTGGCTGGAAGAGCTACCTGTTTGTCATCAAACTACAGTGTCTGTGCTTTCCATCACAAGTATCACGGGTATGTGTGACATGTGCCCTGACCTCAAGCAAATCTTGCGGAACCATTTCCCGACAACGCGACAATAAGTGCAGCAAACTTCTGACCTGACTGGTATCCATATACACATGCACCCCGAGCTGAAGAGATCAAGAGGTTGCACCCATCAAATTGCCCACCCAAGTTGTAAGTTCACTCAGATACACAAGCGTAACAGTTTCAGGTTTGGCAGCCTGCTGCCACTTGCCGACCTGAGTTGTGAGCTCCCTGACCACACGAGCGTCAACAGTCAGAGGCAGCTGACGCCTGAAATGGAACTCAGGGCAGAAGGTCTGGGCTTGGAAGGAGGTCTGCAGGGATGGCACAGCCAGCTCCAGCTGCTCATTGGCTGGGAACAGCGACAGCTGCACAAAGGAGTGAGGACCCAGCTGTTTTGCCCGTCCCAGGGTACTGCTGCCTGCACACACAACAAAGAGCAGGTCAGCACACAATGATTCGCCGTGAAGGAGGTCTGAAGGGAGTATAGTGTCAGCTCCAGCTGCTCATTAGCAGGAAACAGTGGCAGCTGCACAAAGGAGTAAGGACCCAGCTGCTTGGCCCCTCCAACAATGCTAATGCCTGCATGTGAAGAGGATACAGATCAAGGCAGAAGGCTTGGGCTTGAAGGTAGCAAGAGCCACAAAAAAGACTGGCTGCATTCAGCAAAAGTGACCAAAGGCAGAAGGGATTGAGTTTGTACTATAATTTGCAGATGCAATTGCGACAGGCTTGAGAAATTTGAGCAAGTAGAGCTTGGCATAGAATATTTCGAGTCTGGAAGGCAGTCTGCATGCAACAGAGGGCAATGGCAGGACAGCGGTCCAGGATGCAACTGTGCAAGAAGGGCAAACATACCTCCACCTAGCCAGAGGCTAGCTTCATTGACAGCTGCCTGCAATCCGCAAGCTCTTACGACCTCCACACACAGCATGGCTTCAAATGGTTCTGGAGCCACCAGTTGGGGCTCCACGTGCCCGGGCATCTCTGCATTACAGCAGCGTTTCAACTGAGCTGTTGATGAACGTGCATTTTTACAGGATTCAGCATACAACACCAAGAGTTCTGGATCAATGCATTGCAACATGTCTGCTCAAGGCAGAGTGCCAATAGTTTGAGACTGAGCTGTTACAGCAATCACAAACAATTTCAGCTGTGCGACTTTATTTCCACGTTTCTGTACCATGGCCTTGTAAATGCAAGATTCCTTGACAGGTGCATGAGTATGAAGCAAAGAACTTCTGTACACTATAGAGTCACCCAAGCCCGGTGCAAGTTGAGACCTGTGCAGCACGATGGCAAAAGTAATGCTCAGTCGCACCTGGTGCTTGACCAGCATCGTCTCCGCTTTGAGCAATCTCTGCAAGTTTGCTCATTGCAGCGCGCTCCTCTTCATCCAGCAAGATGCTTGCAGGCTGCTGAGTCTGGACCAGTTTGTGTGGGTTAAAGGTGGCAGTCAGGACGACATTGCCTGCAGCATGGCTCTGAAAGATGTCCCAGATGTTATACTGGCCTGCAAAATGCCAAATTCTCAGTGAGCGCTAAGAGTTGGAACTGCAGAGCCTGCTCAACATGGCATCACTGCAATGGAAACAGTTCTAGCCTGTCCTAGAATGCACAACAAAAGTCAACTTGTTGCCAAAGAGTGGATCTGCTCATCAAACTGGCCTATGCAGCGCCCACAGCGGCATTTGCATACAGAGAAGTAATGCATTCAGGTTGGCTTCGGTACAGCAAGCCCCTGCATGCAATCCCTTTCACCACGGCAACACTGAGCAAATATAGTCCACCTGATAAAACCGTGTCAGCTCTGTAGTGATCAACAACAACTGGTCCACAGGGATCTGACTGGCTTAAATCTGGGATGCAAGCACTTTTCAAGCTGTTCACGCCATATCAAAGATCGGCATATCTGATCACATCACGTGCTGTAGAAGCAGAATGTGACAGACACATGACAAACCTTGAGCTAGTTGACGTGGCTCCTCATTGACCACAGACAGCAGCGGTGTCAAGTCCAGGGGAACGGTGACAATACCAGCCAGCTCATCCTGTGCGCTAGCATCATCGGCGCCTGTGCCCTGCTGACGCCACACCTGACAAAGAAGACAACATCTGCAAGCTGAAGCTGGACCGCAGGTTGAGGCACAAGGTTAGGATGCAGTCGAGTTTTGGCAGATTGGCCATTTCAGGTGATGTCTTCTGCTGAACTGCAATGACACTTGACTGCCAGATCAAGCTCAGTGGCTGGAAATGCAAGTCAAGTGAGCAATTAGACTTGCAATTGCTATGCCAGCAACACATCTCAACCCGC
The DNA here is from genome assembly GCA_002118135.1 of Trebouxia sp. TZW2008. NCBI lineage: Eukaryota > Viridiplantae > Chlorophyta > Trebouxiophyceae > Trebouxiales > Trebouxiaceae > Trebouxia > Trebouxia sp. TZW2008. The sequence continues at coordinate 153,857 of BDIU01000210.1, forward strand.
TTGCCATAAAAGTATCTCCAAAACAGCAAACTGCGCCTGGTACAGTTGAGCAGCTGATGTGAGGCCCTGTGGCGCAGCTACCTCTGCAGCCGTGGCTGGCTTGTATGTCATCTGCTTGTTTACATCATGCATTGGACTTGACTCTATGCTCAAGACAGCAATACATGCTAGCCGAGTCGCTGTAGATCTACCTCCAAGACAGCAAGGTGTTCCTGATGCAGTCGAGCAGCTGATGCCAGGCCTTGTGGCGCAGCTACTTCTGCAGCTATTGGCAGCTTGTGCGTCAGCTGCTCAGCTGAGGCGTCATGTAACAGACTTGCGTCTGCATTGCCTTGACACGTCGCCTTGAGCTTGACACTCCACCTGTATTGACACAAAAGCATTGCTTTGAAGACCTGTGTTGGCAACAATGCTTAGTCTGTTTGTTCTCAGCATTTGCATGACCAGCCTGACATCCAACTGTGTGCAGAGGTTGTCACAAAGATTCTATTCTTCACAAAGAAGGTACATATGAAATTGCCTTGTGAGTGCTGAAATTTGCAATCATTTCTTGACCATTGTCAATCGCATGACTGTACAAAATACCCTGGCAAGCCTGATAACAGCCCCCATGCAGCTCGCATGGATGCTTGTCAGTACACTTATAACCTTGTTGTACGAACAACATCCTTAATGTGCATTTGCAACGCAACGCCATCAACAAGCTCGGAAGCAGTGCTGCACTGCTTTGCTGCTTCTGTACTGTTGTCATGGCTTTGAGACATACAAAGTCCTATGCTCATGAGACTGGCTTGCAACAAAGCCTTGAGCACCACACATAGTCCTGGGGAACAGGAGAGGTTCAGCCATTTCATTAAGGTCGCGACTGACTCTGTAAGCAATTTGCCTGGTGCTCTTGACAGTGGTCCCTCAGACACAATTCAAGATCTCACCAAAGTAACGACTACTCCAGAAAGTGAAAACCCATAATGCAGAAAATGACCGGACCAACAAGCTAGCTAAAGAAGGCGGAGATGTAACTGTTGAACAAACCACACACACCACAGGAATTGGCAGCAGCTAGGTCTTTAGGGCACCTAGATAATTGGCTGGGTCACCTGTCATGCTGAGATGCTGCTGGCAGGGTCATCTTCTGCAGCAAGATCTGGAAGTGCCCGCTTGATGCTATACACTCGCTAGCAGTGTCCTCTCCTTGGCCAGCCAAGACATCCAATGGCTTGCAAGTTTGTTCCGCAACTCCAGCTGCACTTGTTGCCTCTGATGACACCGCAAGCCTTTCTGCTGCATCAAGAGCTGCAGACTGTGCATGGGGGCCAGCTGTCTCAAGGTTTTGCGCACAGCTCTGGGACTGAGGATCAAGGCTCTGCAGCTGTGGCTCATCAGCTTGCAGCTGTGGTGCTGCAGCTGAAGGCTGTGGCACATTAGCTTTGGGTCTTGGCGGCATGACTTGCGCTGTGACATCAGCATTGTTGGCAGTGAACACGTCTGACTCACTGTCCTGTGGTATTCACAGCATGACGTCAGCAGCTGTTTGCCATGTAACCATTTGACTCAACAAAGCAGTCCCAGACACCCAGCTGAATGCATGACAGCAATCTCAGCATCAACAGCTGCAGGATACTTGCCGCAATACATTGCACATCTGGCTGTTCCAGCAAATACATGCAGAGCAAAATACACATTCAGCATGGCTATGCAGCACAAACAAAGGCCTCAATGTGCAGCGCTATGCACACAAAGCAGCTGTACCTTTCATAATGCCAATGTCTTTGCCAAGCCTGCTGAATGATGCTGACCCTCACTTATATTGAAATGCATGCACTGTATGAATCAAGACAACTGTTGAGTAGCTACATTGCACTGTGTGGACACATGATATCACAAGCAAGCTGGAATTGTCATGATTAGTACCTGACACTGTGCTTCAAGTTGCTGAAAGAACAGCTCGCCCAGAAGAGCATCCTCTACCAAAGCTGCAGGATCTGAATCCACTGATGTGGAATCATCTACTGCACTGTCCACCAGACTGAACTCACCCATCATCACAGATTCCTCTGCCGCTGCTGCTGGCCCCCCTGAACCAGCAAATACCTTGTTCTTTGCATTCACTGACGTTTACAGAGACGGCTGTGTAAGATTTCTGGGAATCTGGAGTTGCATGGCTATCATTGCACCCAGAGCAACATCAAAGGAGAGGCTTGGCTACAGAGAAGTCTGTTACGAGTCATCCATCCTGACGAACGCCAGATGTTGTTTGTCCAAAAGCGGCCATGTGCCAAGCAGGTGGTTGTGTCCATGTTTGCATAAGTCTAACAATCTTCTTCACAGATGATGTGCATGCCCTGCAGCTGCTAAAAGCTTCAATGATGGTACATTGCAATGGCATCGTCGATGCCTGCAACTTGTCAAAGGCAGATCAAGAGGCTTGCATACCTGTCAAGTCCAACTGAGGTTGCAGGGCAGCTTCTGCAGGTCTCTCGGCAGTGCTGCTTGGTATATGCATGTTGGCTGAAAGCACAGGTGCCTGTGGCCAAGTCGACACCTGCCCAATGCATCCCTTCATCAGACTACACGTGTCTGCAGTGTGCAGCTGCGGCTGGTCAAAGCTGCCAAGCTGCTGCAACTGAGCTGCAGGATTGGAACGTGACCCTTCTACAGCCCCAAGGGGTGCTACTAGGGGTCCAGACAGGGCTGAGGGCAAGGGTGGCAGTGGTAGGGCTGATGGCAGGGGTGGTGACGGAATATGGGCTGTGGCATGGAGCAGGGGCTGTTGTGCAGGGCTTGGGGCAGATGTGGGAGGACAGCTGGCAGGAAGGTTTAGGGTTGTTGGGCTTTGAGGGGTCCAGCTGATGAGGGCTGGTGGCAAGACAGGTGCTGACTGGGCTGGTGCTTGCCTGCGGTCCAGGCAATGTGCTTCACTGTGCTTGTTCCAAAGCAGCTTGGTTGTTTGCAATGTAATGCATTGCTTTGGCAAGAAGTGTTCAGTGATTGGGCTTTGCAACTTGAGTGGGGTGTAGAACAAGACACCAACATGATTAACTTTGCTATGTGCTCAGGGTATTGGAGCCAGGTGGTGCAGCAACAAAGCAAAATTATGCATCAAGATCATGAAAGACCTCACAGCATAGATCAACCTCTACTTATGGACAGCAGATGTCAATCACCTCTTTCCTCTGAGCTGTGCATGTCGGTCTAGCTGCAGCTTCAGCTTCTGAGCCCTTGAGATAAGCTGCTGCAAAGCATTGCCCGGGGTGGCTGTCTCCCTGATGCGACCCCTATTTCTGGCTGCCTGCAACTCATGCCCTATTGATGCTGCGACTTCAGTTTGTGTCAGCTCTATCTGCCTATCTGTGAGGTCAGTGACTGCACTTGCATCTTGGAGCTGCAGCTGTTCAGGAACCCGTCCTTGTTGCAGTCTGGAACCGATTGCCTGATCTGCTTGGGGGCCTCGCGTGTTCCCTTGCTGAGCAAGCTGCTCAGCGTGTGCTGCCTGCTCAGTGCTTGCCTCTTCATTACTGACAGCTTGATGACCTTCACTATCTGGCCTGTGTATAGCCTGGTGCGTGGTGGAGTGCAGCTTGCCTTGCGATTCTGACAGCATGGCTTGGGAGTCACTTGTCGGATCCATAGCAGCACTTTCCACTGTTGTCTGAAGCTGAGGGGAAGCCAGGAAGGGTGCTAGAACTGGGGCTGCCTCAGCAGAGTTAGTGCTTGTCACTGTACTAGCTGCAGATGCACCTGACACGGTTGGCATCTCAGGACTGGCATCAGCGTTGGCTTCATTGATCAGTATGCTTGGCGCGCTAGCTGACGGCGCCTCTGAATGCACAGGCTGTTGGCCTTGCAGCTGCGAGCTGAGAGTCTTGCGCAGTTGATGCATGGTGTGCTGTACTAAGGCTGTGTGAGGCACCCCACTGACAGTTGCATCCAAGTTACTGGCAGGCAATGGCAAAGGTGCCACATGCTGTACTGGCTGTGCTGTGTCCGCCTCAGTAGTGGACTCAGGGACAGCTGCTTGTCTACTAAGCACATCAGGCTGCTTGCGGCGCTTGCTAGGGGCTCTGTGGGGCTGTGCCCTCTTCTGCCCTTGCTGCTGTGATTCTGCCCCAGAGCTAATGGCAGGCTTAGCAAAGGACTGTTGGGAATCTGGCCTATTGGGGAATGAGTGCTGGGCTTTGCGCTTTTTCAGTGCATGGGAGGGGCTGCTTGGATCTGTTCTGCTGTGCTGAGCATGCTTTGCTTTCTGCCTTGGGACAAAGTACTTGTCCTACAGAGTCACATTGCAATAGACATGTGTCACCCCACAGTATAACAGGAAAGCTGTGTACATTGATCTACACATTGTCCATGTGTCATAGCGTGCTGTCCTGTCTGCAAGCGTCAAAGCTACAGACAAAACATGCATGTACTGTAGCAGGCATAGCATTGGCTGTCTGCAGCAGCAGCAGCAGCAGCAGCGAGACAACAATTGGACGGCATTGGCTCACATCACAACTGCAACTTGGGGTGCTGAACAAGCAGTTCCCCAATGCAGCAAGCTGTTCCATGTGACAGGGGCAATTTTACGATAGCTGTGACCGTGTGCCAATTCTCGACTTGCACAGACAGCAATGTTGGAAGCGCCTACCGGATATGCGCCTGCCTGCATGACTCTGTGACCAGCTCCCTTCAGGTCCTGCAAATTGCCATTGCGTCAGTGTACAGGATGATTGTCACACACACCAAAGTTGGTGACACGCATTGACTCCAATGTTAGGCATATATGGCACAAGTGCTGACTAAGCAGATGGTGTCTCAAAAGCAGAATTCCCTCACTCACATCTTGCCAAACAAGAGACGAAACGTGCAGGAACATACCTGTATATTGATGTGATGATGACCACTGGGCTGCTCGCACCAGACAGTCCACAGAAAGGCTTGCAGGGCTTCAGCATCGACATGAGGCTGGATCTTTCTCAGCAGAGACACCTGCACATGCAAAAAGTATGATTCACATTGCCCGGCTCAGATGTTTGCTCATGAGCAAATCTGAAGCATGTGTGCAGATTGTGCATTGACGTGCAGCTAATTGCTGTGCAGCTCAGGTGCTTTGCAGGAGAAACTTGCATGTTGAAGCAAAACACTAGGGTGAACAGGTTGCAACGCATACCAGCTGATCAGGCGTGATGCCTGATGTACGGTGATGCTCAAGATCTGCATAGTGCTTCTGCACATCCAGCTGCTTCTGTGTCAATAGCAAAGCCAGTTGCTGCAGCTTGTCATCAGCTGGGTCTGAAGGCCTGAGCATCAGCTTTTTGGCAAGCGAAAAGCATTCCCTGAAAATTGCAATGAGATTTGAGCTGAGGTCCTGCCTGCAAGCAGGCTGTGATCATGCAAGGCCGGCAGAGCAAAGCCATTTGCCGTGAGCTGCCACACTGCTTGTGTTGCATACAATCAGATTCAGGAGCCATTGTTGACTTGTGCAGTCACTTGCCTGGCAGAATGGCTGAACTGATCCCAAGTAAGATGACCTTTGGGTTTGCGGGCAATCATTGCTGCCATGAAACGCAGCATTATAGCTGACTTTGAGCTTTGAGACAACCTGCAGCATTTGCAAGAAATTTTTGCAGTTTAGATTGGCAGCTTGCAGAGAACAACTGTGTGCATAATCAGCAGTGAAAGAAGTCTTTTCTTTGGTCACTATGGTTGACACATGTGGACACACATGGCAGCAAGCAGGACAAAACATGTCTCAGCAAACAAGAGAACTGCATGAACTGCACACGCAACCGAACCAGGCTTACCTGGACAACAGGGTGTGCAAGCTTGCAGAGGGAAGCTCCCCTTTGTGGGCAAGCTCAGCAAAAGTCGCAGCAGCTGTGCTGTCCTCCCTGCAAATTCCCAAGGGTTCAAACGTAGTTGCAGCAGACTGTTGTGCATACAGACATGGCAAGGGTGCCTGGATGCCAGGACTGACTGATTACCTGGCTGAGGCAAGTCGTTGCATGCATGATAGTAGCAAGCAATAAGAGCACCTGTCAACGGTCTCCAGTAATTCTGAAAAGCCTAGCAGCATCTGAGATGGCTTGTCATCAGCGTCAACAGCTTCAGCAGGCACTGATGTGGTGCTGTCTGGCAGGCAGCTGTCTGCAGCAGATTTGGCGCACTGGTCTGAAACAACAGGTGGAGGCTGAATATTGCTGTCAGACTGAAGATTCAGCTGCCGAAGCGGGGTCAGCACACGTTGCTGTGTGGGAAACAACGGCATGTCGCAATCCACAGAGGCCAGATGTTCATTCAATTCAAAGGATGACACCAAGTGAGAATATGATATGCTGATGCTGACCACAGCAGTCCCAAGCAGACGCCCATCTGCTGCTGCGATAGGTGTTCTAGACGTGGTGCACTTGCTCGGATCAAGCTTAGAAACATCAATGTCAGCAACTGTTGAGGCCTTGATGCTATCTGCATGTACAACGTATTCAATCTTGAGTTGCTGCATGTCTCTCAGATAGCGGCTGAAAGCCTTGGGCCCACATGTTATGCTGTACACAAGGCCTGTATCCGCAGCAGCCTGAAGATTTATCACTTTGCTTGGGCTGCGCTGGCCCCACCAGGTCACTGCAGCCTGTTGAGAGCCTAGCGAACTGCAAGGATCTCTACGCGGAGCGTCGGTCCAACTGAACTGCAGCAGGATCTCTCCTTTCGGAGTCCCAGGTATGCCCGGCGGAAGCGAGGTGTCTGCCCGTAACAACAGACTGCATCGCGCAATGTGACCCTCACGATCTGGATGAGACATGCTATGCTCCAAAGCGGCCACAGGTGCAAGCCCTGCTAGCGCCATGTTACGATCAGTGCCCGCAGTTGACTTTTGAGGGTGCGACCGGCTTGCAAAGCGCTCATCTCGCTCGTGCACCACACAGGCGGTTAGGCTAGCTGTGGTTCGTTCACGCGCTGGGGACGCCAGCACTTGTTCACGAGGGTCGGTCAAAGGCTTTGGTCTACTCAACAACCTGGGCGCTTTGAGTCTTCCGGCGTTTCCTCCCGCGTGAGGATCGTCACTGTGTTCGTGTCACCGGCATCAGTGGTGACCCTGCCCCTGATTGCGCATCAATCGGCATGCCAGTGGCCTGCCTGCGAGGTATATCTTGATTGTCAAGCGGAGTTCGAAGGTGCAGTAGAAAGAAAGCTGTTCACCTGCTGATCATTCAAGTCTGCAGGTGAACAGCCTGGACTAAAGCGGCATAACTGCTTTCTCTTGGCAGCTGCAAACATAGCTCTGCCATGACAAGTGTTTGCGTGTCGCTCTGCGGGACAGACGTCCACAGTACACTTCTTGTAATGGCAAGCCTGCCTCGAGGCTCGCCTGAAAGACAGGAAGCGCTCACCGCCGACGGTATCTTTGACACCCGAAATTTGGGCCAAGGTATTCACTGAGCTGGAAGTGGAAGACCTGCCCAACCGTCAGTTCATGTTGAGGCGGGGCATCAACTGAACCATTTACAGCCACTGCTTCAGCTCAGGCTTGTATGCAAGGCCTTCAATGCTGCAATACCACATCATATTCATGAGCTCACGCTCCCAGAAGAGTTCTCAAGCAGTGCTTTGCCAAGTATGCTTGCATGGCTGCATCGCAGCAAGCCTTCTCTTGTGTCTCTGAATGCTGATTGCCAAAGCCCTGTCGTTGAAGCTGTCTTGGCAGCGCTCGCATGTTCAAGCATGCCTCTGAGGAAGATCTGGATTGTTTATGCAAGCATTTCTGTGCTCGACCTAGTATCAACATTTGACAATCTTGTAGAGTGTGCTCTACATTCCTACAATGAGGCCCTGCAAGTTTTGCCGCATTTGGCAGATCTCAGTTTGACCAGCAGCTTCATTGGCCTGAAGCAGCTGGCACATCTTACAAGCCTTTCTTTGGAGCGAGCATGTCCAGGGATTGATTGCTCTGTCAGAAGTGCGGCAGACTGTCCATTTGTATCTTGCTTAGAAATGCTATCGCTGGACACTGCCAAGCTTTATGGCTTACATCAGCAAGGACCATCTGCTTGTAGCAGCTTGAAGTCACTGAGTCTGGGAGAGCCTGGCGTTTTTGCCAACGACGGTGAGGTGCAGATTGCTGATGACTTGACAAGGGTCCCTGAAACATTAAGATCATTGACATTGCTCACCGCGCTATATCTATTGGCTGACTCAGCTGTGGAGCCATCATTGCAGTGGATCTTTGAGTTGTCAGCTCTGCAAGAGCTGAGAGTTGCAGTTTTCAGATTTCAAGACGGTAGCTCTTTGCATCAGCTGTCAGCCTTGACACGTTTGACTGAACTGTATCTACAAGGGTGGCTCTACTTGCGGCATGATGTGCATGAAGTTTCCCCTGTATCCTTCGATTTTGGTTGGCATAGTCTGCAGCTGTTGCAACGGCTGCATGTGTCGGACATGTGCATCTTCTTTGGAAGCGAGACCTTGCAGCTTTTGAAACTAGAAAACTTGCGCTGTGTGACATTTAGAAATATTGCTACAGATGAATCTGATTCAGATTGCAATAGCATCGCACATTTTGCTGCGCTTGCATATAAATTTGCTAAGCAGCGTCCTGAGGTTAAGTTGATCATTGACGAGCTTGATGACTTGTGACATCATTGATTGTGTCTACCTGGCTGCAGCCTGTGCATGTGCTCGTCACATTACAATCGCAAGATTGTAATCACATGTGCTGTAACTCCAAGTGAATATGGCACATATGCTTGCTGCATATCATTGCAAATTGACACTCACACCATTAATTTGGTGTGAAGCATTGTGTTCAACCTGCCACAAGCGGCATCACCTCTGCCTTGCACCTGCCTCCGCATCCATGTATCCAGCTAGATGCAAGCAGCTTTCGTCGAGCTCCTGTGTTGCTGCCCTTTGTGCACCACTGATACCCAGGCGCAGAAAGATGGCACCATGGTACAATAATGTTTGCAAGTGATTCATCATAATCTGCAAAGTGATGCAGTATGCTGTCATAAGTACATGCACGGTTGTATCACTGCACGTGTATGATGCGTTTGTGGTCTTGGTGCAGGACCTGAAGGCATCTCAGCAGCAAATCGCAGAGTCTCAGTGACAAATTGGCTGTTTGGGCTTTGAAGAACATACCCTGCCAAGTAGTGACAAGCTAAGCCAACAAATCTAGCAGATCTGGAGTTCTAGAGGGCAAGTTTTGCTGCACCTGCAGTGCATGAGGTGCTGCAATGCACGTCAGAATGACAACAGACTAGCAAGTACTCAGGACCAGGTTCTGTGCCTTGCTGTAGCTAGCTAGCTGTATCCCAGAATACAGCTAGCTAGCGGCCCTCAAAGCTCCTTGAGGAAGATTCTCACGGCTAGACCAGCGAGAGTGATCAACATGTGCTGGCATTCTGGAACACAAGATGTCAAGTTATTTTCAGAGCTCGTTTGAGGGACTGAGGCTGCAGTTATGCGCCCGCTGAGCTTGCTCCACACTCCTCACTGATGCCAGCTCTTAGCTGCAACTGCTGGCTGTGACTACTACTGTGTGAAGCAGCTGAGCTGAAGATAGCATACTCAGAGTCGTACATGCTGTCTATGCCAGAGCATTTGCTGCTACATTGCAGCCAACAGACTCTGCACAGCTGACGCTTGCTGATGCTTCAGTCAAGTCAGCCAAAGCTGCCACTAGACCTCCAAGGTTTTGCCTCAGGTCTGCTGTCAGTCAAAGCAAGCTGCATGAACCGTTGATGATGCATGTTTGCGCAACTTAGCATACTGACGAGTAGCCTGTTGCTCAAGTATCTGCGTGTCCAATGCCATTGCGAGAAAGGTGCTCTGCAATTCACTTTGTCCACTGCAAAGCCACAGAAGAAGAAGCAATTCTTTTTCGATTTGTCATGTCAGAACATGTCATGCATGTTGAGCCACAAGTCGCGGTCAAAGGGCAGCGGACAAACAGTCTTGGTGCGCCAAGAAGTGTATGTTCATGTACAACGTGGGACGCTAGATTGCACGCATCAATCGAAGAGCGAAGTGTACCGCCACAGGCCTCACAGGCGACAAATTCCGTGGGATGGCTTTGCGAGCCTATACCGGGTTACGACCAGGATGCGCTCAGCTTTCCTTCACTCGCCACGCGTTCAGAAACAGTTCCGCGCTTCGGTGTGAGAGTCGACGCCTTTCGATGCAGACTAGTGCACAGGTTGTGCTGCAGCGGTCCCCTTCTCTGATCACTGCCTGCGGTGTTACAGTTTGAGAACAAATTTTATATTCGCGGATCAATGTAACGCAGGGTGCTCAAACACAGGAAGCAAAGGCTACTCGGAGTAAGTACAGGCTCGAGAAACAAGCAGGCAAATCCCGATATGAAGTTGCACCGGACCAGAGACTAGCTGTAAGACCAATCTTCACTGCTGTTAATGTTGCTGCCCTGCTGCTAAGTATCAGTGGCTGACTTGTGATTTTCAGCTGTTCAGACAGCTCAAGCTGGTGCGCCAGCACTCTTTCGTCTTGGCACAGCAGCTTTTGTGAGCGACAACCTGAAAAACTTCAGGAAGCGTCCAGCAAAACCTATTGAGCTCTACGAGTTTGAGGGCTGCCCTTTCTGCAGGAAGGTATGTGCTGCATGGCACTCCTCAGGGCACCGCTGTGACTCTGTGACTTTGTGCATGAGCCAAGCTGCAGTGTTTGCCTGCTCTGGTCGGCTGTACAGACAGGCAATTGTACTTGTTGAGCACTAATGCTGTGATGGCATACTCGTCATCAGCATCACTCAGTCTTTGCTGACGAGCCCTGTTGATCTGCAAGGTGCATGCAAGACACGGTGACCTGCCCCAAACAACTCTGTCTACAACCACATTGCAGCAACGCATATTGCACAAAAGCATATTGACCCTAACTCACTTGCATCTTTGCACAACATTGGCATACTGCTGCAGGTCAGGGAAGCCTGCACATTATTGGATATAGACGTGAAATTCTTTCCATGCCCAAAGGGAGGCCCAACCTGGAGGCCAAAGGTATTTCTGATCTTGCCAAAGCTGTGAAAGCGGTGAAACTCACACTGCATCATCATGCTCTCCTCTTTCAGATATTGAGTACTCTTGATACCTGCATATGATGTGTTACATGTCTAGCATTATGCATTGCCAGTTCTTGAATATGTATGTCGCTGCACTCACTAAGCCGCCATGGCCACAGGTCTTGTATCTATTTATGGTGCAGGCTGTGCAGCTGAGTGGCAAGTCACAGTTTCCATACATGGTAGATCCAAACACCAGTCAGCAGATGGGTGAGTCAGATGACATCATCAACTACCTATACAATGAATATGGTGACGGCAATGTGCCATTGCTTCTGAAGCTGGGGCCTCTTACCGCAATCAGCAATGGCCTAGCACTTCTGCCAAGGTACCTCTTTTGCACTTCAGAGAGTTCTCTATTGATTGTGCCTGATGATTTAGACTTTTACTTTGCTTTCTTTTATTCATTGTGCACATCAGCAATCAGCACAGTAATTTTTACTTTTGTTGTGCCATGTTGTGCCATTGGGCTGTCGTTTGCCAGCACTCAGCTGGTTAAGGTCAAAAATAAAGTCAGCATTGGCAACACTCACCATTGCCATGTAGATTACAAGAAGACAGCATCTTGCATTTGCTTCTGGCGCATTGGGGGCTTGTTAACTGCCCACTAGTGTCAGATTCACATTGCCTGTTGTGCAGCTACATCACAACACATCATTGATATGTTTTGGTGTTCATATTGACAGGCTGGGACGAGGCACCAGCTACCGCAAATCAAAGCTACCAAAGCAGCCAATTGATTTGTGGGCTTATGAGGCGTCACCCTTCTGCAAGCTAGCTCGTGAGGTAGTTGACAGCTCATGCGTGTTGCATATGTTGTGATTCTCCAGTTGTTGCATGGTTTGCAGCAGCATGGTCATGTGCTGCTGATGCGTTGTCTTCAGCATGGTGCTGGCACAGGTGTAGTGCATAAGTCAAAGCTCGCAACTTGGGTGGTCTGTGCCAGAGAGCACATTGACTGTGAGCTCACAGTCAATTTGTAAGCATGCAACATCAGCATCACCTGCATTTCAGAAAAGAAACAGCATTGGATGACAGAATGATGACTCTGCATTGTTGAGCATCGATCACAATGCAGTCAGTTGATGGTGACAGCAGAGCAACCTGCATCCTCGCAAGGGCATCAATAGTCGCTCAGGGTGTCTCAATATTGCAGGTTTTTGTTGAGCTAGAGATACCCCATGTGTATCACACAGTAGCACGCAACAGTCCAAAAAGGCAGGAGCTAATAGACAAATGGGATGTTTTCCAGGTGCCATACATTGAGGTAAATAAGCAATGTTGTTTGTGTCTAATGTGAAGTGTTTGACACAAAGCCTGGACTGCATTTCAATATGATGAGCTTATGTGCTTTGTCTGGTAGTCCCTTGACAAGCGTCTGCTTCACTGCCTGACAGATACGATGATCACAAAGTAAGATTGCTGTGCACCAATACACGTTTTATTCAGCTGAGATGATCAGCACTATTACGATATGCACTGCACTTGCTGCAGGATCCAAACACTGGTGTTGCAATGTTCGAGACTCCCAACATCATTGAGTATTTGGAAAGGACATATGCAGTCTAGACTGATGCCACTTGTTACTGCAACAACATGGGGAAATGTAACATGGGATTCAAACTGTGTACACTAAGTGTCAGGCAATGTGTTGTTGTCATTGTTGTGTGTATGAAGATTCGATGGAAGCATTGTTCCCAAATTTGATTATGGTTGACCATTACTGTGGGTAGCCGTGACAGAGTAATAATTGTTGTTGACGCTTCTCCTTGCACTAAACTAGAGAATTGCGTGCTGAATGTTATGTATTGCTTGTTCACATTGTGCCCGTGTGGATCTGACGTAGAACGTGCCCGCACTGGATTGAACTAGGAGTTCAGTTTGTTCTGCAGTGACCATTGATGCAAGCAAGCGTGATACGCTGTCAAACTAGACGCTGCACAGATCTAGTGCATCAGTTCTACATGCTCTTGTACTAAAGCAGAACTTCTTGAAACGAATCTGATCCTGACAGGAGCTGCATCATCTCGAAGCAGCTCCAGTGTCAAGCAAGTAATTCTCATCAGGCTCAGCCTGTCTGCTGCTGCTACTGCTGCTGTTCCTGCTTGTCCTGCTGTTGCTGCTGCTTCTGCTTTTGCTGTTGCTCCTGTTGCTGCTTTTCCTGCTGCTGCTCCTGCTGTTCCTGCTGCTGCTTCTGTAAAATCTGTACACACTCCATTGCCAAGCTTTGCAAAGCAGCCTTTAAACCATATGCTGGTGGGTAAGCAATTCTGTTCAGCACTGCGGCAGCATCCTGGCCATATATGGCAATGACCTTGTCAATGGCTGCCTGTGTTGCCTGCTGTAACTGGTATGCTGATGCATAGACTGGATGCTGACTCAAGCCTGCACGTGTTATCAAGACTGCATCAGAGAATGGAGAGCAAGTTTGCTGCAGTCAGGTGCTTGTGACACCTCTCACGGCACACAGACATCCATCAAGCAGCGCATGCCTGAAAGTTTGCACTTTCTTGGGAAATGCAAATTGACATTATTTAAATAGATGTAGTCAGGGCTACACCAACTGTATTGTTCTGGCTTATCACAATCAGTGACTGAGTGCATCTTCATGATGAGCTTTGTGAGCACACGTACCTGGCTGCATGGACCCTTCTTGACTGCCTTTGGGTCCAGATGCCTGGCGCTCCTTGTCCATTTGCAAAGGTGAAGTTGCAACCTGCTGTATGAACTCCTACAACGCAAGCACAGTTGATATGATAATAATTGACTGACCCATTTAGCATATATCTTTAGGTGGCACAAGTCCTGTCTTGCCAGGCAGGCTGGTTTTGAGCGTCATGACAAGGATGTTTACGTTTCAATTGTGGGAAGCCAGACAAGATCATGTCAGGCCAGATCTTCCTGGGTCAACCTGGAGGGTTTGAAATGCAGATACGCTTAGTGATCATGGTCTGTTGCAGATGACACTGTAAATCAATTGCGGTCCATTACTTGCCAGGTCACAGCAATGAACCGCAGTGCAAAACACTTAGCGTCATAACAGCTCTGCATCTCACCTTCAGCACTAGCAGGCTTGACAACAAGGTGGCAATGACAGTGGCCAGGTCAGGGCAATCAGGCTTGGGCGGGTGGTGCATGATGTTGAGTCTCACAATCAACAGCAAATCACACCAGCAGGATGAGCCTGCATCTCACCTTGAGCACTAGCAGACTTGACAGCAGGGTGGCGATGACAGTGGCCAAGTCAGGGCAGTCAGGCTGGGGCGGGTAGTGCAGGATGCCCCTCTTGTCCTCCGTGGCAGCAGCTGCTGCAAAGGCTGCTAGAGTGCGCAAGCTCCATGTGATGCGCTGGCGGTGGGAGTGCAGACGCCAAGCCCGCAACTCTGATGGCTGTGCTGCTGACAGCATCAGTGCCTGCAAAATTCAACGCATAAGTCTGCGGTTGAGTTCAGTTGTCAGCTGCCTTTGTCAGGTGACGCCTTAGGAAAGGCTCTGACTGGCTTAGAGCACGAGTGCCTGCAAAACGCTGCTAGAGTGAGCAAGATCCAGGTCATGTGCTGGCGATGAATGTGCAGACGCCACACCTTCGACTCTGATAGCTGTGCTGCTGACAGCATCAGTGCCTGCAAAGTTCAATGCATACGTCTGCGGTGGAGTTCACATCTCAGGTGCCTTTGTCAGGTGACGCTTTAGGAAAGGCGCTGACTGGCTTAGAGCACGAGTGCCTGCAAAACGCTGCTAGAGTGCGCAAGATCCAGGTCATGTGCTGGCGATGAATGTGCAGACGCCACACCCTCAACTCTGATAGCTGTGCTGCTGACAGCATCAGTGCCTGCAAAGCTCAATGCATATGTCTGTGGTGGAGTTCACATGTTAGGTGCCTTTGTCAGGTGACGCTTTAGGAAAGGCGCTGACTGGTTTACTGCACGAGTGCCTACAAAAGGCTGCTAGAGTGCGCAAGATCCAGGCCATGTGCTGGCAATGAATGTGCAGACGCCACATCCTTTACTGTGATAGCTGTGCTGCTGACAGCATCAGTGCCTGCAACGCCTGGTGCATCAGTCTTACAGTATAATCAGTTTCCAGCGCTGGGAGGATTCAGCCAACTCACTCAGAGGCAGACTTCACGCAGCAGTGCATAAGGCCTTCAGAATGCTGAGTGATGCTACTCTGGGTTTATTTGTCAGCTACGTTGCAGAAGTATGGTTAGGCTAAAGCTGAAAGCTTCGATTGGCCAGGGCCAGGGGTGCAAACGTTAGAAAGACCAGAAGTCAAATAATGACGTTTTCAAGGTATGCAACTCTGGTCTCAGGCATTTGGAATAATTTCACCGTTGACATGATTCATCTTCTGCAATGTGGAGAACACCCAAAACTGGGTGATCTAGCCATGATCAGGCTAAAGAGAGGGTAACAAGAAAGGGTGATTCTGTAGTCAATGAGACGCATGACAGACATGACAGTCATGCGTCTCATTGACTACAAAATCACCTGACAGATGCTGCAGGCAATTCAAGCAAAATGGCGGTTGTGATGGCTTGCAGAGATGACATGAGCAGAAACAAGAACCATTACTGCTTTTGTGAGACTACAATAGAGATATTGGGAGCCACAGTTGCGCTGCTTGTGACTGTGAAGAAAAGAACTACTGGGATTGCATGAGCAAAAGATGAGCAATTGGCTCTGGCATCTGACCTTTTGCGGTCAAGGACATAGACAACAAATCAGCATGAGAATGACATTGTGGCAAGGTTAACTGCTTCATACAGAAGATTAGCCCCCCGTGTCTGCCATATGCTTCCTAGGAAGCCTCAGGCCTGAACAAGTCTAGCTACAGGCGTCTCACTAGCAAGATCATGGCAGCTCACTAACAAGCGTACCCATGATGCCGAACAATACAATTTGGTCATGAGGACTGATCTTGAGGTGTCAACAAAACTTCTTGAAGGCTTAATGCAACAGCATAGAAGCCTGGTAATGCCTCAAACTTCCAAGGATTATTGATAAGGAAAAAGTGGGCGAGCCAAGCACATGTTGGCTGCATACAAAGGACTGAAATATGTGATGCAGCTTACCTTCTTAGTTACTACAGGAGCATTCCACCGTACAGCTTCAGATGTGGGCTTGGTTGAGGCTGGCGTTTGTTGAGTTTCTGTCAGCTGTGCTTGGCCTGTGCATTGTGGAAGCAGCAATGCTGCAGTTCCAATCATTTGTTGTACCTGCAAATTACACACAAGCTGGCCTGGTCAGACTACGACTCGAGCCATACACACATAGCACTTGCTCCAGAACATGCAAATGCTGTTTTTATGTTCTGTTGCACCTTCACCATCAAATAATGAGTTGCAAGTTTAATATCAATGATGAGATGCATCATGGCCAACAATGCAACAATAATACAGTCAACAGTTTTGCATGAAATGCCCTGGGTGATAGTCATGACATCAATATTTGTGACCCACTAACGGCATCATTGCAGATGACTCAGCGACTGAGTCACAATAGCTTCTCTGTTTTACGTCTCTGAACACAATGGCAGGTGACAATGTGAGCACAACATCCTGCACACTAATTTGTTTGCACAGCAGCTGAGCAGATGCAAACTTAGTCCATACCTCATCCATGCATGCAGTGCCAAGCTTCTGCCAAGCTTCCCCATTGTCCTTTTCAAACACAATTCTTCGGCGCCAAGCTTCAGGGCCTCTTGCCTCTGCCAAGAAACACAGGTCCTGAAAAGCTGCGTTCTGCATCATGGGGTCCTGAACCCAGACAAAACAGGTTTCAAACAGCTGCAATTTGCATCTTGCCTGTTGCCTCAGCCAAGACACACAGGTCCTAGAAGCAGCATTCTGCATCACGGGTTCCTGGAACCAGGCCACTTTGTTGTGACTCAACAGCACAAAAATGTATGGGTAGGACAGGGTCAGTCCGTCAGCTGAAAGTGCAAATCCTTGGCGTCAAATGAGCTGCAATATGATCGCCACAAGAAAAACAATGCACAGGGTGCTTGTGACCACAATGATCATGCTATACCATCTATAGGCGTTTTGCTTGCCAGCAACTATGCGACAGACACTAGGCAAAAGCCCACGTCTTTTTACACACTCAGGTCAAAGCTGTTTGATGCATCAGGTTTGTGTATGATTCTGCAGGAAGGCGGCAAGAGGAATAAGGGCAATCGAAAAGAGGGGAGGAGGTTTGGCACTTGGCGCTCACCTTTGTGTCAAGCAGCGCAGGTATGAGCAGAGCAGAGGGGTTGCCTTCAGAATCCTCTTGGAAGTGCTTCACTCTATGGGTGTACATGATCTGGACAATGCAAACAGCTGCAGCAGAAACAAACCTATCATTGTGCAGAAGTTGCCACTGTCATGCACTATGCATTTGTTGATCACAAGCTTGTCCTGCAATGATGCACAACAAAAAGCATACAGAGTGCATGACATGCTGGGCAACAAACAAGACTCGCTGTTTCACATAAAGCACACGCTGCGTCTCAACACCAGCAAGGCAGTCTGACCTGTTGACCAGCAGAAGGCACAGAAGCTGCCAGCCATCAAGTGTGTGGTGAAGCCAGCTGTCACTGAGACATCACCGCGCACACCAACAGTCAGGTACAATAGCAGGTACACGGTGAGCTTCACGATGACAGCTGAAGCAGTCACCAAAGCTGCCTGTTGCAAGACTGCATCACAATGGAGAAGAATTATATTTGAGTGCAGAAGCAGCTGTTACTGTACAACAGCAGGTAGACTGTGAGCTTCACAACCACAGCTGAAGCGGTCACTTAAGCTGCCTCATGCAAGACTGCATCACAATGGCAAAGACTTGTATCTGACTGCAGAAAAAGCTGTGAATATACAACAGCAGGTAGACTGTGAGCTTCACAGTGACAGTTGAAGCAGTCAACAAAGCTGCCTCATGCAAGACTGCATTGCCATGGAGCAGAATCAGAGTCAGTAAGTAAGTAAGCAAAGACGTTTGCTAGTCAGGCTTGAAACCCCAGCGACTAGGGGTACATATGCGCAATAAGCGGCCTCCATGCAAGCCTGTCAGAGTCAGGTGCAGAAGCAGCTGTCTGTGTGGTTCAGCTTGAGCTTGAGCTGTGGCCAGCAGTCAACATCATGGACATTTTGCCAAACACTGGCCTTCACTCACCTGATGGCAGCTTTGCTAGGAGTCTTGGCAGATATGGGCTGTTTGTGTTGGAGTAGTGTAGCACGTCCTGTTTCCTGCAGAGCGCTCAGTCAAGCAATCTCTTGACTGTACAGGGTTGACTGTACAGGGTTAAACAAGGTGCAAAAAAGGCAAAAGACAAACAAGCTCTTGGCTGTACAAAGATCAGCAAGGTGCAAGAAGAGGCAGGAAACAAGCAACCTCTTGGCTATACAGAGATGCATAAGGTGCAATAAGAGGCAGAGAGCAAGCAAGTCCCAGGGTGTGCAAAGATAAGCAAGTTGCGAAAGAGAGGCAGGAAGCACCTGGCCAGAAATGCCCAGCAGAAGGTAAAGGCCAAGATGTTGCTGAAGACTATGTCATTTGCATGGCCTGCATGCCATTTGATAATCCAATTAGCAATGCTGTTGTCCAAGGACAGCTGTCACTGACTTGGGGTGGCATCAGGCTTGCAACCAACAGTCAGGCTGTGCTTCACCTGGGCTTCTGGTCTTGAGGACGCTGAACAGCGGCATGGTGAGCACGGCGCTGAGGGTGCAGGAAGCCAGCAACAAAAGCAATTTTGCAAGCTGTGACCAGCTTTTTGCTCTGCCAAGTGCAAACTGGATGTTCAGTGAGCCTGTCATCTGCCACAGCGCAATTAGCAGCCTTGTTGTTTCTGAATCAGATGTGTGGCTTGCGGCTCCTTGCCGCGTCCTCAGCCATGACGTCGGCGTCCACTTGAGCAACAACTGATATGACTTGCGCTTGAACCACGCAACGTCTGCTGGAAGTTGAAGCGGCTCTGTTTCTAGCGGTAGAAGCAAAGTCGAGTGTACAATCACATTCGGGATTTGCGATGCAGTCAAAAGTAGGGCATAGGCCCAGTGCGTTGGCGAAAATACAGCTTTGATCACATTCCATGGCAGCCAAAGAGTCAACTTCAGCTCAAGCCAAGCGACGGCAGCCAGTTTGACGACAAGCAAGAGCCATACGGTGCATGCCGCCAACCTCTGCAGCCTCAGGGACTGCTTGACGGCATCAAGCGTGAGCGGCATCGCATTCAGACAGTATTCATGCGCTGTGCTTCGACTTGCTCATGTGCATTGCACGGCAAAGAGCTTGCGCAAAAACAAACTCGGTCAACCTCCGGTCAAAGCTTTGCGTCATGACTCGAGATACAAATGCTTGAGCCAGGCAAGCAAGACTTTAGGGCAGCTTCAATTGTGCTAATGCTGCGCTTGACCAACACATTTGCTCGACATATTCCACACGTATCATTCGCTCACCAAGGCAGAGTCGGAAAGCTTGCACCTGGTTCAACGTCTACAGGCATGAAGTCGCAAAAGTCCCTGATCAACAGCTTGCCGTCTTATCACAGTACAGAGCTTGCTGATCGCGATGCACTCAACCAGCAATCTGGTCTCCAGACATTGCCCTGGCTGGAAGCATATCGATCGGACCTCACAAATGAACCTGTGTTGACCTGTGGAGCTATGTTGTCCAACAACGCAAAGCTACCGCCTGACCATATCGTGCGTGGTATAGATTCTGCGCATCGATAGGCTTCTTAGAACTTGCATAGAGACTGACAAGTTGCGATGGTTGCAGTTCTCTGCTTTCCTGAAGGTCGGTCTCCTGCAAGATATGCTTTGCACCTTCAATGCTGAAAAGCAGGAGTTCTCGTCCATCATCACATTGGGCAAGAATGTGTGTGGTCACCCAACAATAGTTCATGGAGGGCTGACTGCTTCTATTGTTGATGAAACGTTTGGTGGTCTGACCTACATGCTCAAGAAAAGAGGAGTATTGGGTCCAGGACCAGCTTTCACTGTTCATATGGTGATGGATTGGAAAAAGGTAAACCTTTCTGGTATGCTTTGCTTTGCATTTACATCATTGATTGCTGCAGCAGCAACAGCAGAAAGTGCTTTGGCGTGCAGCCCATTCCTGCAGGCTCACATATCATTTGCACAGCTTCTTTGGACTCTATAGAAGGCCGCAAAACCTGGGTGCGAGCTACTGTCAAGGACAGACCAGATGGCATTGAGTTTGCGGCTGGCAAAGCGCTCTTTGTTGTTCCTAAGAAACACCCACTGGATGCGCCTACAAATGCATCAAACGAGCAAGTCACAGGTGCCATGGTCAACCTCTTCTGTGCTGCGGTTGTCGTGTGCTTGGGCACTGAAAAGGCATCAAGAGTGTTGCATGCTGCTTCAGCTGTCGTGCATGCTGCAGCCTTAAACAGAGATCTTTCATTGGCATGTAGCTCAGCTCTGATGCAGTACAGGATGTAAGTTTGGTACAGGGCTGTTTCTTGCATGAATTGAACAAGAATGCCTAACTCAGTGTGCTCCAGATTTTACAGAATTTGTGTGTACAACTGTGCAGGTGGCAGGGCGCAAACAGAAAGTGCTGTTGAGCAGCAAATAGATTAACTCAGTCTATGCTTAAAGCAGTGATTCGCATGCGTCAGTCTGGCAGTGTGGCTATGCATGCGAAATGAACCTATTAACCGTTGGTGTGCAATCCTGTGGAGCAGATTGAGAAGCAATCAAGTGCATGTACTGACTACCTCCAGATAGGGACCTCGTTTGCAATAAGTTAGGCTAGTGCTCTGGTCTGTTCAGACTTTGTGGCACTGTCAACAGACGCCATGTAGCAACAACGCAGAAGCAGGAACGTGCTGGGAAATGCAGAGCTTTCAAAGTTGAAGCAGTGTGTAACCGTTCATACGCATCTTGAGCCTATTTGCTCTTTTTTCCTGTCCAAGGGAAAAGCTGCAGGATAAATTGCATGACATGGCAGTAGGAGGTTACCACACACGATTCGTGATCTCAACACACCTCTGCAAGCAGAAAAGGCTGTGAATCGCTGCCCGATTGAGAGGCTTGCGTTGAGCTAGCACAAACCGCTTGCGCGTACAATGCAAAAGATCGTGTGACCGACCGCTGACGACACCGGCAAGCGCCCGATGGCACGACTGATCAGAAGATCCCTGCAGCAGGGGAGGCTGAACGGCATATCGTGGCTGTCTGTTTCTCGTCAAGCAACCACGAAAGCTGCTGAATCGTTCATGGCAGAACTGGCCGCCTCCGGCTTCACGCCAGCAGATATCAAGAAAATCTGCACCAAACATCCCTCCATGCTATCCAAAAATTGGACGCCTGCAGCCCGCAAGCAGAAGATAGAGCTCTTGAAGAAGATGGAGCAGCAGGAGGCAGCAAAAACCCCTGACGTTCAGGCTCAAAAGCCATGACAGCTGTTTAGCGTTTCTAGAGGCTAAACGCAGCAATGTGTGAAAAGGTGGCTTGCATGCAACACCAGCCACATGGTCCTTTTGAACTGGCTGGCAGGCTTCATGTAAAGAGTGAGGAAAGTGTCAGGATCTGTGGAGAGCAGAGAGAATAGATAGCAATGTACACTCCCCTATCCTTGCTGAAGAGACACAATGAAAGTGTTGAGATGTCGTATGGCCCATATACAGGACAGGACGCCATACTGTGCTTCTAGCATTCTTTGTATCCCCCCTATAGTTGAGTGCAGGAGGCAGTGTTGTCTGCGCAAACATTGTGAGCAAGTCAGGACTGCAATGCATTGTCAAGTCACAGAGCAGCTTGATGCTATATGGCAATTTGTTTGTATTACCAGTGTGCCTGCCCTGTTTGTTCTAGTTTGACACGCAATGCCTGAGCTTGGTGAGGCAGATTTCAAACTACATTTGCCAGCTGAAACAGCATCAGTGTCGACAGTGAGAAATATGTCTGCTCCTATGTCTGATTATTGTACATTGTGTTTGAGCGCTAGAGTGCTTAGTCTAGCTGCACATCAGAAACAGTACAAATCAACAGCTTAAGGCCATTCAAGACACACAGCTGCTATACTCATGGAAGCATCCAAAAGCAGTAGCATTTGAGTTGGTGATTGTCATTGCGGCCCATTGTTCACTTATGCAAGCCTTGAAAGCTTTTTGCCCTCCACATGTGAATGCAGCAAGAGAAAAGCTATGTTGAGAGGCCTGACGACTTCAAAAACACAAGG
Source organism: Trebouxia sp. TZW2008 (assembly GCA_002118135.1). Taxonomy (NCBI): domain Eukaryota; kingdom Viridiplantae; phylum Chlorophyta; class Trebouxiophyceae; order Trebouxiales; family Trebouxiaceae; genus Trebouxia; species Trebouxia sp. TZW2008. The sequence goes on from BDIU01000210.1 coordinate 176,102, forward strand.
CCTCACAACAGGCATAGCTGTAAGATGGTACCTCTTGTCAAGTACCATTGATACAAGTGCAGCGACATCCTATGCAATAATGGTGAATCTTGCACAAAAATTCGACGAAACGTCAGGCTATTACGCTGTGGCTTATCACAGTCACTACGACACCACTGTGAATGAAATCACTGTGGTTTCGACTTGCGTGTGTCACTAAGACTCACCCTTAAAACCCCACACAACGTCTTCAAACACATCAAGCAGCCTGCATCAGTGATCATCATCATCATCTCTGTGGGCACAGTGACTGCTGTAAGAGTTGTTGATGCAAATTGCATCCTTGTTGCCTTCAGAAGACCTTGCCTCAAGGTTTGTCCATTGCAGTACAGGCCTAAACCCTTGATCCCAGCCTCAGCACGATAGACCCCACAAGACCAGAAAAGCCTGTTCATCACCTGAGGAGTTGCTGCCTCACTAACACCCCTAACGCCCCACCAATTGCAACAACATACTCTTGGCTGCCATGGTATCAGGGTATGGATCTGCACTTTCTGCTGTGCCACAGTCATGTTTAACTGTTGCATCCACAATCATATTTCACCATTGCATCCACTGCTCCAGCATATTTGTCAATCCAGCTGAACACACGGGCAGGCGCCAATGTCTGGACCCTTCCCCTTGACCTGACACCTCACAAACTTCCCACAACCAATCAAGACCGACTATATTTTGCCCAGGATTGCACCCAAGCTCCCCCGAAGCTTAACCTGCGTCTGCAGAAGCTACAACTTTGTTTGCATGCATTTGCTCATGCTGACTGAACATGATGTTATTTGATATTTAAATGTTATAAATCATGCTCCGCCCAGGTGCATTTCACTGCCTCATTGCGGCATGCTTGTTCACATGATGCATGCAGCGTGATCTCGGGCCTGTTCTCAGAAACGATTTGTGTTTTGGCCTTTTGACCTAGGCGATGTGTGATGCAATGGCAACAAACTGTGTGTATTGCTGTAACGTGCTGAAGTTCACACAGCTTGACAAAGTGCAACCAGTCAGAGGGCTTACCAACATCACAGGTTTGTACAGCAACCCCCAACCTCATGTACGCACACCCCTGACAATATCTGGTGCATAGATGCCTGCACGTCATTCCCCATGTTACTGCTCAGTCAAGGGCCTTTTGGTAGTCTTGGCGCATCAACCAAAACAGGGCTCACCATAACATATACACAGCTCTACTCAGTGATGAGTGGCTAATCTTGCGTGTATGATGTGGACAATATCAGAAAGCAATAGCTGATGTGCATATGGCAGACTTGCATTTTGTGCTGCATTCCAGAGCATGCAACAAATTGCTTGTGATAGTCTTCATGGCTGGTTGGGCTTGCAATGCTGTGAACACTCTGCACATCTAAGCTGCTGACCTAGCTGACGCTTAATTGCACCAATAACAATCTGTACCAGGATCATGTGGCCAGATGCAGCAAATTTGTATCAGAAGTGATGTGTAGCTTGGGTCGACAATGCATTCAATGCCAGAACAACACACAGGAAACCCAGTATTGCTGACGTGGCAGCGGCTCACTGACATCAGTATAGTTTGCCAGGACCCATGTACGTTACAGTGCATTGTTTTACTGTCTTAGGGACCCAGCATGAGGTCATACAGACAATGCCAAGAACAAGCACATTGGCCAGATGCATTGAGATGCACATGAAAACTGTGATGCGTACCTTGAGCCAACAGAGCATATGATGCCAAGACAACACACAAAAACCCCAGAATCCACCACAACAGAGTTGTGCCCAGTTTTCTCCAGTTGACATGTGACGAGCCCTCAGCAAAACCCAGAAAGGCTACTGTAAACACCTGCAAGCATCATACATTGCACCGCACAGCTCATCTCATCAAAGCGCAAGCAGCAAATCACAAGGACTGAATGGAGCAAGAAGATGTGCAGTCCAATGGACATGTAATGCACAGACAAGACAATTTGTAAACATTTGACTGGACCCTCACAGAACTCTGTCAGGGAGATATGCAGCTGCAAAGTGCGAATGACCACGCTTTAAACAAAACATACCCGCAGCATCAGATGGAGTGAAAGCACTATGCAACAGGGATTGCCATCAAGGGGAGAACCTAGCACAAAGCATCAGTCAGCACACACTCAGCAAGCATGACCAAACATGTTACAGTTCTGCTCAACACTGCGAATGGGAGTGGACGCTCACAACAACATAGCTGACAACAGCTCCGTGGATGTTGAGCATGGCCATTATGGTGATAGCTAAGGCAACCTGCACCATGACTGTGTAGCTGCGACCTGGTGTCATTTTGGCTAGCTGTACACCTGCACATAATCACACCAGCAGGCTTCAGACAGACACACACAGGCAGATAGATAGATAGACAGACAGACAGACAGATGGACGGACGCACAGGCAGGCAGGCAGGCAGGCAGGCAGGCAGTTGCAACTGCTTTGCTGATGATGGCTCTGAGATGATGGATCGTGCCAAGCGTGGACAGCTAAGGCAATCTGCACCGTGAGTGTGTGACCTGCGGCCTGGTGTTTTCTTGGCCACCTGAACACCTGCACACATCAGCACAGGTCAGCTTCAGACAGACAAACAAACAGACAGGTCAGCAATTGAAACCCTTTGCTGATGGTATGTATAATGACACGCATGCTGATGGCTAGGGCATGTATGCTGACAACATGCATGACAGGCTTGCCGCGATGACAGGCAAAAGCTGACAATCAAATGTCAATAGCTGCAGCATTGCCACCAGAGATTGCCACGAGCCTGCAGCCTAAACGCAAAGCGCCTGCTGCCATCTGAAAGGTAAAGCACAACAGGCATGCCTGCATGACACTCAAAACATGATAAGCAAAGTCTCTAATAGCTGCAGCATCACCTGGGGTTAGTACAAGCCTGTAGCCCAGCAAAGGAGCGCCCGCAGCCATCCCAAAGGCACTCATCAAGCGCCAGCGGAAAGCCACTGGCACAGTGGAGAACACGTCTCCTGAGCTGCAATGCTGAAAGCATGACAGGCAAGGAAGGCAGAACATGATAGGGCAAACTCTGTCACAGCTGCAGCGTCACCTGTGATTGGCACAAGCCTGTAGCCTAGGAGCAAAGCGCCGGCAGCCATCCCAAAGGCAAAGCATGACAGTCATACCTCTAAGAAAATCACAGCACGACAATGGTACCTCCACAACAGCCACAGTATGACAAGCAAAGCATCTCACAGCTGCTACATCACCTGTGATGGGCACAAGCCTGTAGCCCAGCAGAGGAGCGCCCGCAGCCATCCCAAAGGCACTCATCCAGCGCCGGCAGCCAGCCTTTGGAACAGTTGAGAACATTTCTCCTGAACTGTGAATTGCCAAAAGCATGACAGGCAAGAACATGAAAGTGCAAAGTCTATCACAGTTGCAGCATCACCTGTGATTGGCACAAGCCTGTAGCCAAGGAGCAAAGCGCCCGCAGCCATCCCAAAGGCACTCATCAAGCGCCAGCGGAAAGCCACTGGCACAGTGGCAAACACTTCCCCTGTGCTGTGCAGGGTTGAGAGCATGCTGAGGACTCCAGCTGAGGCACGTGCATTATTGGCGCCAAAGGCCACTGACAGTGACATGCACACTGCTACCTGAATCAAAGACAAGACGATGGACGGTTTCATCTGGGACTTCCAAGAGTATCGTGGTCACCCATGCATTGTTTGCGCCGAAGGCCACTGACAGCGACATGCACACTGCCACCCAGAAGCATGACCAATAATTGCTTCACTTAGTTACATTCAGACTGACAAAAACCCACAACGCAAGCTGTTAGATCATCTGATGATCCAGAGCCCTGGTCTGAGTGCTGAACACAATGCTGACGTGATTGCACTGCTGAGCTGTGCAGTCTTGAGAGCATGCTCAGGACTCCGGCTGAGGCGCATGCAATGTTAGCGCCAAGGGCCACTGACAGTGACATGCACACTGCCACTCAGGAGCATGACCAACAATTGCTTCACTTACGTCACATTCAGACTGACAAAATCACACAACACAAGTGTTTGATTATCTGATGATCCAGAGCCCTGTTCTGAGTGCTGAACACAATGCTGACGTGCACTGCTGAGCTGTGCGGCCTTGAGAGCATGCTCAGGACTCCAGCTGAGGCGCATGCATTGTTGGCGCCAAAGGCCACTGACAGTGACATGCACACTGTCACCTGAATGCAGAGTTGAGTCCTTCATTTTGAAACTTTTCTGGTATCGCACAATATCAAATGCGCATTACAGAAACATTTTGATAGCCTGCTTTACTTGAGCTTCAGCTGAGGTGCATGCATTGTTGTCACCAAGGGCCACTGACGATGACATGCACACTGACACCTGAATGCAAGATGATTTTACTCGTTCATCTTGAGATGCACACTGCAAATCAAAATCAGGCATGCAGCGCGCGAGATGATCTATCACTGAGTCTTACCCATACAATCATGATTGCAACAGCTCTGACAACTGTTATTGCTAGTACTGTCACTGCTATGTATGAAAGCTAAAATGAATCTTAACATCATTGATGCAATCATTGTCGTCACTGACCATCAGCGCTTGACAAGGTGTTGTACAAGTAGTATTACACCAGTCAATGTCCTCTTTACCTGTCCTCTCTCTCTCTCTCTCTCTCTCTCTCTCTCTCTCTCTCTCTCTCTCTCTTCAATCAATCATGCAACCAATCAATCAATCGTTCGTTCGTTCGTTCGTTGGTGGGGACTCGTTGATAGCACACCTGAAAGGTTGAAAAGCAGTCCTCTGCGGCCGGATCAAACTCCTCAGCAGTGGCATGGATGTGCATGACAGTGGCATCTTGGGCAATGCTGACAAAGAGATTCTGATTGAAGAGGCGGTCATGCAAGCGCTGCAGCCGGCCCCTCATATGTGTAGAGCTGTCGCGCTGTGCTAAGTCCTGTAGTGTGGCCTCGTCCTGCAGAATGACAATGTTGGTTTGTTTTGTTGTCTGTTGATTTTGTTTGGACACATTTGCTGTTGCTACAGTCCAAAATGCATGTCTGCAGAGCTGCTGCACTGTGCCACGCCCTGTACAGTGGCCTCATCCTGCAAACCCTATTTTTTTCTTGAAAGGTTTGCTCACTTTGTTTTGTGAAGTGTCAGGACTTCACAGTTACAGAGATTGTTGACTGCTGTAAAAGCAGGAATGACCAAAGCATTTGTTGCAGCCTATCCCGCATGTTTGCAGAGCTGTTGCACTGTGGGAAGCCCTGCACGGTGACTTTGTCGTGCAGAATCATGCAGTTCTTCTGCCCTGATGATACCACTCCTGACAGATTATGATGATGCGCTGAGTGGACGTCATGCAAAGCCCAAAAGAAGCTGCCAAGCTGATTGAGCAGAAGAGCAGCAGCAGGACTTTGTCTGCGCATGAAATTGGCCACACACTTTCTACAGAATTGGTGCAGTTAATAATGTAACGCCTGCAGTCCCAACAAAATCAGACCAGGAAGGGAGAACAAGGAAGCAAACAAAGAGAAGTTTATGCTGTCTTGACAGGAATTCCTGTAACAAGGAGCAGGCCAGGAGAGGAATGCACAAATGCGACACAAGCACCCCTTGAAGCCTGTGCTTGCCAGCCCCAGCATATGTTTCTTCTTCACACTGACTCCAGCAGGCCGCCTGCTGGTCAGCCTACGCTTCAAGCGAGGCAGACCAAGACAGCAGCCCAAGCAAGCCACTGACCCCACAGTAGCAGCGATGACAGCAAGTTCCAAAGGTGTGGCGGCAGAAACTGTGGTGCTTCAGGGCTCTGATGCTTACCAGCCCCAGCATGTTCTTCCTCTTTGCACTGACTCCAGCAGGCCGCCTGCTGGTCAGTCTGCGCTTCAAGCAAGGCAGCAGAAGACAGCAGCCCAAGCAAGCCACTGACCCCACAGCAGCAGCAATGACAGCAATCTCTTGGGGCGCCATGGCAAAGGCTGTAGTGCCTTGAGGGGAGCCAATGGTAAAGAAGAGGTGTAGGGTCAGGATGATTGCCACATGGCTGGCAGTCACTGGCAACACCTGCAGCACTCACAGTTACAGGCAGGAGATAATCAAATTGTCAGCAACAAGTCGGCAATGGGACATGATGTTGTCCAATGCAGGGACTAGTACTAGTGAATTGACAAGGCTCAAGCTGTTTAAACTTAATGGAACCCACGACCTGACTGACATCACTCTGTGTCAATGTGCAAGAGGTGACAGGACTGACTGTGAGGACAACCATGATGTACGAGACATGCAGATAATCCCTCACATTGTACATCATGTCAGCGCATGTTGTGACGACTATAATTTTCTTGATGGGGAAGGCGTACCCACAGAGTCTTGTGGAATGGGTCCTCTCCCCGCAGGACTGAATTTCTGGTGAAGATGAAGGCGGCAGTCACCAGAGTGATACTCAATATGGGCGCTATGAGCCATGTGAGAAAGATGGGCCCAAGCCCTGACAGGAAGGGCGGGTGGGTCAAGTAGTGGCCAAAGTCAACGTATGCTGATCCTGGATACAGCAGTGCAACTCCCAGGATGCTTGCAACTGCAGCAGTATGTACATGGCGCGTCAAGCCATGGCAAATATTTGAGTGGTGCCCCAGGTGAATGTAGGCTGATCTTGGGAACAGCAATGCAAACCCCAGAATGCTTGCCTGAAAACAATGTAAGCCAGCCCTGGGAACAGCAGTACAGTTCCCAGAATGCTTGCAACTGCAGCAGCATGTACATGGCTTGTCAAGTCATCGCAAATGCTTTGAGTAGTGCCCAAATCAATGCCGACTGATCCTGGATACAGCAGTGCAACTCCAAGAATGCTTGCAACTGCAGCAGCATCTACATGGTCTGTCAACTCATCACAAAGGGTTTGAGTAGTGCCTAAGTCAGTGTAGGCTATTCCTAGGAACAGCAGTGTGATCTCAGAATGTTTGCAACTGCAGAAGCATGTACATGGCTTGTCAGGTCATTGCAAAGGCTTGTAGTGGCCAGGTCAATGTAGGCTAATCCTGGGAACAACATGGCAACGCCCCAAGTGCTTGCAACTGCAGCAGCAGACATATGTAATCTCAGAAACTTGCAAAGTTTCCTTTTGATCATGCACACACCAAAAGTGGATTTGTCCCATGTCAGCATGCTAGGAATGCCAGGGGAAGCACACATGCTGAGAAGGCAAGTGTCTGCATGACACGCTAAAGACATTGGTGTATGGCAAAATATGCCTTGTCACTGGTGCATGCTGTTGTAACCTGTCATCACAGTAACCCAGCACTTGCTCATGCTTGAATCAGGTCTATAGTCCTGCAAGGTCACCTGCCAACGAACTGATGTTCTTGTTGTTGCAAGCGATGCATGCAAGCTGAATGCAATGCCATGTCATTTCGACAGTATTGCAACTACAACATCATGAGGACATATGTAACAGCTTGTCAGCTTGCACCTCAATGCGCGTATGCTTTGCAGATATTGCTAGTCATGCTGCAAAGCACTACGCTCAGGGCAAATAGCTGAGTGCACTGAACCAACTTGAGGCGTGTACAGACAATGTCAACTGCTACTGGCAGAAAAGCTGGAGTGGTTTTACCAGTTGCGATGTATGTTGGTACAAGGACGCATTGCCAAATGGCAATGCACTGCCAGACTGTGGCTGTGATGACTGTCCAAGTAATTGCATACAGGGTCAGCCCTGGCCATGCTTTGACTTTTGTCAAGTCTGTCAGGAAACCCCCATACAATGCATAGCTGGGGGGCCCAAAGGCTAGCACGCCTACTGTCTGACCGACTGTGCCTAAGATTGCAGCAGTGCGGTACTTGACGACTCTGGCACCGATGACTGGACCCCAGCAGTTGGCAAGAAGATTTGCACCTGCAGTCAGTCCTGACGGGTGGTTTGCTGATCAACGAAGGGTTCAGCAAGGCCAAGGTTATATACCGATGGCAAACGCATTTGCGAAGGCTGCGAAGCCTCCAATGACGAGTATCCATTCGTCGCGCTGCATGCTCGAATCCAGCTGCCGTCACCTGCTCCGGTACACGCACACAGTACATCTTGCATAGTACTCTACCTTTGACAGCTTGTAGTCAGGGCATGAGATCACGCGCCAAAGAAATTGCATAACGGCTGCTGCAGCACTGACGAAAATCTTCACACAGTGCGGCTACCCGCAATGTGGCCTTTCACGATCGCAAAACCCGGTCAAGAATTGAATTTGCACTGCACTTACTCATTGGCTGCACCTACCATGTTGGCTGGCTAAAGCATTGAACATTTTTCTTCTTCTTCTTCTTGCACACATCCAGAGACACATGAACATGTTGAGCTCCAGGCCAACATCCATCCTGACCAGTGTCAAACACACTGTCAAAGTCACAGCTTGACACCAGCTGAAATGTGTGCGCCTGCCTTGCTGCTGAGACAGACAAACAGCACAAGGCGCTGGTGCAGGATTACTTGAGGAATGTGCGGTGCTGTCAGCACCTAAGTTCAAGTGGGAGGGTAGTATCAACAACAGAGGGATGCCAAAAGCACTGGCATGTTGTAAGCATTCATGATCAGACATCTGGCACCAGTTGCAAAACAGTCATACTTGCATGAAGCTCATGTATCTGCTGCGGCAGCACACAAATCAACTGTATCCAGCAACATTCACTAGCTTCTCAACGCAATCCAGCAATGGCATGCTTGCATCGACTAGCTGCTGAATCTTCTTGGGCAACTTGTGTGCACCACCTCAGCAATGTAAATAGTTGCCGAAAGTCCTCCAGTTGTGTCAAAGTCTTCATGTGCGTCCAAGCACAACAGTTGTGGCCTCTCAGGACTGTACATGTTGTACTTTGTCGAGAACAAGGGGAGTCTGGGCCAGTGACTGGCGACGTTTGAAGAGCCACGTGTCAGGGCGAGTTCTGCTTGCCTCTGCGGACAAGTGATGGCTGCGTCAAGAACCATAATTGATGTTTAGGCTGAACCTGCGAGGGTGAAAGGTTTCAATAGACTTCAGCTGAAAGCTGACTTGCAAAAACTTTGTACCCTAAGCAGCAAAAATCATTCAGAGGCGCGCACAATGCAAAGTCTATGGTTGTTGAAGGCACATGCGGGGCGCTATGCGCCAGAGTGACAGCGTTTGAAGTGTTGTTGCAAACGCTCATGCTGCTTGCGCACAAGTCTATACAGGGCCCTGTACATTGCTTATGCCAATGCGTGCATGCGCCTCAACTGCTGTTGGATATGCTGCGGGTTGCTTTACCTGCAGATTCGCATTTGATGCGTAGACATGCTCAAGGAAAGGCAGCACATGTTTTGCTCAGTACAAGAGCTCTGCAGATACAGAGCCCGGCAACATGTGACTTTATGCATGATTTGTGTCTCACCCATTGACGCTGGGAGGAACTTTTGTGCCAAGCTGATCTGCGCTGGGAGGCAGCGTTTGCCAGTACCCAGTAGCCCCTGTGTATAGTCCTGTGCCTGCAAATGATGTGGCTTTCAGGTATTGGGGAAATTCATGTTTGCTTGAGCTTCGTTGAAAAGACAGGTTGGTGCACATGAGTGCATATGAGATTGTATGCAGATGGGATTACAAGTGTAAGCAGACAAGCAAATGCGACTTGGTTTGTTGACTGAACAATGCTGGTAGTGCAATGTTGGTTGGAAACATACACACATAGCGACAGTGTGAGTCACATGCCTGCATCAGTGATGTGCAAGATCGCGTTGGTCAATATGCAAGCATGTCCACAGGTATTGCTCATGAGAAGACACGCGTGTAAGCTTGTTGACAGCTGCTGCTTGCTTGCCAAATGCATTCAGTTGCATCTTTCCAAAAGACTGCCAGTAGCTATGCCAATGCATGAAAACCCAATTGTAGGACGAATTGCTGGAAGAAGAGCTGCAAGCAACTTATGCAGCTGGGACTCCAAGCCAGCAATTGATGATCACTGACCTCCTTCAACAGCTAGGAGACCTGCTGTCAAGCTGTTGAAGCCAATGGTTGGAGGGTAGTACAGAAGGCCTCCAAACTGCATTACATTTTACAGTCAGAGCTCTGCATATATGCAGGGCATGAATGCAAAGAACATTTGACTCATGGGACACATAGATGATGCGAAAACAGGATCTGGCGGAACCCAGATTGCTGGTTGCGTCAAAACCGTCGGCAGAAGCACTGCAGATACTGATGTGCACATCGAGAGTGGCTGCTGCTGGCGAAGGCATAACTGGTGAACGACTATATGCGACACGCCGGAAGTTGAGACATCACCTGAACTGTCCCTGAAGCCAACTGGATCGTGTACTGGCACTGAGCGGGACCGACGTCACGAAGCACAACGCAGTAGCCCAACACCGAGCCGACCGTCGCATTGCTGGGTTGTGCGTTGACTTGAAAGTTTGCGGTGTATATCTGACCTGCTTGCAGGCTGGTGTAATTTTGCGTTTGATGCACCGAATCCATCAGGTAAATCTCGCCCTCAATGACCTGAGAGGCTGCAGACGTCGACGAGAGCATTGCCGCGAAAATAGCAATCGCCAGCAGAAATGCAGCAAAAGGTGCTGAAGAAGCCATTTCCGGAATGAAATCTGTCGCTTTCGCTGTGTCGGTGCGATGGCAGTGACACGAGATCGAGCCAGTGGACAGACTGTGCAGAAAGAACGCAGAGGAAAGGCACTGAAAACTTTGAAATGCGGGCAGTCGAGTCAACCCAAGCGGCCTGAGCATATTCTCAGCATGAAATCACTGTCTGGACGAGAAGTGTGCAGAAGCTCTCAGAACGCACATGCTGCTCCCTTTCCCAAAGTAGCGTGAAGTTTACACAACCCTCATGGTGTATTATGAAGTGCTCAAAACAAGACGATCTAAGCTGCACAAATGCACGTGAAGTGTTGCTACAATGAGGCAAGCATGCTCAACAGTATGATGAGAGAGGCGTGTCATGCTGCTGGTCATGATTGCTAACATGGTCACGAAGAGAAGAGGAATCTATTGTCTCTTACAGCTGGTCACACAATGTTAAGCTTAAGACTGGTTTTGGAATTCCACTGTCATCAACGAAAATCTCAAGTGACTGCATCTGACTAATATGTAATCACACCATACTTAGTACAAATGAAGGTGTCGTACCAGAAACAAAAATAGTACCCAAGAACCTTAGGGCTTCTGGCCTTCGGCTTTCTTGCCACCTTTGGGCAAGGCTGTTGTTGAATCATTCAACACTTCTATGGTTCAGTGTCTTGAAACTCACAAGAGTCAATGTTCTTGGTCTCTCTAGCAGCCTTGCGAGGCGCCATTGCAGGAGCAAAGGCTGTGTTGCTGTCTTCTGAAGTAACATTCTGCCTCTTGGCTGGCTGAGCTGGCAAATACTCTGAAGCGTCCTCGGAAGCATCTTCTGTCCCTTTGCATTTGCTGAAATTTGCTGGTACAACAGGTGCTGTCAGGTTGAGAAAAAGTTTGCCTGTGTGCTGTTTGGCCACTCTTGGCTGGTCTGCCAGAGTAGAAACCTCCTCATCCACTGTCTTGCGGTCTGATCTGGCAGAGTAGGGACTTCCTCATCTGCCCTCTGGCGCTTAGTCACAGCTGCTGCACCAATAGTTCTGGCAGCTGCCTTGTCAGCTGCTGTGGCATTTGCCCTGTCAGCTTCTTTGCCAGAAGCCTTACCAGTAGGCTTGGCAGTAGGCTTGCTGTGTGAATATATATGTGCCACAACCTGAAAGAATTGCAGATGTTTATTCTTTCTAAGAAGCGACAATGCCAAGCCTAGTCTTGGCAGCCTTTTGTATTATGATGACACCCTTAATATGCATTTGACAATCAACTGGAATGCCTTGTAATGTGAGATGCAACAACTCGGCCCTGTGCGAACCATCAATCACTAAATCCTGTAGTTTTGGCAATGTCAGGTCTCCTATCATCTCAGCGCATCTTTTTACCACACCAAGTCTCATGCGTAAGTGCTGCAGCTGTTGAAATCTGTTGAGATCACAAAGACTGAAAGTGTGCCAAGGTAATTTTGCGCAAAATACTAAAGAAATGAGATTGGCAGACACGCATTCAAATGCAAGTCTGCAGGAAGTGGTGATAACTGTGAAATAGATACGCTCTATGTGCAGATGCGTCAGATGTGTATATCTGGCTAAAAGCTGAAACGGTTGCGATTCTGCCCAAAACTGCATTTTCAGCATGTGAAGATTTTCAGAGGCATGTTCTTGTAGCCAGCTCTGAACTTGCTTTCCTTGAGAGAAACGCCTTTGCAGTGACACCCCAAAAGAGTAAAAGTCAGCATATTCAGGCCAGCTGCCTCCCTCCAGAAACGGCAGCATTGGCGTGTCCACAGGGTGTCCAAGGCTTATAGCTCTCACCCGACAAGTGCTTTGCTTTTGAGCCTTGTTCCAAGCCTTGCATACTTGACCGCTCCTGCTGTAGATATGTGAGTCTGTGCCAAAGATCTCTTGACAGATCTCAGCAGGCAGGCTATTCCAGTCTGCAGCAGCGAGACGAGACATGTGGCACGGTTGAGATGTATGTTTGCAGTCAACGCAACAACATGCGCTCACTTGGCTTTGACTCAGCAGCGTGTACTGTCTTACCTGATCTCGGTGTAGCAACAGGTGCAGATCCGCTGCTGTGGATGGGACAGCGGCGGGCTGCGCTGTGCTGCATACTGTCCTACAAACTCGGCAACGTACCCAACGACTGGTGTAGCACAGCCAGCAATGGTCCTGCAGTCTTGTATGCTTAACAACCAAAACTTGACAAGTATAACTTGTACTGTACATGCGTAACACAGTGAGCGTTACACTCGAGCATCTCATTTCTCATGGTGCAGTGCAAGGCGCTCAAGTACTGCAAACCTGGGCTGTTTCTCACCAACAGATGCTCTTGTCATGAAGCCAAATACAAAAGGCTCTTCTTGTACTTTCCACGCACTGACAGGCTCTTATTGAGCAAGGCATTCCCTTCAAACTTTTCCCTTGAAATCTCCTGAAGGCCAAGGTCAAGGTCAAGCTTGAGCCACTGACTAGTCCGGCATGAACAGACAAAATTGCCCTGGCAGCAGATTATGCCGAGCAGATCATCCTGTTTGACTAAAGCTGCCTTGGTATGGCCTACAGGAATAGGGTGAGGCATACCTGTCACCTACCTTGCGTGTGCATGAGCACAGGTCAAATCAATCAAACAGAGTTGCGTTGTGCAGTCGCTGCAGTCAGAATGCAGTCTAGGCCAGAGCCGCAGCTCCTGCATGCCTGGTATTGATTGACGTGAAATATTGCTTGCTCATTTCTAGGTTAAGGCAGGCAAGAAGCATGAGGCTTGTGTGCAGCACAGGCTGATTGTTGCAGCATTTGGAAAGGTGCACGTGCATCAGGTGTAGCACGTGTACACAGACACCGGTTCTGACCTTTGTAGCATGCCACTGCTTGCAGCCTTGAGTTCCATCGCCCACCGCTTTACTGCAATGCTGCAATCTCCTAGTCCAGGGCCTCGCAAGGCAGTGTGCAACTTCTGTGTGAGCTCAGACTGACTTGGCTGCTGCTGCTGCTGCTGCTGCTGCTGCTGATGCTGATGCTGATGCTGATGCTGCTGCTGCTGCTGATGCTGCTGATGGTGCTGCTGCTGCTGCTGCTGCTGCTGCTGATGGTGCTGTTCCTGTTCATGCTGTTGCTGCTCTCAGGCATGGCACTGACTCCTTGGTGGCTTTGGGTTATGTGGATGGACTCAAGGTATAGTTGCATCAAAGTAGACATGCTGCAGTGAGAGGCGGCCCCCAGCAATGGCTGCTTGAAGCGTCTGATGTCTCTCACTGGGCGTCCAGCAAGATGTGCGTATCACTGTCAAACAGATCAACTCAGATGCTGCTGAGTATGAAAGCTTTGCATTCAAGTGCTGGGCACTGTTCATGGTAACCGGCACATACACACACACCAGCATGCTATTGCATTGTCTTTGTGGTGTTGATTGCAAAATGGTGTAAGCGCCAAAACACTGTCACTCCTGTCATGCATGTTCTCATGTCTGCCTGTCTTAGCTGATTGACCAAGGCCTTTTACAACCCATTGGATTCTGCTCGGTTGTGAGAGTATCCCCTTTCCATGCTCTAATGCACTACATTGTGCTTGGCAACACAGCATCAAACATCACATTTCCGGCGCTGAGAGACACAAATTGAGAGAGATGACATACCCTCTGACTCCCGTAAACACGCAGTGATCCTGAACAGAGCGCAAGCACAGAAATAAAGCACTGCATGAGGAGTGACTGATTGCACTGCATGGCCCTCACTTGAGAGACTTGCTGTCGTGATGTCATGTGTCTGAGACAAGCATTCACATGCACACAGCACCAAGTGATGTCCATCCATCTTCTGCCTTTTGTGTGTGACTGTCAGCAGCAGTCTTCTGAGATTACCACAAAGTCATGACGAGTACAATTACTGAGAATCGGCCACAATACCAAGTGACAATCCAAAGCCTCCTACAGCAAGATAAGACAGCACTGGGCTAGGCAGTGCGCAGCAAAGCAGGCCTGTGGCTCTTGGGCTATGTGCACACAGCTTGAAGTGAAGCTTAAGCTGCGTTCTACGTGTGCTGTGTTTGAGTGCTGTGTGCTATGCTGTGTGCTATGCTGTGTTGCTGTGTGCTATGCTGTGTGCTATGCTGTGTGCTATGCTGTGTGCTATGCTGTGTGCTATGCTGTGTTGCTGTGTCCTATGTCTCAGAGCATACATTCTTTATGCTACACAATCTTGCATGCATGACCACACTGAATGCCTCTTGAAGCTTTCTGCCTTTCAGTCTTCAAGAGCTTAGACTTCGCGAGTATTAGCTATCAAACAGCACCGCCCTGGTGCCAAGACAAAAATGATAATAAATGCACATCCCAGCACATGTGCTAGGTGTCTGGCCTGAGTCTTGTCTCTCCACGCAGGCTTGGTCAGAGGGTGCCCTGGTGCTATGCCATCATTCTGCAGCATCTTATCATGCCTGCTGAGCCCTCAAATACCTATAGGGTCTGCTCTGAGGGCTCTTGCCCTGGGAGCTGTTATCACTGCAACCAGCTTGCTTCGATGCTGCAAACTCAAGAGTTGCAGGGCTACTGTGCATATACTTCATATCTTTTGTTTGACTGTGTGCGCCTTTGCATCAGTACCTGCAGGTGATGTTGTTTCAGCTGATCCACCTGTGAACACCTTCTGTACAGCTGAGCAACCAGACAACAGGATGAGACCCAGCAATTTCAGCAGCATCAATGTGGTCAATGCTGTGTACAGCTGCTGTGCTGTCACTGCACGCTGTGACAGGATAGTTGATTTTAAAGCAGCGCATGAAGCGAGACAGCTTCAGCAGGTGTTCACCCAGCAGGTGAGTGAAAATAACAGACGCAAGCTGCACAGCCCCTGTGACTATGCCAGATAGGGCAATTATGAAAAAAGCAAAATTGCACTGCACCAAAGGATAGGCATTGCCAGTGGAGTTTGGAGAGCAAGCCGCTCACATGGCATTTGAAGTACTGCTCACAGAGTATGTCATGATTTGCCTGTCTGTACTGTGCTTGCATGCTGGCTTTGTGCTGTTGCAGGGTGACTCCAGTGGCGTGTGGAGATCACAGATGCTGTCTGTCGCAGCCACACGCAAACATTCAAACAAACATTGTCAGAAGTCACTTGTTCATATGATTGCCACCTAGCTTAGCGCTGCTTGACTGTCAATAAGGCTCCAGCTTGTGTGATTCTAGCATGCACGAGGCCTTGTTCAGATGAATGACATTTCTGTGGCCAGCATCAGAATCATGTGTGTATGCAGAACTGTGCACAAAATTGCGCAAGTTGTCTCAGGCACTCCACAGTCTGTTCACATTGAGTATTGCACTTGCTATACAGTAGGGGCCAAGCACAGAGGCCTAGCTAGACATGTCAAAATTGTAGTAGCACGATTGTCTTGAGATAGCTGAAGTCAGTACTGCACAGGCTTGCATGAACTGCTCAAAAGTGTATAAGGTGTTGTAAATTGCACTGAGTAAGGAGGCCCACATCAGAGCCATTAGACACCCTAAAAAAGACTTGTCATGCTGATGCACAGCCATTGGAAACAAGGTGACACTGCATGTTAGACACATGAACTTCTGCCACAACAGATCAAGGAATGGTGATGTGTGTACAACACATAAAAATGTCACAAGTCAAGATATGATTCAGAGTCATGCTGATGAATCAGCGCCAAGCCGTACGTACAGCCTTCTTGCCAGCAGCAGTCTTTGTCCAACTGGGCACAACAGCAGCGACAGAAAGCTCAGGAGCATCCTCTTTGTGAACATCACATCCACCTTGCTCGCTGTAGTCAACATGCTTAGCCCTTCTGGACCTGCGCACCCGATGACTCTGGTCTTGTACTGTGCTGGTAGTGCTGTCTTCAGAGCTGTTTGCCCTTTTGGGATTGGGCTGCTCTGTGTCAAGGCTGTCAGCAGGCTCCTGCCTCTTCCGCTTGGCAGTGGCCACAGCTGCAGATCTGGCAGTGGCCCGATACTGATGCTGCTGTCTATTGCTGTCGCTGACAGTATGCTGTGCCTGCCTGTACTTGACCTGGGCTGCAGCAGCAGCCTTGCCATTGCCTTGCACATACTGACGCTCATATTGCTGACTGCAGACTTGATTTGAGCAACTACAGGCTGATTAGCAGCTGAAGTCTTGCTGTTGATCTGACTTTGCTCATTCTCTGCAGCATTGCTGGCTGCAACCTTTGCTTGTGTGCCTGCAGGCTGATCATCAGCAGCAGTGTTGCCAGGGATCTGCCTGCGCAGCTGAGATGTGCGCACAACAGCCACTGGTCTTCTGCTGTCAGCCTGAGCAGGAGCAGCAGCCTTGTCAGCTGCACATTGCTGCTCCTCTGCGATTGTGTGTGCAGTCTGACTCTTGTCATGCATCTGCTGGCCCTGTGCACTGACAATCACAACAGGTGCTGCTTCCTCGCTGTCAGCCTGAGCAGGAGCAGTCCTGACAGCTGCAGACTTCTGCTGCGCTGTGATAGCAGCTGCATTATGACTATTACCATGGCGCTGTGCAGTGGCACTCACAACAGGCTTTGACTGCGCCCTTGCACCCTGAGCAGCTGTGCCAGTCTTACTGATGAGCTGCTGCTGCTGCTGCTGCTGCACCTTCAAGCGCTTGGGTGCAGGACTTCCAGCAGAGTCATGAAGGCAGCTGGCTCTCATGTCAGACTTGTGAGATGACTGTCTGCTAATGGATCTGATGTGCGTTTGGCTGCACAACTGCTGAGCACCAGCAGTACCAGTGAAGACAGTCTGTGGAGCAAGTCCACTTGGTAGCTGTAAGGGCACCTCTGCAACATAGCGACACATACAATCAGTTCACCAGGCGTAGTGGCCAGCGTTCATAAGAACGCAAGTGCTCTATACATACCAAACCAATTCCAGCTGTAATGGAACTTCTGCAATGAAACGACACATACAAAAAGCACACCAGTGACAGACGCCAGCGTTTCTGAAAACACAAGTGCTTTATACATACCAAAGCATGGAGCTCGACTTGATACAGAGACAAACAATGCAATATCAGCTTGGTGAGAAAGACAACAGCATGAAGCAGCTGTACCTTCCAAGATGGTACTCAGGCAGGCTTTGGCAAGGTTGGCAACGGGTCCAGCAGCGGCTTTGCGTTTTTTGCCTGCAACACAAGTTTGCACAATCTTGAAATTGCAGAGCTGGCAGAATTGGCAGTTTCAACAGATTGGCATGCGTCAAAAATGCAACAGTCATACACAGCATTGGATCAAAGCTGGATTCAAAGATGGAAAGCAGATGGCGCCGGTGCATTGGACAGTGCATCAGTTGCGTTGAGTGCAAACTACCCAGAGAAGAGCTTCAATGATGAGAGCAAACTGGAGCATACCTGACTGCTGATTGGGCTGCTTGGTGTCTGTGGGCATAGAAGAAGTCTTCTGGGAAGACTTGCTCTTATTGGGCATGCGCATATTCTTCACAGCATCCATAGATGATGCTGTTGAACTGGGCTTTAGATAAGGCATGCGCTTTGAAGCACCCTGTGACTCATGGCAATCAATGGGCATGTTGGTCATGACTGGCCTAGGCATGGTGACAGGATGGTGAGAACTTGGGCAGCATATGAGCGCTGCCTGTGCTGGGCTTGGCAAAAGGCGCAGTGTGCAGAAAGGATGAAGTCTGAGAAGTCTCTACGGGAATCTTTGGGGCGGGCTGAGGCGCAGATCTGGAGCGAGGCTTGAAGAGAAAGGTGTCAAGGGGTGCTGATGTCTGGATGGAGGGTACAAAAGTTGAAGATGGGCGGTGAGGTGCAGCAGCACACTGAGCGGGAAGAATCCCCGCTGAGTGGCTTGAAGTGCCGCATGTCATTAAGGAAGCACCAGCAATGGCTGGGGGTGCAGCAGAGGGTCCTGCCAGAAGGGAAGAAGAAGTATGACCGCTGTTGGGGAGTGCAGCATGATCCTTGGTTGCACTAGGGCAAGCAGGCTAAACCTCAGGCAAAGCAGCGGCAGTGGTGTCAGCATTGCTCAAGACTAGCCCAGCAGGGTGCACAGGGGGTGAAAAAGAAGTGCAGGCTGATACAAGGGCAGTGGTGATGAGAATGGAGGCGGAGGGAGGGGGCTGGTGGGGCTGCAAGACTTGAGCATCTGCAGCGGGGCTTTGAGTAGGAGAGTTGTGTTGCTGAGGCAGCATAGAGTTGCAGTGCTCAAGACCAATATGCTGCTGCCTGGGCTGGCGCCGCTGATAGAACAGCAGATAAGCATGCTGCTTGGCGACATGGTCGTAGGTGTGATCCTTGACTTTCTGATTGTCGAACTCAGTCCATACTGAGCTCAAGGAGCCATCTGCACAGCAAGTACATTGGTCGAGTTGCCCGTATTGCACTAAGCCTTTGCAGCAGATCAGGCTTTGCATGAAGGCTGGAAACAGACATGTCAAGCAAGCAACAACTGATTGGTGTTCAGAAGAGCACAAATTGACAAGAATCGCCGTTTCGTGTGCAGACAGGCAACAAGAAGGCTGCAGACAGCTTTGTTTCTTTTGTTTTGACCAAATTCAATCAAAAACGATATAATCAGCAGCTTTGCAGACAGGCAACAAGAGTGAAAACAGCTTTATTTTTTCATCTCTATTGGGTACAAGAATAGATTAGAAAAAGAGCTGAAAACTTGAGCGTTACCTGGCGCTGGACGCCTGCAGAAGGCAAGACAGTGACCACCAGCCCAGTTTGTGCCCTTGTGTACAATCAAAGCAACCAAATCATACTCCAGCTTCAGACCCTGATGAAGCTCAGGGGAAGTAGGATCCATCCACCTCATTAAGTCCAACTTCTGGAGAACCTTCATGAGATGCTTGCGCCTGTTGCCAGTGTTGTCTCTCTGAGGCACATTGCAGATCAGCACGTTGGGAGCTGTGAAGATTCTGCTTGCACGCAGCTTTGGCGTCGACCTGAAACAGCAGACAACTTTTGCAGATATAGCCCACTGGCATGGTGCTTGAGAAGGGCTGACAAGAAGGGAACATGTTGCTTGTAAGCAGCAGGCCTTGAAGCGAAGCAGTAGGGGTCATTAAAAAGTCACCTGTGACATTGATTGCAGAGGCTGTCTGTGTGAGCTTCTGCTGCAGTCATACTGTCGAAGCACTGCGCAATGTCACTGCACCACCCTTGAGCGCACTCTGTTGGCAGTCTGCAGACAAACTGCTGGTGGAAGGACCTTTGAGTGCTGCAGCCCTGGCAGCATTTGCTCAAGGCAGTGATGGACCCAAATAGATGCTCCACAAAAGCCTTTTGCTTTGCGCAACCCTGTCAAAACGACAAGGGCAGTCAAGCTTCAAGCTTGACATTGCCTATCTTGGCAAGCGAAGGATCTGCAGAATGTTGTGGTGCAGCAGGATTGTTTGAACATTCACCTTGTGCGCAGCTCCAATCATTTGATCAATCAACCCCAAAGGGTCTGCATGGAGAAAGCTGCGTGGCTTCAAGAGATCCTGGGAGGCACAGATACACTCAGCATCTGGCATTTGACGCTGTCATTTCCATACGAATAGAAAGGCACATACCTGGTCCACATCTTTGGGAGCTTTACAGCCTCGACCGAAGTCCCTGGCGCAGTCCAACAGCAGGTGAATGCGTTATAGTGCCCACTCTGGTCGTTCACACTTGGGAACCAGTGGTCTGCGCCAGTCAGCTATGCACACAGCCGGATAGCAAAGCCAACAGTGACGATGAGGGGAACAACCACAGGCTGCTTTCCACTTGCCAAGCTCCAGGTTGTTGACACTCGGCACATGTGTCAAAGCTTGCAGCACTGAGTTCAAGTCGCATTCCCCGTGTTGATAATGCCGCGGCGAGGTGAAAAAGCTTTCATCCATGTTGCGGTCAGGATGGGCAGGACGACACTCGCGTATGGAAACACTGCTCAGCAGAGAACTGCCTGGAATCGTGGTCAGTGACCGTGACAATGTCGAAGGCGCCGAATCTGGCAAGGTGCTGTGCTGAGACTTTGTTAGCGATGTGCACGTATCACAGTCCGACGAGCTGCCGGTACACAGCGCGCACTTGACAAGCGAAATGCTGCCGAGCGAAAACCGCGCCAAAAAGTTTGTAACGCAAAGACTGACGTCGTAACCATCACACTTACGGTGGGGCTGCACGCAGAACAGGAGCTCTGCTTGAGCATTCCGGAGCTCGGCTACACGCAGACATGTCGCAGAAATATGCTGGAGAGGATGCTCTTGCCTATCAGGAAGGGCATGCCGACTTAGCTGGACCAGTAAACCACGTGCAAAAGCGTCTTCAGAAACGTAAAGGCATTGAGGTGGTCTTTGACCCCAAAAGTCACCGGTGAGCGCGTGACTGTGTGAGACTGCACATCGCCATGTTTCTGCTGGACGTATTCTGATAATTTTTTGCTGGTTCAGCGAGTTTTTGACTGGGTTTCGACAACGAAAACAGAAGCGCAGAAAAGAAGCTGCTAAGTGAGTAACACTTTGCATACCTGGCTGCTGTCTCAACAGCTGCGTGTAGCCCAGAGCATTTCTGACAATGTTGGTGCAATCCTAGGCAAATTGAGAAAAAAGAGCGCCAAGCAAAGCTACAAGAGCGCGCTGAGGTAAAACTGTGGTTTCTTGCAGCAATTCAGCAAGAAGTACAAAGGTAGTGAGGCAATGGCATTGACTGCTTGAATATACAGAGACGCAAGTCATTGCGGGAAAAGCTGAAGCTAGATGATTTTGAGAGTGACTCAGACAAGCTATATCTCAGCAGACAAGGGCCCCAGAGAGATCAGGCCAAACCAAGTCAGATTTCAACACATAATCTGGGGGACTATACATCAATTGTCACAGTAGAGCCTTTGGCTTTGGGTGATGACAAGTAAGGCAACTTGGCTGCAACGCAGCAAAGGCTATTATCTCGGAATTTCCGCACAGCATCAGTCTCATTTGGCAGAGTCAGTACCAGCTGTGTCAGTTGAAGCAGACACCATTGTTGCTGCTGGGTGAATACTGCTGCAGCAACATTGGTGTCTTGGCTTTCACCCCAGCAGAGCTTGCAGCAATTATCGATAAGAGCATGTCATACCGTTTGTTTGCAGCAGTACAAGGTTGCGTCACTGTCAGCTCTGATGCAGCTGCATTTGTTGTTTGCAGTGAAGGCGGGGCAGCATCACCTGACGACTCAAGTTCAGATGACAGCCATCCTGCACCGCAAACAAGTGGCAGGTCTGTGAGCAATGCAGCATCTGCGCAAGGACCAGGTGCAAAAGCAGCCCCACAAGCCAAGAAGCTAAAGCCAAGTGCAGTATATAGAAAGAAGAAGAAACATGAAGGTACCCCTTGACTGCTGCGCTTCCATGGTTGTGTTGTAAGTTTTCAATTTGACTTGCGCAAATCTTAGTAGTTCATTTGCTGCCTGGGTGTCTGATACACGTAAGCTTTTTCTGCGATCAAAGGATTGTGTATCACCATCAACTGTGCGCTGTGCGGGAAGCCACCAACAGGCGCAGCTATCTGCGTACAGACTGTCAGCACGTACGCAAAGCTTGGCGTGGAGGTGCACAGATCAATTGTTCTGAATTGTTCTGCATTGTGACATTCACTATCTGACTGCAGGTGCAAACAGCAAAAAGAACAAGAAGAAAAGACAAAAGGACTGAGCAACATTTGACCTTTCAATTGCCAAAGTACGCTCACAGAGTCAACACACGCGATCTGACTACTTTTGTTCTAAACACTGTGCAACTCGCTACGTCAAGAAAGCTGCAATCATAATCACAGCACTGTGTTCTTGTGACTGTATGTGGCTCAATTTGGTGACTGCATTTGGATCTCTTCCTGAATTTGATCAAGCTTGCTACGCTTTGGCTGTGTCTTCAGTGATGCTGAGCTGTCTGCCTGCAACAGAAGATATTGCAACCAAGTTACAGCTCAGACCATCTGCGCATATCATGAGCATGGATGCCTCTCAAGGCGATGTCAAAAGAGCTCTGGTACAATAATTTGACCTTTTACGCACAACGCTTAGTTTTGAGCCAACTGCTCTGCTTGCAGCAGCACATTCTAATGCAGCACTGATTGTCATGATTGTGCATGCATGTAAAAGCAGCCAAGTCTGCTTTGCGCAAGACAAAGCAGATTGCCAAGTGCACGTGCCGCGCTCAAGCATGGCAACTGCACCTTGGGGTTCTTATTCCAGATCCAGGCATTCAGCACAGTTGCGTATGCTGTCCATGCCAAGTAAGGCAACAGCAGCTTGCCAGCTGCAGGCTCAGCATCCCAGAACAGCTGTGTTGTGGCTGCAACTGCTGCCAACAAAGCTGCAAAACAGAACAAAACAGTACTTTTGCATTGGTTGCAAGCCAATCGTAAATGTGTCATGCTGGAGCTCCACAACTTGCAACAGTTTTTGCTCAAAGAGCAAAACCCAGCTTAGTGAACAGATGCGGGACAGACCAAGGGAAAGGTATATGTATGTCACAGTTGCTGATGTCGATGCACGCCTCACCTGTGCTGTCTGCGAGTGCTAGCCCCAGCTTATGTCCGCTAAAGAAGAGAGGAGGCCAGGACAAGTTGAGTATAAGCTGGATTGCATACAATGATAAAGCCCTGCTATGCTGCTGCCATCCACCATTGTGCCAGACCAGCCAGGAAGCTGTTCCCATCAGAGTGTACAAGATTGGCCATACTATGGCAAAAGCAATGCGTGGAGGTTTCCAGCTTGGTTGCCTGAGGTGCTGATACCTGTGAGTCAAGATAGCTTCAAAGCCACATGAAGAATAAGTTGCGGCAGGCAAGCTGTTGCGCAAGACAAAGTATGAATGTAGAGGCTATGCAACCGTTCTTGCACCAGTGTCAACGCCAGTGTGCCAGGAGGAAGAGCCATTCTCGCATTTGCATGCACTCACCAGTCCTTGACATCCTGCTGTATGTTTCTGCTGAGTACAGATGAGCCAACCAACGGGATCGCGATGGACACGAGCTGCAGCATAAGTCATAAGTCACATTCCCGACACATGCATCAGACTCTGTAAGCAGAGCTGTACTGGTGCGAAGCAGGACATGGCGGTCAAGGAGCTGCGAGCAACGAATTCAGGCATACCAGTGAGGGTGTGTTGCCCATGACGCCTGCGTCGAACTGCGTTGAAGTTGCGCACAGTAGCCTTGCGTGGGCTTACCGCATAACGCCACCTTGTGCATGCATATGCTGAGCGTTATGCCTGTTGGCATGCGATTTCATAGCAATAATACGTGTTATTGAGTGGGTCCACTAGACTTGGCTGACATAATAGAAATATAAAAAAGGTAGCAGCACAACGTACTGAGCATGACATTGCGTGCAAGATCACGGTGCTCCAGAAAGCGCAACAAAGTCCCAGTTGTCACTGTCAATGGTCTGTAAGGGCAGAAGACTTGATGCCCCTGGCCCTGAGCTGACATATTGTATGACAATCTTGGACTCAACACCTTGTTGCATGAAATTCTCTGACTGCTCATGCCCATCAATGTCACATTCTTGCCAAATCTTGATCAGGCAGAGATCGCATGGCGTATGCTGTTCCGTTTGTTCTGGAATGTATCACGACGGAGTTCAGAGTACCACGCTCACCACCTCCATTGTGTTTGCTGGGCGCTCTGTCACAAATGCTGCTGCTGCTGCAGGTGCAGACGTGCCCTGTGCTCTGCCTCTGCTTCTAGGGTGCATTGCAACACAATGATGGCGCTGAACTTGTTCAGCACTGCATTGTACTCCCCACAGTCCATGTGCTGAATGCAGGCTGGACAGCCGCTGGCTGAGGTGCAGTTGCAGGTCTCTATCAGCTCCAAAGCTTTCTCAAGCAAGACAGAGAACAGTGGAGTTGCCTGCACAACATAATGAGGTGCAGTTGCAGCTTGCTGATAGCTCTAAAGCTTTGTCAAGCAAAACAAAGAACAAATGAGTGGCCTGCATAACACAATGAGGAGCAATTACAGTTCTGTATTAGCTGCAACGCTTTCTCAAGCAAAACAGAGAATAAAGAAGTGTCTGCACAAGACAGTGCAGTTGCAGGTCGCTAACAGCGCTGAAGTTTTAAAGCAAGACAGAGGTCAGCAGAGCTGCCTGCACAGAGCAGTGAGGTGCAGTTGCAAGTCTGTATCAGCTCCAAAGCTTTCTCCAGCAAAATTGAAAACAAAGGGTTTGCGGGCACAGTACGGTCTAGTATGTTCAGCAGTCACCTATGCAGCAACAACAGAACATGGCAGAGGAGTCTAAGCAAAAAAGTACTGGTACTCTGCAACAGAAGCATGCAAACACTGCCTCTACATCAACAGTCAACATAGACTTGAGGGATCAGCCTTTTGCCTGGGGCGCAAAGAAACACATGCCCTTAGCTTGCCTGTACTGCGATGCCAATACCACCAGCATGCTTGTCATACAGCAGCAGTCCCTCAGGCTGACATTGGGTGTCACATGGGATGTCTACAGCTGTCCCAACCCTAAAAAGACTATATCAAAGCTGTTTGTATTGGTCTATATGCAGCGGTTGCTTATGCATCAGTGCGATCTATGCCTATCACTCACCAGTGCAGCAGCGCCAATGCCATTTGGGTGCTGATCATACAGCAGCAGCCATTCAGGTTGGAATTGTGTGTCGTACAAACTGTCGCACAGCTCTCAATCACCAAATCAGCAATGCCAAAGCTGTTTGAAGTGATCTAAATGATCATTCAATGGTGCACCAATGACGCCGCTGCAGCGAGTATGATGCGATGATCACTCACCTGTGCAGCAATGCCAGTTCCTCCAGGGTGCTTGTCATGCAACAGCAGCCTTTTAGGCCAAAAGCTCGTGTGATAGGGGTTATTGCACCCAGCTGCCATGTCTGTGAAGTTGCACATGATTGGCACTGTCTCAGAGCTATCAAGTGATGCCAAAGGTGACTGGCATAACTTGCATTGACATTGTCATGCCTCACCTGTGCAGCAATGCCAATACCGCCAGGGTGTTTGTCATACAGCAGCAGCCGTTCAGGCCGGAATCTTGTGTCGTACGGGTTGTCGCACTCAGCCGCCATGTCTGTGGAGTTGCACATCATGTACAGCGGTACCACATTCAGCAAAGCGTGGCTGGCTGCATGCAGACCATCCCTGAAGGGCAGGCCTGCATCCTTCACACGCTGCCTTGCTGCCCTTGGAACCCTGATATATGCCGCCTGCACAATAGAACTGTCTGTTGAAAACGCTGGGGTATGGTTCATTCGCATTTCTGCACTGTAAAGCCCATGTTTATGGACTGGCACGTCATGTACAGATGCACTACGTTCAGCAGAGCGTGGCTGGCTGCATGCAAACCATCCCTGAAGGGCAGGCCCCCATCCTTCGCACGCTGCCTTGCTGCCCTTGGGACCCTGATATATGCCGCCTGCAGAACAGAATTTGTCCATAAAAAGCGCTGCAACAAGGTCCATTTCAATTCATTATACTGCAAAGCCCACGTCTGTGGAGTTCACATCATGTACAAGGGCAACATGTTCAGCAAAAGGTGGCTGGCTGCATGCAGACCATCCCTGAAGGGCAGGCCTGCATCCTTGACGCGCTGCCTTGCTGCCCTTGGAACCCTGATATATGCCGCCTGCAGAATCAAATTGTCTGGTGAAAACGCTGCAGTATGCTTCATTCCCATTTCTGCACGGCAAAGCCCGTGTCTTTGGACTTGCACATCATATACAGAGGCATCGCATTCAGCAGGACATGGCTGGCTGCATGCAGACCATCCCTGAAGGGCAGGCCTGCATCCTTCACGCGCTGCCCTGCTGCCCTTGGAACCCTGATATATGCCGCCTGCAGAACACTTAGCTGTCAGTTTCACATTTCAAAAAATGGTTGTAATTTTTGTCAAGCACCAGATTCAACATTCAGCAGAGCGCGGCTTGCTGCAAGCAAGTCATGTTTGAAGGGTAGGCCTGCATCCTTTGCACTGCCTTGCTGCTTTTGGGACCATGATATACGCCGCCTGCAAAGTAGCAATTGATCTTCCACTTCCCTGCAAACTGACGCAATATGAAGCTTCAGACCCCCAACATGTGTCAACAGCCTCAATCCCTTCACCTTTTGACTAATGCAAAGTGTCTGCGCTCAGGTGCTGTAAAAACTTGTGCATGATGTCGAGCGCGCCATGCAATGGACGAAAAAGTTCAATGCAGCAAATGACTCAAGCTGCTGTGCACGAGCAGTGCATGACCTGCAGTATGCAACACAAGGATGTAGCAAGCCTCAAGTGAGTTGACAAGCTGTTCCTTGTGCCCTAGAATCATCTAGATCAGCTGCATGCAAAGGCAACAAGATCAAGCCGCCGCAACCTTAGCTCAAGCAGCGCAAGGTGAACTTGGTATTGTTGACCTGCTGTCAAGGTGCCTGTGGTAACAACGAACCAAAGTTCAAGAAAGCCGAGCAGCACAACCTGCATGCTGCTGTCAAGGTGTCTGTGGTAACAACGAACCAAAGTTCAAGAAAGCCGAGCAGCACAACCCGCATGTCGAGTTCAAACGAGAGCTGCTATGATTGAGAAGGAGCGCACAAGTCATCCCAAAGGCTCACCTGTGTGCCAAACTGGACATCTGGTAGGAAGAGATCTATGCTGTCAAAGACTTCACCGCTGCCTTGCCAGATGCGATGGAAGCCCAGCCAGCGCACTGTCACAATTGCGGCATCACAGCAGGCTGTTGTGCTGGGGTACTGGTCATTGCCAATCTGCAGGTGAAGGCACACATTCATTGCATCAGCTTAGCTTGTTTTGATATGCTGTGAAGGACTTTGCCACCGTCTTGCCAGAAGTGATGGAACCTCAGCCAGCACACTGTCACAATTGCGGCATCGCAGCAGGCTGTTGTGCTGGGGTACTGGTCAATATCAATCTGCAGGAGAAAGCACAAATTCATTGCATCAGCTTAGCTTGTTTTGACATGCTGTCAAAGACTTCGCCACTGCCTTGCCAGATACAATGGAAGCTCGGCCAACGCACTGTCACAATGGCAGCGTCATAGCAGGCTGTTGTGCTGGGATGCTGGGCATTACCAATCTGCAGGTGAACGCGCAAATTCATTGGATCAGCTTAGCTTTCTTTTGACATGCTGTCAAAGACTTTGCCACTGCCTTGCCAGACGCGATGGAAGCCCAGCCAGCACACTGTCACAATTGCGGCGTCGCAGCAGGCTGTTGTACTGGGCTACTGGTCATTGCCAATCTGCAGGTGAAGGCACACATTCAGTGCATCAGCTTAGCTTGTTTTGACATGCTGTCAAGGACTTTGCCACCGCCTTGCCAGCTGCGATGAAAACCCAGCCAACGCACTGTCACAATTGCGGCGTCGCAGCAGGCTGTTGTGCTGGGGTACTGGTCATTACCAACCTGCAGGTGAAAGCACAAACTCACTGCCGTGCCAGATACGATGGAAGCCCAGCTGACGCACTGTAACAATTGTGGCATCACAGCAGGCTGTTGTTCTGGGATACTGGGCATAACCCACCTGTAGCACAAAAGCGACAATCTCCATTTGTGTGCATTATGCTGTTTCTGTGTGGCATGCACTCATACACAGGGCATATGACATTTTGACTTCGAAATTGTTCACAATGGCAGTATGACAGCAGGCTGTTGTGTTGGGGTACCAATCACCGCCCACCTGCAAGCTTAACATCACACAGCTTAGCAATTACTGGGTAAGTCTGCTTTCCAGCTTGGTTGCTACACATTTGTGGCACCTTAACTTCACAAGGGTAGACACAGGGACACTTGGCAGTCAACCGTGTACAACAGTCTCTCCACCCTCCACTCAGATTAGCACATGACAGAACTGGTTGGAGACAGTTGATTGCACCTGTACGTTCCTGGTTGGGCCTGCTGAGCCTGCCTAGAATGGGTGTGAAATGAAATGAAAATGAATAGCTTCACAAGCTGGCCTGTTCAGGCAATGTTTCTCAACATTCACAACAGACCCACTGCCGACAATACGCCTCGTGAGCAAAACCAGACACGCAATGTAACATTGCCAAACCATAATTGGATGCTGCAGAGAAGCTTTGACGGGGGGGGGGGCGGAGGGGCGTCAATGAAGACATGATGGCAAGCATGTCGAGCAAAGGCAGACACCTGACTTTTTTTCGCTATGGTATTGTTATACATGAACAGCTGGCATGTCTTACCTTGACAGGGTAGGCACTGCGACCTCCAATGACATGGACGTCAGTAAAATCCCTGGTCTTGGTATAGTATTTGAGGTCGGCAGACCGTACGGTTGCCACTTTGCTGCCCAGGTCCAGTTTCTTGCATAGGTATGTGCGACCCTGAATGCAGGGTGGAAAATGGTGAACCTTGATTACACAGGGCTGAAAGCAACTAGACCAAATGTAATGCGTGAGGTCGGCAGACCGTACAGTTGCCACTTTGCTGCCCAAGTCCAGCTTCTTGCATAGGTATGTGCAACCCTGTGCATGGTTACATATGAATCTTGTGTCAGGAACGGTAAAATCTGATTGAACATGGCAAAAGATGGTGACTTTCATCAGACAAGGTGTAGTTTGTGCACGGTCCAGCCAGTATGTCAAGCTGATCTACTACTCTAAAGCTGGACACTGCAGCTGACCACATAAGCAAATTGTGCTGCACAATTAGCTGCTGCTAGACCATTGGCCTTGTGAGATGCTGGACAATGCAGCTGCAATCAAAAACAGAATTGGTAGGGAAAACAGCTGCTGCTAAGCTCTGGGGCCTTTAATGTGTCATGCTGAACACAGCAGCTCACCACAAAAGCAAAGTCTGTCGGCAGCTGCAACAGACTTATGCCTTGAAGGAACAGCTGCTGCTTATGCTCTAAATGGTATGCTGCTGGACAATGCAACTATGTCTAGAAGCAGAAATGGAGCCAGTTAGCTGCTACTGAAGGCTTTGACCGTACCTGGAACATGTATACAGCGCCATTGTACACCTCATAGAAGGCCTTGCTCTCCTCAATCTCCTCAATCACATCCCCATCTTCTTCATTTACAATTGCGTACCGCTCAGGATCAATTGCCCTTAGGCTGATGACGGATGCAGGTACATCAATGGTTCCGGTGTAGAAAAGTGCCCTGGTGTTGGTTGTATGAGGGTGCCTGCTGACTAGACCTGCGCCAAACATGACACCTGCTATTGGTGACAGTCATGCAGCAATGTGTGTTAGTTTGTGATTGATGGCCCTTAGGCTGATGACTGATGCAGGTGCATCAACAGTCGCGTAGAACAGCGCCTTGGTGTTGGTTGTGCGAGGGTGCCTGCTGACTAAGCCTACACCAGGCATTACTGTTGATGCTGCATGAGTTGCATAGTACAGGAACTCAGTCACTTCCCAGACATATATGTGCAGTGCATGTGTGGCGCAATAGACATTCTTACAGACTGCAAAAGCAAAAGGTGCGCATGAAGCCACTAAGCCAATGTGACAGCACTGCTCAGCATCAAAAGGATGGAAATGCTAAGTATCACATACAAATAGATAGCCTGGCTAGCTGTGTCTGCCTTGAAAGCAGCACTTTGCTGCTGCTGCACACGCACACGCTCAGCTGAGTTACAGACTAATAACCCTGAGGCGCTGAAGCATCTATGTCAGAAACAGCAACGATGAGGAGGAAGGTGCTGACGGTGTTGATGACTGAAGTACCATTGCTGATGTGACAGGCGATGAAGGAACAGGCTGACCTTGGGACACCAAAGCGTCCATGGCTGCAGATAAGCCGGGCCCAAAGTACTGCCCATCCTCCTCAAGGGTCACTGGCAGCTCAGCACTTGCACAGCACACATGCTGCTCTAACAGCTGCATGTTGTTGGCATCCACCTGCAATGCCAGCACTTGTCACAGACACAGGAAGGTGATGACATATCCTGCAACACAGTCCTTTCTCTCGCAGTGGCTGGCAGCTCAGGGCTTGCACAGCACACATGCTGCTCCAACAGCTGCATATTGTTGGCACCCACCTGCAATGCCAGCACTTGTCACAAATAGAGGAAGGAGATGATGTATCCTGCACCAGAGTCCTTTCCCTCACAGTGGCTTGCAGCTCAGCGCTGGCATAGCACACACGCTGCTCCAACAGCTGCATGTTGTTGGCACCCACCTGCAATGCCAGCACTTGTCACAGACACAGGAAGGTGACGACATATCCTGCAACACAGTCCTTTCTCTCACAGTGGCTGGCAGCTCAGCGCTTGCACAGCACACACGCTGCTCCAACAGCTGCATGTTGTTGGCACCCACCTGCAATGCCAGCACTTGTCACAAATAGAGGAAGGAGACAATGTATCCTGCACCATAGTCCTTTCCCTCACAGTGGCTTGCAGCTCAGCGCTGGCATAGCATACATGCAGCTCTGATAGCTGACAGTTATTTGCATCGACCCGCAAAGCAAACACAATGGTGAGGAGGGTTGACAGAGTTGATGGTGAAAGGGTGGCCTAGTGGCAAGAGCATTGTAACTGTAGACGAGCCTGGCCCAAAGTACTGCCCATCCTCCTGTAGAGTCACTGGCAGCTCGGCACTTGCACAGCACACATGCTGCTCTAATAGCTGCATAATATTGGCATCCACCTGCACAGCAAACACAACGAAGAGGAGGGTTGACAGCGTTGAAGATGACAGCCTGGCCTGGTGACACCGTAGCATCAGAGCTGCAGAAAAGCTTGACTCAAAGTACTGCCCGTCCTCCTCCAGAGTCGACGACAGCTCGGCACTTGCACAGCCCACATGCTGCTCTAATAGCTGCATGTTATTGGCATCCACCTGCACAGCAAACACAACGAAGAGGAGGGTTCACAGCGTTGAAGATGACAGCCTGGCCTGGTGACACCGTAGCATCAGAGCTGCAGAAAAGCTTGACTCAAAGTACTGCCCGTCCTCCTCCAGAGTCACTGACAGCTCGGCACTTGCACAGCCCACATGCTGCTCTAACAGCTGAGCATTGTTGGCATCCACCTGCAATTCAAACACGCGTGAAAAGACACGACCTGGTGCGACAGAACTTTGGGCCACAAAGACCTAGCTCCTGTCCTAATAACAATGACCATAAACACAATACCCGTGATGAGTATACATTCCAGCACATGTACTAGGTGTGTGTGGTCACCAGGCAGGGCTTGTCATGAGCGTCTCTGTACATACGTTTGATATCCGAGTGTTGGAAATCAGACCAAACATAATCATTCCAGATCTTCCTCAGCCAACCTGGACGGTTTGAACCTTTGACCTGACCAAACAACATGACCTTGGGCAGTCTAGTGCTCCTGATACAGAAATTGCAAACAATGCTCATGGTGTTGGCGTTACCTGTGCTCGCTCTATGGCTCGCCCAAACAGCTTGTCAGGTTGCTTCATGAAGTACTGATCTAGTGGGCCGTCAAAGGCTATGTAGATGGAGGTGGAGGGCTGTTCCCTGCGCCCTGCCCTGCCTGCCTGCTGCCACAGTGATGCCACAGAGCCTGCATGCCAGCATCAACAGCATCAGTCATTGAGTTGAGGCAGACATTGCGTTGGCCATTAGCGATAGGCATTAGGCAGACAGTATGTAAATGAAGGTTGAGGGCTGTTCCCTGCACCCTGCCCTGCCTGCCTGCTGCCGCGGTGATGCCACAGAGCTGCATGCAATCAGCATTTGTTGCTTTGACGCAACAGCAGCAACCACTGTGAAAGCGATAGCTCTTTGGACATTTGCAGAAAGTCATGACGACTCAGGGCAAAGAGTACTATCAAGCAATGACAGCAACTGTCATGGGAATGAATGCTGTGACATACTTGAGAAGCTGTGACTACAGTAATTCCTACGATTACTCATGCTGATGTTCACATGCAATATGTCCTGTCATGTCATCCACATTTGCACTTTTGCTGCAGATGTACAGGACCGCTCTGTGTCCTACATCTGTCAACAGGAGCATCACTGAAGTAGGTTACACAAACACTTGGGAAGCGAATGTCAATCTTAATGTTCGTCTGGGGAGCAAATGTTAAGAGTGACAACATATCTGCTTCTGCAACACAACATTAACCATTGCAAGGACTTCTGTGACATACCTGGGAAGCCAAGATGAAGTGTGACATCAAGGCTGCCAACATCCACTCCCAGCTCCAGAGCATTGGTGGCAGCCACAGCCCACAAGTCACCGTCATGCAAAGCTGACTCTATCTCTCTGCGCTCCTGCAAACGACCAAGCTACAAGTCAAACAATGCCATCATGCAAGCCGACGCTGTCTTGCTGTGCTTCTATAGTCCACAAAGAGACACTCCCAACTCCAGAGCATTGGTGGCAGCCACAGCCCACAAGTCACCGTCATGCAAAGCTGACTCAATCTCTCTGCACTCCTACAACCAGCGGCGACACAAGTCAAGACTAACGAGCATGATGTGTAAGCATGAAGGTTGCTAAGGGCCAGAAACCTGCACATTCCCCATTATGCAAGGCTGACTCAACTTGTCTGTGCTTCAGCATGCCTGACGCGGCGCGGCTATGAGTGCCCATGTAACGATGCGCAGTGATCGCAGGGACACAACTTACAACTGAGGATTGCATTGTAGGTGACTACAGCCCACAGATCACCATCATGCAAGACTTACTCCATCTCCCTGTACTCCTGCAAGCAAACAAGAGACAACTTGATCATGCCATCATGGAAAGCTGACCTATCTTCCTGAGCTCTCATAATCAACACACAGACCTGTTTCAGCTCCACAGCATTGACGACGGCTACAGCCCCCAAGTCACTGTCATGCAAGGCTGACTCAATTTTTCCTGCGCTCCTACAACCAGCAGCAACACAAGTCAAGACAAATGCACATGATGTGTAAGCTTGAAGATTGCTACAGCCCAGACGCCCACCAGTCAACACTATGCAAAGCTGACTCGATCCCTCTGCAAATCTGCAGACAGCAGCAAGACAATTGATCATCATTACCATGCAAGGCTGAATCAAGCTCTTTGCGCTTTGCAGGAAACTGAGAGACACGCTGAGACCTATGACTGCAGTGAAAATAAATACAGTCCTTCAATTGCACCTTTGCAAGGCTGACTCAGTCTCCTGTGACTGCTATGAACGACAGTGACTTAACTCAAGGCTGCTGAAAGCATTCAGGTGACTGCAGCTCGTTGTGCAAAGCTGACTTGGATTATTTGCGCTCTGGCAGATGCCATGGAGTCTTCAGAGCATCTCACGCAAACTTGCAGGTCAAGCAGGGCAAAGAGCCAAAGTATGGCTTTTCGCCTGTGGACTGCAGCCTGCTCTACAGACTGAGATTGACTTGGGCAATTGAGGGGTGGTCTTCAGGGTACAAGGTGTCGCCAGCCTATACAGCTCGCAAGTCTTGCCGCAAGCCCACAAACTAAAAAGAGTTGAAGCAAGACGAGGAGTCTACAAGCACTTGCCTGCGGGCTATAGCCTGCTCTGTAGACTGAGATGGATTTTGCCAAGTGAGGAGCAGTATTCTTCAGGGTCTCTCGAGTATATGCTGTCACCAGCTCGCACAGCTTGCGAGTCTTGCAGAAAGCCAGGGTACGCAACCCATGCTGAATACACTCTGCCTGAACACAAAATAAATCTCTTGAACAAGCGCTGAATTAGTCATTAGTGCTGAGTTCTACCAGTGGAAGGCTGTCATGCAGTTTGCGACTCTTGCAGAATTGAGGGTACGCAGCCCATGTTGAATACACTCCGCCTTGAAAGCAAGACAGCTGTCTTTGGCACACGCTGAAATGTCGCTTAGTAGTATTCTTTGCACTATGTGTTGACACTCATGACCACTGACAGCTTGAAGCTCTTGCAGAATCCGTTTTTGTCACCAACTCTTTGGTGGTTCTTGTTGTTTTTGTCATCAGAATACTCATAGAATACCTGTACTATTGCTACAGATGTGCATCAGCATGTTATCATGCTTGCCATTACCAGTAGCATGCTGAGATCCACAATGGGGCTGACCGTCTGCGGCTCCATGGGAGTTCCTGCAGTCCCTATACTTTATTGGTGTCTAAACATTATCATGTCATTTGCATTCCTCTTGTTGTCAATTCAGTATCTATCTCAACAGAATTCTTACCAAGAGCATGCTGAGTTCCACAATGGGGCTGACCCTTTGCTGCTCCATGGGGGTGCCTGCGGCCCCAATCCTTGCCTTCCACTCCGTCCCTGGCAGCCTTGCCTGGATCTCCTCCCTCATCTCTTCTTGACTGTCCTATGTGCACACACAATATGCCTCTTGCTCTTGAACTCAATTGTAGTGAGAAAACACTGTCACATATTGCTTGCAGCCCCTATCCTTGCTGTCCATTCCGTCCCTGGCAGCCTAGCCTGGATCTCCTCCCTCATCTCTTCTTCACTGCCCTGTGTACACAGAAACAATGTTACATCCTGTTCATGTTTTCGCATTGCCTCTGAAGCCTTGGGATTCAAATACCTCTTCAATTCAAGTCACGTTCTTCAAACTTAAAACTTTGATTCAAACAATTCAAACAATGCCCTCAGCAAGCAGATTGCATGGAAGCATCATCCAGGAAACATAGCTTGGTATAGCGACAGTGTGTGAACACTAAGCAGGTGATGGGAAATCTGCTGCGCACCTGCCCAGCTCTATGTAAGACAAGGGCATTGTCTCCAGTCTCTTGTGCTGCATGGTCTTCAGGCTGTTGCATTGCGTCTGAGGCTGTTTCCTCACTTCCAGTGCCTTGAGCCTCATCGGCAACTACACCAATCTCCCTCTGATGCCTGCAGCTAGACACAGAAGCTTGCACTTGCTAAACAGTACTTAAACTCCAATTGCTGCATGCTCTCACAAGTAGAGACAGCTGTTATTTGACCCTGTTCAATCCATCGTCATGAGGAAAGCCTGCCTTGCAAAAACTTGCCACACAAGATGCAAGGATTGCTGCCATGCAAGTATTTACTGAAAGCTATAAATTTCACAGGGATCACAACCTATTGGAATTGTCAAAGGAGCAAGCATCATGGAATGTTGATCAGGTGATCAACTTGTAGAACTCTGCTGCCTCCTAAAAGCCCTTGAGCCAGGCTAGACATAAAGGCTGCCAACAGTATTGCTGGGCCTGAAGACGTTTGCAGGCAAGGCCACATGCACAATTGTAGCTGGATATGAGGAAAGCCAAGCTGAATGCATGTCATAACAAGTGCAAGCCTACTGCCTCCAAGAGACCGCTGAGCCGAGCCAGACGTGCGAGGATTGCTGACGTGTAACAGACTGCTGAAGGCCACAAAGCTGCAATTTCGTCAGACACAACAGCAAAAGAACATTCTATTGGCAATTCAAAAGGCCTTTGAAGCTTGACTACTGAAGTTTATTTCATGTGACCAACATGCCTGCTGCCTCCAAACGCTCCTTGAGTCAGGCCAGACATATGCAGATTACTGCCAGCGGTGCTGCTGGGCTGCTAGACATTTGAACGCAAGGCTGTCCGCTCCCACATGCACGATTGTAGCATATTTTTGTTGGCAGGAAGCTGATGGGAGACAAATGCCACAGGGTAGATCATCAATGCTGTGAGGTGTAATGTTCAAGACATCAGCAATTCATCATTTATAGACAGACACAAACCAAACAGGTGTAATGTTCAAGACATCAGCGGTTCAATTTTTATAGACAGACACAAACCAAACAGGTGTAATGTTCAAGACATCAGCGGTTCATCTTTTATAGACAGACACAAACCAAACAACTACAGTTGATGGCTGTCTAGGCAATTTATAAACGGAAAAACTTGCCTTCTGCTGCCGCCAAAAGCCCCTTGAGCCAAGCCAGACATGTGTGGATTACTGCCAGCAGTGCTGCTGGGCCGAAAGATGTTCTCAGGCAAAGCTGTCAAGCTGGGCAGCTGCCGCCGTATGACTGGCCGGTTTTGCGGCTGCTCTGAGTGCAAATACTTGATGTTGTTGGTAGCAAGGTTTGGAGCCTGCACCACAGCAGAAGAGGTTGGAATCTGGCATCACGATTGGACTAAAGATTTCTGCAGGCAGATGCTGTATTGACTGAATTGCAAGTAGGGTTGCATTTGCCAGCAAACACAAAAGTTTTGACATTCTTTTCAACCTTGTGCGTAGTGTTGGTCATGCCAACAGCAAGGTCTACCGTCAATATCTGCTTGCAAAGGTGCTAGCAAGATGTCTGGCAGCGCTAGCACCAACTTGCTGTTGCATCTGCATGCAGCAGCACCCCTCAGTATCTGTCGAGATGCTGGCAAGCAGTATTGCAGGCTAAGCAGAGTATTGTAGGGGCTGGATGTCTTGATAGGTAGCTACTGTGCCTACATATATGAATACGTACATGCATACATAGAAATGCGTACTAGTTGGGCTCAAAGGCCTTACTAGGTACGTGCAGTCACCAAGCAGTACTGTGCCTAGCTGCACAGCAAGCTGGGTGCTGCTGAGCATGAGCGTGACTGCACAGCATTGTCAGTGCATGAAGCTTGTGCCCACTTGAGGAAAGTCACAAAGGTGCCCAAATGAGCCACAGCACTTGAAGAATGCTGACTCAACACCTGGGCACTTGGCTGTACAGTGACTTCTCTTTATGTTGACTGCTTTGATTACCAAGAACCTTGTCTTTACAGCAAATTGTCCTCACTCACAGGTGCCACTACAGTCAGAATGCCCTGGTTGGATTGTGATTGCATTGTCCCTACATCGAGAGTGCCCTTACATCAAGTGTCTTCACAAAGAGAAATTACTGTAGGCTCATGTTTCCAAAATCACTGCAGGTGCAAAAGGTGCCATGCACCGTCTACAACGCCTCATACAAGAGGCACTGGACAACTTGTTAGGCAGAGTGATTGCAGTACAGGAGGAACTGTTGCTTTGGAACCCCACCTGGGACACAAGCTAGGGCACCGAATAGCCCGAGGCATTGACCAATACCAAAGTCATGCACACAGAAATGATTGAAGAGGTATTCTACAGGTCAAGATAACGTCTGCAGCTGTCGCTGCTGCTGAAGCTGCTGCTTCTGTGCTGTCAGAAACGACAACTACGAGCGCAGGCAGCAAGCGCTTCCAAGTCCACCAGCAATCTCACCTGGGATGGCAGTCTGGCGGTGGCTGCAACTGCAGCCATTGCTGCCTGAGCTGCTGCACTGACAGTCTTCTGCCTCTTGGCTGCGTGTTGCTCCTCTCTGTTCAGCCCAGGCTTGGGCGCCTGCAGTTATGCATACAGAATTGGTCAGGTCAAAAGCAAATTTGATCACTTGTCATTTGCTGGCAGCAAACTAATTTTGCACATCAGTTCAGATCACATCACCATGCCTGTTGTCACACTGTTGCCCTGGGCAAGTCAGCAAGTATGGCGGGCTTTTTTGCAGCCATCTTCTGCATCACAAAAGTTTCCCGCTTACCTGATTGCTGGTCTCTACAGTCACTTTGGTGCTGCTGGCATCAGCTCCTACTGCATTGTTGGCGCTGCTACAGGTTGGCTGGCATACAGTGCTTTCTGTGGCTTTGGTCCCCATCTTGGAGGTGTGTGAGTTGGCAGCACCAGGGTCAATGCCGGCAGGGTTTGCGTCGGCAGCAGTGCTGACGTGCTTGGATGGGTTGGCAGGCAAGTTTGAAGAGCTCACATGGCTTGCTTCAACTTCCTACAGTAACAGAAAACTATTACAGTTGTTTTCCTTTGTGTGACTCAATTGAGGTCAAGAAGCCATTTTGCAATGAGTCAGACAGCAGGACTAATGTGCAAGATTATTGACTGGCCAGCAATTTGAACAGAAGCAGTGCTGATTTGCTGGTGATGATTGTGCACACTTTGTGTGGCATTGACCACAAGCGTGCTCCTGCCTTTTGTACAATTTATTTGCAGCACCAAGCAAAGATTCTCATGAGCAGTCACAGTCAAATGACTGCGAATTGACTACCAGAACTAGCCAAAGCAGCAGCATCAGCAACAGTACCTTGAATAGCTCTTGAGCATCTCTGAGCACAGCAATAGCAGCAGCAACTCAAGCTAGCTTGCCAGCATTACTCACACAGCAGTTGCAACAGCACTATCAACAGCAGGAACAGCAACAGCAACAGCAACAGCAACAGCAACAGCAACAGCAACAGCAACAGCAACAGCAACAGCAACAGCAACAGCAGCAGCAGAAGAATCAAAGATGCAGCAGGTACCTTGAAAAGCTCTTGAGCATCTCTGAGCACAGCAGCCTTCTTCCTGCCAGCTCGTACCTCAGACAGCCACTCTGTGTCATTCACACTGGACACACCCCCTTCAGGCCCCCCCATCTGACTCCCCCTACCCCTAGCCTGATTGGCATCCCTCATTTCCTCCCTCACATACTCTTGCTTAGCCCGCCTGCAGGGACAGTAGTCATCCTCAGTCACAGTGTCATTCACACTGGACCAACCCCCTGCAGAACCCCAACCTGGCTCCCCCTACCCCTGGCCTGGTCAACCTCCCTTTTCCCCCTCACATGCTCTTGCTTAGCCCGCCTCACAGACAGTAGTCATCATCAGTCACAGCATCAATCACACTGGCCAGCCCCTTTCAGTGGCCCCACATCTGGCTGCCCCTACCCCTGGCCTGATTGGCATCCCTCAGTTTCGTCTCACAAACTTTTGTGGAGGTCCATCTGGGAGATTGTCAGGGTATGCTTCCACAGCACAAAGCACTTGAGCCCCTGATACGCTCTGGTGACTGGCATCTGGTAACAGACAAGTGGTAATGACAGGCAGCAAGGGCTTACTTGCTGATGCCGCCCTTGGTGAGTCTGGCCCTGCCCTCAGTCCTTGACATCTTCATCTTAGAACCTTTGTTGAGAGCCATTTGTGAGACTGTCAGAGGAGGGTTCCACAGCACAAAGCACTTGGGCCCATGAGGTGAACCATCCTCTGAGATCACCTCAACCTGCTCCACACCTGTAGCCAGGTTTCTCACATTATGCATTTTGCATTTGTGACTGCACCAGCTTGACCCTTGAGCAGATAGTTTGAGGGCCATATGGTAGCCTGTCAGGGGATTCCACAACACAAAGCATTTAGGCCCATGAGGCAAGCCGTCGTCCCAAATCATCCCCATTTGCTCTGCACCTATAAGACATTTGCTTCTTGTTTGCACTAGATCAAAATATAGCTCATCAACGCAGTCACAGTGACAGGTGAGGTTTCCACAGCACAAAGCATTTGGGCCCATGAGGCAACCCGTTCTCTGAGATCGCCTCAACCTGCTTCACACCTGCATGATATGTTCAGCACATCCAGGACTAGATACTTCTGGATGCACATATGAAGTATTCAGCAGATGAGGTGAAGGCCATTTCGGACACCATTGGAGGAGGGTGGCACAGCACAAAGCATTTGGGGCTGTGGGGCGAGCCGTCGTCTGAAATCACCTTCACCTGCTCCACACCTGCAAGACAATTGCTTCTTGTTTGTGCTAGATCAAAGTATAGCTCCTGAACGCTCTTGCAATCACAGGGGAGTGTTCCACAGCACAAAGCATTTGGGCC
The DNA here is from genome assembly GCA_002118135.1 of Trebouxia sp. TZW2008. Taxonomy (NCBI): domain Eukaryota; kingdom Viridiplantae; phylum Chlorophyta; class Trebouxiophyceae; order Trebouxiales; family Trebouxiaceae; genus Trebouxia; species Trebouxia sp. TZW2008. Next base: position 216,125 of record BDIU01000210.1, read on the forward strand.
CATGAGGCGAGCCATCCTCTGAGATCACCTCAACCTGCTCCACATCTGCACAATATGTTCAGCACATCCAGGACTAGACACTGCTGGATGCACAAATCAGTAGTCAGCAGATAAGGTGAGGGTCATTTGGGGCCGTCAGAGGAGCGTGCCACAGCACAAAGCATTTGGGGCCGTGAGGTGAGCCATCCTCTGAGATTACTTCATGTTGTTGTACACCTTCTGAGCAAGTTCACCAGTTTCAGCGCATTGGATTCTTGCATTCACTGTCTTGGACATGTTGGAACTGTCGACGAGTGCCACCTGGGAGACAGTCAGAGCTGGGTTCTTTAGCATCCTGGATGATGGACTGCCAAAGCTACTTCAATTGCTACAGGTCTGCTTGCAAACACCGCATGCTGATGGTAGATGTTACCTAGCAGCTCCTGAACGTGCTCCTTGGGGTTGGCCACAGTGGCTGTTGTCACCACAAATGAGGGATGGGAGTTGTAGTGGCGCTCACACAAACGGCGCAGCCGCCTCAAAACAAAGGCAGTGTGGCAGCCAAACACGCCCCTGCACATGACCTAGACATGTAATGACATGAATGAGGATGAGACTTATGATAACAATGACGACAATGGTAATGACATTGATGATGACATTGCTAAGGACAAGGCTAGGAACAACAACAAAGACAAGGACAATAACAGCGTCAATGATGTGAACAACAAACAACGCTAATGATGATGGCGACGCGGACCATGACAATGACAATGATGATCATATGGAAGCAAGCAGGAAAGCAAGGACGCCTATTAGCAAGCATACAAGCAGGCAAGTCAGCGTACAAGAACGCAAGCAAGCAAACAGGTAAACGAGTAAGCCTGTATCAGCAGTGAGGCATCTGGGTGGGCTAAACACAAGTGAGCAGCTTACTTGTATGCATGTCCTTCATCCACAATCATATATTTGAGATGAGCCAAGATCCGAGAGAATTGAGAATGGACGGGCAGGATGCTGCGGTGCAACATGTCAGGGTTGGTGATCAGCAGCTGTGCTCGGTCCCTCACCTCACCACGGTCTGCCTGTCATGGCCAAAAAACGTCAAGGTGCACGAAAGTTTGCCAACTTACAACAGCAAGCAATGCAGGGAAGCTAAGTGTGCATGGGCAGGACGCTGCTGTACAATATATCAGAGTTGGTGATGAGCAGCTGGGCCCGATCTCTAACCTCACCACGGTCTGCCTGTGTATGGCAACAGAAAGAGATGTGAACTTCGAGATAACAGAGAAAGCAATATGACGCTGTAAAGCCATTCAAAATCAAAATGCATCAGGACATAGTAGACACACATACTTTGCAGCATTGCGCTGGCGATAGAACACCTGAGAGCCATTCAGCAGTGTTTTTGGAACCTCTGCCATAATACACTCATGAAAGCCAACAGCAGTGCTGGCATTGAAACCTCATGCTGCCTGTATTGCCATCATGTAATTCAACACAAGGAGCATACTCCCTGAATGCTACAGCACACATGATAGCGGAGCGCATAACAGTAGTGTTGGAAGCCATTGTATCCCTCAAAAAAAAGGAGCATCATCTATATATGCTGCAGCACACATGATACGCGGAGCGCATAACAACAGTGATGGAAGCAGACGCTTACTCTGGTTGTATCGCCATCATACACCTCAACATGAGGAGCATCATCCCCAAACGCTGCAGCACACATAATCCGCAAAGCGCGCAGCTGATCTTGAGCCAAAGCCTGCAGTCGTCAACAGAGCGGTGTCAACATTGCTGATGCTGGCTGTACATCAGCACTGTGTCTTTAGTGATGCGCATTGGTGCTTGATGGCTGCAATGCAAAAGCATGTTTTCAAACAGCAATGTTCACTGTAATTGATTGAGAGCCATCACCCCTCCAAAGGGCTGTTGGGCAGGCAGGCAGACACATTAGGTCATGTGACATCTGACCTTGGTAGGGAACATGTAGAGAGCACAAGCCCTTCTGTCTTGCACCAAAGCCTCAAGAATGGGGATGTTGTAGCACAGCGACTTTCCACTGGCAGTGGAGGTGGAGATGACAACATTGAGGCCAGCCAGCACTGCATCCACGGCTTTGGCCTGATGAGTAAACATCTGAGTGATGTTGCGCGCCTTGAGGGCTTCTTGGACAGGCCCTGACAGAGGGGCAGTTGGGACTGCATACTGCGGTTTCCGCGCAGGAATGTCTTCCATGTGCACAATCTGCAGCATTCATGTCTGTCAGTTCCTACGCAAATGCCAGCCTACTGAATATGACAGCCAGAGCTGCATCCGATGCTTTGCCCTGATATGTGCACATCTAAGTGATGTTGTGTATCTTGAGGGCTTCTTGAACAGGCGCTGACAGAGGGGCAGTTGGGACTGCATACTGCGGCTATCTTGCAGGGATGTCTTCTACATGCAGAATCTGCAGCAACAGGTCCTGTCAGCTGCCGTGGTTTTGGCGCTAACTTGAGAAATGAGATCTTGAGGTTTTGTGGAAAATCCTGTCCATGCAGAGAAAGAGAGGCAGCTGTTATGTGTACTGCAAGCACCTTGCGGAGCACTTTCACTCCATTGCACTACTGGCACATGGAGGGAGGTCATTCTTCTGTGTATGTTCTCATCTCTGATTGAAACACACAGCATCACTGACTCACATGCCCCTGATGACAACTATTTGTAGACAGTCCACTGCTTCTGTATGCACGTGGCAGCAGCATGCAACCTTACATGCAGGGAACAGTCATGACACCAAGCCCACCTGATCAGCATACCACCCCAATTCCCGAATGTGCTTCAAGAACTGGTTTGTATTCATGTGGGTGGTGTCCAGACAGGGCTCATGCTTCCTGGCCATCTGAGGGGGTCGAGGGGGGGCCTTCTTACCCCCACCATCATCTGCATGGACAGTGCTACTTGAGCAGAGCTTGACATATCCTCAAATGACATCAGTCATGGAGCAGGAGCAAGACAATCTACAGATGCCGGCCAAAACAGAAAAGAAGGCGTCGGCCTCTTTCTTCTGTCATATTATCACCTCACTGCTTGTCTTGATCATTTGCACATGCAACCCTGCTGACTTTGATAGGCAAGTATTACAGCAGGTGCGGAGCCTGTTCCAATTTTCAGCAACAGAGGACTGAAAAAACTGCAAAGGAAGAGCAGAGAGACATTAAAAGAGGAGATATTTGATGCTCACCGAAAGCAACCCCTGTTTCATTGACTGCTCGAGTGGCTTCTTCAGCTCGTGCTACCTCCAGATTCTGCTTGATGACCGCAAGGGTCAACTCTTCCACCTTGAAGTGAGGATGCCAGGCTTTCCTCTGTACCAACAGAAAGAATAGGTCAAGCTTTGCATTGTTCAGTTTGCATTTGGTGCTTGCAAAAGTCAGCTTGTCCACCTTGAAGTGAAGATGCCAAGCTTTCCTTTGTATATCAGCAGAGAAAGATTTACCCACATATGAGACTTGCCTTGCAACACAATACCACAGTCAATGACAATGACAACACCCAAGTCGTGCAAGATTTGGCGTTCAGAGCATTAAAATTCCGGGATCTGGTGTCTGTAAGCATCAGGAGATGGAAACAGGCATCTAAAGCATCAAACTTCAAATCTCACCTCCATCACATCCCATTTTACTTCCTGTTGCACTGGCTCAGTTGCTGCAGCCAGAACCGCCAGCTGAGGCACTGGTTCCTGTGTCTGCTGCTGCTGCTGCTGCTGCTGCTGCTGCTGCTGTGAGGACTGCATTGATTGCTGCACCTGCGGGGTTGAGTCAGCAGGCAACGAGGACACAGGAGCAGTGCTGTTAGCTTGTCTAGTCTTGCGTGGAGACCTCCGCACTGCTTTTGCAAGATCTTGAGATTTGCTGCCTGGGAACACAAGCACACAGTGAGCAGGAGCGGGAGCTGCTGGGTATGCTAAAGGCCAAGGCTATAGTACATTACATTGATTTGATTGATCTGAATGGATCAAATGACAGCATAAATGGCTGAATCATGCTTAATTCAAAAGACGCTCTGCATGCATTGAAACACACAACGCCATTTTGCTGTCAGCAGCTTGGGAATGCAGTTGCAGGCAACTGAGCCAGCAGGGGTCACATCTGCAAAAGCTTATGCCTGATGACAATGAGGTAAAAGAGCACATCAAGACAAAGCTTGCTACCTTTACCTGTAGTTTTCTGTTGCTGCTGCTGCTGCTGCTGCTGCTGCTGCTGCTGCTGCTGCTGCTTGACACTGTGATCATGCACATGAGCAGCAGCTGCAGCAGCAGCAGCAACAGCATTTTCGGAAGATCCTGCTTGAACCTCAGCTAGGTCTTGCTGATCCTTGTGCAGCTGTCTCAGGAACGCAGTGTGGGAAGGAACAACCGCCCTGACCAGGGCTTGTCTGAAGGCCCTCAGCCTGCGCTGCTGTGCATTCTTGGCGCCTCGATCTGTTTGGCCTTTGCGCCCGCCCACCTGGTCTGTTCCTCCTCTTCTGGAGGGTAGCCTTGCAGCCAGGGAACGGGCATCCATTCCCACCTGCATAGTTGCAATTGTATCTGGGTGGTGATTGTGTGATTGAGGTTGTGGTTGTGGTTGTGGTGGTGGCTGTGGTTGTGGTTGTGAAGGCTGGTTATTGTGATTGTGAGTGCAACTGTGGTTGAGGGCATGCTTGCAAATGCTTGCAATACAACCCTGGTGAGGATTGCAAATGATTCACGATAGTTGAGCATGCTGAGCACGCATTTGCAAATCCAGAAAGCAAATGCAAGCTGCGCAGTCTCAGAGCTGCAGAGCCTCGCATACCTTGAAGATGGACGAGAGATCAAAGTTCCACACTCTCAGAGATTCAGTATGGCTGTTGAGATTTGGGGTGTAGAATATTGCTTGCTTTGAACAAGCAGATATTTGAGATTTGTTGCGGAATACTTGCTCCCGGACCAGGAGAAGTGTAGGATCAGGCTGTAGCATCAAACCCTTGTGGGTCCCAAAGATAGGTGAGAGCAGTGTAGACTGTAAACTTCATTGATGTCAAATTGCTTCCTTGATAACGCCAAAAGTCCATGAGCAACGCTTAGATGTATAGGCTGTACCTCTTGTATTGCTGCGTCTTCATCGACTCCCATCTCAGCAAGGGATGTTGAGCCAATGGCCTTCTTGCCAGGATCCATGATTTCTACTACAAGGCGGTCTGCTCTGGTCTGACCCCCAAACACAGTCCCTGCGCCGTCCGTGCTGATGTGCATGGGATGAGCATCATTATGCGCTGGCAGCGCTGTGTCATCTGCTGCTGCAAAACATGTGCACTTGATTGTGAAGGCTGGTACTGAAGCCCTGGCACACTGAGAGGCTGGCATGCATCAGTCAGAAATGAATGCATCTCTGGTGCTACCCACAGCACAGAATCACAAATATTGCTATGGGGAAAGCCATCGCCTGTCATTTCTTCTTCTCATACAGATGCAACTCAAGACTGTAGGCAAATATGGAGTTGCAGAAGTTGCTATCCTAAAGCCGTGGCTTGGCCAACATTGCTGCTACAGAAGCAGACCTGAGGCCTTGGGTTCCACAGGTGGGTCCAGCATTGCATCTTCTGCATCAATGGGATTGACAAGGCTGGGAGCTGATGCCTCTGCCTTCACTGACCTTCTCCACTGCCTTATAGACTTGTTGGGAGAAGTCATCCTGCATTTGGCGTCGTCTCAGCCCAAAGGGGTATGAAGTAAGGCACCAGCTGTGACCAGAGTACATGCCCATGTGGTTATGAACCTGTTGCTGACTGAACCTGACATGGCATTGCCTTGGGTAGAAGTGACATGAAGCAAGCGGCTGTGACCAGAGTACATGCCCACGTGGTTATGAACCTATTGCTGACTGAACCTGACATGGCATTGCCTTGGGTAGAAGTGATATGAAGCAAGGCACCGGCTGTGGCCAGAATGCGGGCGCAAGCAAACGCTGGCTTTGGCACTGTGACACAGCTTTCTGTAGGCAAGCAGAGGCGTGTACAGCTAAGCATTGTTGCTGTGCACAGAATAATTGAGGTACAAAACAACTAGGCCAGTGCTGAGACTCCCTGAGCACTGGCTGCGTCACATCATGCTTGACCAAGCACAGCTTCTGAAACCTACATCACTTTTCAATTTGAGCTTTGGTTGGGCACAAGAGGCAAGTAAGGGCAATACTGTTGAGGGTCTCTCAGGATGACCACATCAGGGCATAGATCAGCCATGGTCTGTACATCTTCCAGCTGCACCTCATTGCCTCCAGGCAGGTTCACAGCTGCTGACTTGATGGCTTTCCATGTGGGCTGTATAGACAATAACGCAATGCTTGTAAGCGAAGATTCATCAGACACAAAAGCTTTCTTGCAGTCCCTCAAATGATCCTCAAGCAAACGACAAATTAATGTTGCAAATTGCTTGACAAACAGAATTGCTCAAGAAACACAATTCCTAGATGAACAAATGTCTTGAACTTTGCCAGCATGCACCTTGAGAGAAGCTAGCAGCATGCAACAAATGCACCACAAACCCATCGACAAGACACATAAGCTGATGCGTCATACAGACAGACGGAGCTTGCTACCAAACAGGCTCCTTTGCACCATACATGCACAGCTGAGGCTGTCTGTGGAGCAGCATGGACATGCTTTCATCCATCAAAGTTGAGCGCAAATCCTTACCTGAATGTGCTGCCTCAGTAAGAAGCCATACATGACATTCACAGCTGGAAACAGCACGGCATGTCTATAAAGCATCAAACATTGAATTATGCTTTGTGCAGCAAGTCCTAAAGCAAAAGACTCACCTGTATATACTGCCTAAGTAGGAAGCCGTGCATGCCATTCACAGGCGGAAACAGCACGCCCACTTGTAAAGCATCAAACGTTGACTATGTATGTCACAATGTCACTATGTCATAGACTGCCTAAACCTCATGGACACATACTCACTGCCACTATGTGGCACGTGGAATCAGCCTTGTTCGCTGGCTAAATATAGGAAAATTACCGTCTCTCCAGGCTCTCAGCTGGAGTCTACGCTGAAAGTACACATCATAACACGAGTCTTGTTCACCTCTACATGCCTGGCCTAATCTCAAAGACCATTCAACCTGCACGTCTCCTGCAGGTTCCGGATATCACAACGTAGTCAACTCTCCTTTTGAATCAGGCTTTGTGTGACAACTCCTAAGCACATGCCTCACCTGTATATGCTGCCGCATGAGGAAGCCGTACATGCCATTCACAGGCGGAAACAGAACCTCCTCAAGACTTTGCAGCACAGGCGGCAATGGGAGCTTGCCCATGATGTTGATTTCCTGCTGACTCAACAGCCTTGAGCTGAGCCTCCTTGACAGCCCAAGTGCCCCAGAGCCCTTGAAAGCAGCGTTTTTGGCCTGTCTACTAGGGTCTGAATTCGCTCGACTGCTAGGGTCTAAATTTGACCAATTAGTTGGGTCCTGCTGGGTGTCTGAATCTGAAGCTTCTGCACCAGATGTGGCATGTTCACCTGCCAAAGGAGCGCTTGTAGTTGCGCTTGTCTTCAGCTTGCGCTTGCCTGAGGATGCTTGCCTACCTTTGCTAGTTTTAGCTGGCTGAGTGCTAGGCTTCTCAGAGGTGCCTTGATCTGACTCATCAGGAGGAAGAAGCTTGCGGCGAGTCTGCCTGGGAGCTCTTGACTTTGCCACTGTGTCTTTGGGTTTTGGGTGTTGTTCAGCCTCATCTGCTGAGCCTTGCTGCTGCTTTGCTGCTGTGGCTTTGGCTTTTGGCCCTTGAAAATCCTCATCAACAGGTTGTTGCTGCTGCTTTGCTGCTGCTGCTTTGGCGTTTGGCCTCTGTGCAGCGTCATTAGCAGAGCGCTGCTGCTGCTTTGCTCCTGCTGCTCTGCCTTTTGGCCTCTCTTGAGCATCATCAGCAGAGCGCTGCCGCTGCTTTGCTCCTGTTGCTTTGGCTTTTGCCCCTTCAGCAGCGTCATCGACAGAGCGCTGCCGCTGCTTTGCTCCTGTTGCTTTGGCTTTTGCCCCTTCTGCAGCGGCATCCACAGGGCGTTGCTGGTGTTCTTGCCTTACTAATCCAGCCATATCTGACTGGGGAGTGCTGTGCATTGCTCCTGCTTCACTAGCCTCTGCTGTACTAAGATCCAAAATCTGGTCACGCTTCTCTACTGGGGTAGAGATGGGAGCTGATCTGAGCTCTGCTGCCAGTTCTCCCCATACTTCTGCCTCAGAGGGGTCAACAGCTGCTGAAGGCCCCTGTTGGGGTAGGCTGGGGCTTGCATGGGGTCTTTCCTGAGTGTTTGCGGGCTGCCGCTGCGGCTGTGGAGGTGCCATTTGTGCTGGAGCAGTGGTTGATGAGGGAGCAGCTGCAAGGGGTTCTGAAGGCAGTGGATAGTCAATCTGCAGCAAACAAACATTTCTGGTTGCCATAAACAGGACGCCAATCTCACTTGCGCGATTGCACTGTCTGTTTACCATCGTAACTCTGCGCGACTGCCTTGTTTGCTTGCTAATCAGACGAAAGTGCCACTTGTTACTGTGCTCAATTACACGCAGCGTACAGCATAGATTCCCTGTCCTGGTGCATGCAAAATGTCCCCATACACAGTTGTTGCGAGCAACTATGCCATGTCTGAAAAAGCTGTGCATGCGCCAGGATACCAAACTGAAGCTGCACTCTGCATGTGACTGTTCAAACATTTGCATGCATGCTTGAATGCAGTTGTGCAAGCACCACATCAGCCCCACTTCCAATTCAATCATATATTGGGCGTGTCAACAGCGACATGACTTGTATGATGCATGGCGTGCGTCAACAGCACAGATGTGTGCCACCTGAGGCCTGGACACATAGCCTGGAAGCAGGGTGTAAGGAGCTGCAGGGAGTCGCACTGCAGCGACAGTGGGTTCCTGAGCCCCAGGCGGCTGAGCACGTTCTGCTGGAGCTGTAGCTGAGTTTGTGGCATGAGTCTCATGTGATGTTGTCCCAAGCGCTGACGCTGAACTCTGAGCTGCATTGCTGTTCGCCTGTACTGTGCTTACTTTACCCGCTGTAGGAAGTGCAACCTGTACTTGCACCTTGATTGTTTGGGGGCTGACAAACACAGAAATGCAGAACAACATGATACAACACGACTCTCGATTATGACATGGAACTGTTGTCTTGATTGTTGAGTGACGGACATGCATAGGAAGGCTGCAAGATGTGCAGTGATACAATTCTCACCAGAAATTCGTGTGGCTGGAGCTGCAGAGACTCAAAAGTGCTATGCTTGTTAAGCGCCTGACCCTGCAACAGAGTGTTGAGCTGGACCCAGGCGTTCAACGGACGATGGCGCAACAAGCGACGACTCGCTTACCCTTAGGAACAGCTTGCAGGCCCCGCCATGCAGAGGTGCAGCAATACGTTTCCTGAACGACCCGACTGTGTCAGACGGGTTCACCTCGACCGTCAGGACGTCCTGTGACTTGAGCGTTCTGACGCTAACAAGCATACTGAATGCAGGCTCGGTCAACCTTTCTGGTGAATGCGCGGACTATGCACCCCTGATCATGCCGCGCGTTTATCGTTGAAGACGTGGCATGCCTTGAGCAAGCTGCGTTCTGGCTGCAACCTGGCCGTCAAGCAGGACACTGATCCTTTCACAAATCGCTTTCCGGCCAGCGATATGTTCCGATACCTGCCTTGACATCTTGCTAAGGTCACGGACCTCCGCGGTGAGCGACAGGTCGGTGATCGCTAGCATAGCGCAGCATGCATTTCATGACCTATCATGCATTTCACAGTGGACAGGTGCTCAGGCGTACCTTCACACAGCTCTAGAGCATGTTGGATCCTGCACATTACCTCGGGCAATTAGTCTGAATCATTGCTCACGCTGCTTGCACTTGAAGGCTTAAGTTCCTGTCTCTCAGGGGCAGCATGACTGCCTACTGAGTCAGGCTCGCAAACAGCGTTGTCAACCATGCTCGGGGCAAGCGCAGCCTTGCAAGATGGCGAAACGCTGCAGGTACATGCAAGGGATGACGTTGCGGCATGTCACACTGCTATGTGTCGCACATACCAGTCTAAGCGCAGCGTTGATCACAGGTGTCGATCTCAAGCCTTCCGCACTGCAAGCGGGCAGAAAGCCAGCACAGGGCTGCGCAGACCCCGAAAATTTCGCAGCAAGAGCAAGCGAGCCAATCTACCGAGCGCAGCAGCAAGGGCACACAGACTGATCGCCTGTTCAAAAAATATTCTGATGCAGTTAGAGGAGACTCTGGTTTTGCATCCATCGTTGCATTTCTGACAAAGTAAGGCACAGTATATCTCTATGTTTCTATGTCGTCTTGATACATTGATGTTCTGTTGCTGACTTGCAAGCACAAATGCAGGGTGCTTCCTGTCATAGAAACTGCTATTGCTGAAAACTGTACCAATGCCACAAGACCTCAGATAGATTGGACAGCTGAGGCTCCTACAGACGCCACGATAAGCCACACGCTGACCTGTCCTAGCAGCTCAGCTTCAGAACAACTCTGCTGCACATCAGTGTCCTGGAGCTCAACAGGTCAATCCAATAGGCTCGTCATTGCCTGCTGAATACAAACATACACACTTGACCATGATGACTTGTCTGTGAGCCTGGCTGTGCCATGCACATCTTCTGAATGTCAAAGTGCAAATCTGACAGCTAACTTCAGTCAAAGCATTGTTGTGGAGAAATTTCAATTTACATGTTAGAATCGATGCGTAGGGTGTGTTGATGACTTGTGCAAGATGCTTGTTGTGGCAATGTGCAGCAGTGTCTACTTCTGCAGCAGGGGAAGACATCGCTGTTGTGCTTTGAGACGTGCATGCTGAGGAGTGATGCATGGAAATGTAATATGTTTGGATCCTGCTTACTGTTCTGTCCATCTCCTGAGGATTTGTGATGATGGTCGCTTGTGGCACAGGTCAGGGCATTGCTGTTGCTCATGGCAGATTTGAAGCATGGAGCCTGAGAGGTGCCAACGCTGCCTCATGACCTGTTCAGATCGCTTTTTGTGCAATTGCAGCAGCGATTACTTGTGGTTGCAGGGCAAGGCATTGCTGCTGCAGACTTGATATGGATGGATGATTTATGAAACCTGACAATTTTGGACCGTGCCTGATGACCTGTTTACAGCGCTTGTGTGCATTTGCAACAGCGGTTACTTGTAATTGCAGGTCAAGGCATTGCTGTCGCATATGGCAGATTTGATGTGGAGGGGTGGTGCATGGACCCTGGCAGATTGTGCACCTGGAACCTGGCACGCTCAGCCTTTGACTCAAGCAAGCCTGATGTCACCATTGATGTTGACAGCTGCCTGCAATGCTGCACGTATCACCCACAGCAGCCGGTGCGATACAGCCTGTTTTGTCAGAACAATATGTCAGTATGATCTGAGGAAGGGCATGCTGAATGCATGTGCCAGAACAATTTCCGCGGTTGGACCTGTCAGAGTTGACCTGCATGCATGTGAGATGCTGACCATGTTCATTCTAGCTGCAGATGTGTCATCATATGTATGGCTTCCCTGAGCATGAGTTCACATGTTGCACTTTTGTTTCAGGAATCGCATGCCCAAGAGTTTTGGTTTATGTAATTTGGCCTTCTGCACTCAAAACTTGTCTTCATTGCTGTTGTCTTTCCTCACGATTTGAAGTCAGAGTCCCCATGTGCTGCTTGTGAGGCTGAATATTTCTTCATCCCTGGCGCATTCCAGTATAAGTGTCCAATATGAATCAGCTTGGGAGCCTGGGAGAATATTAGTCTGTGCTTACTTCTGCCTCATCACAGGGGCTGATAGCGGGAGGCACATATATGGGCGAGGTATACGTGTGGAATCTGGCCCAGGACGGGGATCACCAAGTGTTCAAGTCTGCGCTCAGTGCTTCGTCTCATCAGTGAGTTGCTGCTGACCGTACAAGTGCAAATTGTTGCTGCCAGTCGTCAGTTGTTGGACATGGCTACTTGTTGCTGCCATCTGCAAATGGCATGTGTAGGACTCCTTTTGAATTGTCCTTCTCAAATCAGGAGCATCCAAATGCTGTAGAGCGCCATTGCAGCATGTCAGATAGTGAAGCACAACTGTTCTGGCAGAAAATCTGTGCGCGCTGTAATTCAAGATCTTGATTGACGTCATCAAAGGATATCCCAGCATGTCAGGTGGCCACACAATTTTGTGCTTGCAGGAAGCCTGAGACTGCTGTCAGGTGGCATCCCAGCATGTCAGATGAGCACATAATATCCCAGTCCAGGGTGTTAGAAGCGTGCGTAAGACTGTCTTGCAGATCACATCATACTGCACCTTAGCCTGTCAGATAATCATGTGATGGCACTCAGGCAGGGTCACATGGGTGCTGTGCTTGCAGGGAGCCCGTGACCGCTGTCAGGTGGCATCCCAGCATGTCAGACGGCCATTTGATGGGCAACTCAGAGGATGCAGACCTGCTTATCAGCCTAGCCTCTGATGGCAGACTGCTTTTGTGGCGCTGGCACACGTCAGAGCTGCTGTATGGGTCAGTCACCTGCCTCATTCTATCAAGTTACTCACCAAACACATTTGCAATAGTCTGTTGTAACAAGTCGTCTGCCATGTCCGATGGAGATGTTGCAGCTCAAATGCTGCTGTCACCTTTTGAGCTGAGCCAAACATGCAGACACTGAAACTGTTGGAGTCCAAACCACAGTCCCAGGCATAGTTGGACCTTCTCAACTCCCAACCGTCTCCAGAACTTGAGGCCCATTATTTCCCCTTGACAATGTATGCCAGCCGATCCACGTTGTTGACGGAAGCATGCAGCTCACTCAGTGTGCAGCAGGGCCTACTGTGTGTCAAGTATTGTGAACAGGTGCTGTGACAAGGACCGCTACAAACACAGCTTTTTTGCAATGCTGCCCGCCTGTCCACGTGCCTCGCCGCGCCCTTATACATGCGTAGCATACAAATTGATGCATGTCTGAACCTACTGCTTTGCAGGTTGGAGTTGATGCAGCAGCATCCTGATACACGTAAACTGGTGCAGCTGGGGGGCACTTGCATGGCAGTGCCCCAGCAGGGCTTTCAGCTGCAGCCTGGGGGTTGCATTGTTGGCACAGAGGGTGGGACAGTCCTCAGATGCAGCATTGATGCCAATGCTGCAGCTCACAAGGCATTCGCGCAGGTGGGCATTTGCTGCCTGCTGGGCATTATAGCAACTTCTTGTGGTAAGGACACATAATGTAAGGACATTGTCAATGTAGAGACAGCGCAGTTGGGAACCTAGAACTGCATTGTGACTGCAGTGGTCCCGCTGAGTCAGGACAATTTGAGGTAAGGACAACTTTCTTGATAACCAAAGCAGTTGTTAGACTCAAAGTCACTGTGCTTTTGCAGAGCAGCAGCATGAATCAGCATAGCGTAGCATAGCGTGCAGCAGAGCAGCATGACGCAGTCCAGCACAGCATCATGCACTGCGTCCTGGCGGGCTGTTGAACTCGCTAGCATGCATAGCATATCATAGCATGGCACAGCATTGCGCAGCACAGCATAGCATAGCATAGCATAATATAGCATAGCATAGCATAGCATAGCATAGCACAGTCAAGCCCAGTCAAGCCTAGCCTAGCCTAGCCTAGCCATCAACCTTCAGTCTTGCCATTCAGCAGACTTGTGCTGCTTGTACAGGCGCTAGCTTTGCAGCAAAAAGCCTTGGTCAGCACAACTGTCACCTCTGCACTCTGTCAGCACGCGGGACCAGTGCATGCGCTCAGCGCCTCACCTTTTGACCCAACTCTAGTCCTGTCGTGTGGCCTTGATGGCCAGGTGAAAGCATGCAGCAGCCTGACTAGGCAACCCTTGCTAGAGTTGGCGCCGTCAGACAGCTACCTGTATGCCGCACAGTGGTCACCTACCCGCCCGATGCTGTTTGCAGTGGCAGCAGGTGAGCTTTGTCAAAGAGTTGCACATGTGGTGCACAATGCTTCATGCTGCCTGTGGTCGTAGCAGCAGCGGTTTAACATTGAATGGACATCCTCCATGTTGCAATGTCGATCCGAACATCCATTGTGCAGCTCTGTCTGCTGCCAGACAGTCGTAGATGCATTGCATGTTGATGCAAACTGCAGTGCGCAAGTATTGGTCAGAGTAGTTGCAATGTGTTTGTGTTTCTTACGCCAAGACTTCTTAGAACACAAAAGATGGAACGCAGTTGATGTTGTTATCACTTCGCGCAATAGCTCCTGCAGATGCAACACGCTGGAACTGCACAGCCAGCCACCTCACTGCAGCAAGCTTTTCAGAAGCTAGACTACAAGCTGTGGATACATCGTATACATCGTCACGCACTGCATGCTGCGTCCGCCTGAGTGCAACGTTGATATCAGCTGCTTGTTGCTTCAGAATTAACCGACCAATCAATCAAGCAATCGATCCATCCATCAATCAATTGATCAATCATTCAATCAATCAATCAATCAATCATGATCACTGTCTCAGAGAACCAACATGGTCCCATACAGACAGCGTCAGCTTCTGCAGTCTTGCAAAAATGCTCATGCTGATCGTGTTTTGTGTCATATGACTCAGGTGATGGCAGAGTGTTCTTGTATGATCTGATGCAAGATCCAGAGCATCCTGTCAAGACCCTGGATGTCGGTGAATCTGCCGTGCCAATCTACAGTGTGGCTTTCAATGCCAAGAGACCAGACTTGTTTGCAGCCACAAGCCAGCAATCTGTCAGGGTGAGTTCGATCTCTGGTCTGCCTTGTAGACTAAGTTTCTGGGGATTTGTTTCAAGCAGCGCCTACAGTGTTTTGTGCGCGTGGCTACAGTGTTTGCTGTTGAGATTCACCTCATCTGGGGTCATATGTGCATTTCTTTGGCATTGCAAGCTTCTGGCAGATTTGATCAGTTAAAGTGGTCGCCATTTGAACCTTGTCATGTGAGGTCATCTGTACATTCTATGGTCACATACTTCTGGCAGCTCTGAACACCTGCTTGTGCCTTTGTATTGTATCTGTATTCTGAGAGGCTGAGGGCAGGCCTGTGCGTGCAACAGAATGCTGCATTGCAGCTGATCAAGGGATATACTGCTTTGAGAACAGTTTGTTCAGTGTCTGTTGCGCATGCAGGTTTTCACGCTGCAAGATGGGCTCAGCAAAGCTAGACCAAACGAACAGCAAGCTTTGCAAGCATTTGTTGCGCAGGCTGCCAAATAGCAGTTTCCGTGTGATGTAAGGTCATCAACATCAGGACTTCTAGCTGAAGCTCATTGATGAGATGCCTTTGTAGGCCTACCATGACCAAACACTGCATACATGTGCAGCAAGATGTCCTGGCAATGCACAGCGCACCAGGCTGTTCAGTCAAACGGTTTGTACAGTAGTATGTCTGCAGCCCTGCAGTTTCGACAATTTAGCACCTGCTAGACAGCGATAATTAATGCGTCTGCGTGGCTCTGTTGCATGTTGCACATCGCTGGCTGATCTGCAGCACTCAAGTTAGCAGTCGAGCTCTAGTTGGGTGCTGGCACCAATGGCAGTCTTGATTTGCCGTATCTGTTTGCAACTTCAATCGGCGCAAAGCTAACCAGCAAGCTTTAATGCATCGACATATAGGTAAAATGGCCTAGACTATCATGCATGCAGCTCAGCAGCAGCACTACAGCATGATGATGCATGCACCTAATACATTTCACGATCTGTCTACACCAGCCTTGCTGACTTCATGTTATACTATGTGCCTGCCCTTTGCAGATAATCACTGAACAAGCATGCTTGCATAGCAATATTTGCATTTTGTTCCAACTTGCAAACAAGATGCACAGGCTGTTCACTTCTTGCGGCTCCATTTGCCTTGATGTATTTTGCCTTGTACTGAACCGCCAGCATCAGCTTGTCCACCCTGCTGCGCTGCATCAGATTGCAACTGAGATGGTGCTCCTGCTTGTGCTGCAAGGACTGAATCTTGTGCACTTTGTGTAGCATCAGTCTGAAAACCGCCAGGAGCAGCCAACTTTTGCTTCTGTCTATTAGCTTTGGCAGCTGCTGCAGCTGCTTTCTTGGCATCCTGCAGCTTTGCCTTCTTAGCAGCAGCAGCTTCAGCAGCAGCCTTCTCCTCGGCTGCTCTGGCAGCTGCCACAAGGCCTTTGTGACTAAGCTTGGGGGCTGAGCCAATGACTGCACCCTTCTTCTTGACTGCTGTTGCTTTGACAGTGACCTCTGGGGCATGTAGGTGCTCCAGTGACTGTGCTGCTGCCACAGCTGCTGATGTTGACTCTGCAGGGCAACACACACTGATGGACTGCAGCGTCCCTTTCATCAGATGTCACAAGGACGGCCCTTTCTGATGTACAAGCCAAGCATGCAGAAGCTTTGAACAGCAGAACATGACCATTGACCACATCCACATTCAGTAAGCACACCCAAGTTCAAACAAGCACCTGAACATATCACAAGTATGCTGGAGGTTCTGCAAGTGTGAACAGGCAGCTCTCCTGACAGATCACATGCAACTTGGGAATAGACGCTTGGCTGCTCCTTGCACCAGCTTGTCCACAGTGGGAGAACTGTAGTGACAAGCAGCTGCATTGCATTTGGCATTGCATGCAGTCGTACCTAGGGCATTGGCGCCAGCTCCAGAGATCTGCTGAGTGGCAGCAACATACGGCGTGAACTCCCCAGTCTGAGCATCTTGAGAGTACCACTGCTGTGTCTGAGGGTGGCAGTAAAGTCCAGTATTGGCATCGTAGTAGTAGCCTGATGCTGCATCATGCCAATAGCCAGATGCACTGTCATACACAAAACCTGACTGTGGCCCTGTGCCTGCACCCTGTTGCATGTCTGCAGCTGGTCCCTCTGCAGCGCCTGGTTGACCCTCCATCTGTTGCTGCTGGTTGAGATGGGCTGCTTGATGCTGACTAGACATCGCACCATTGTCTTGGTGCTGTTGCCAGCTACTGTTGTCTTGTGACTGAGGCTGATTGGGGCCAGCCCATTGCTGCTGGGGGTCGGGGGGGTCCTGCTGTGGGGGTCCTGGGGGGGTCTGCTGGGGTTGCTGCTGCTGCCAGTCAGCTCCTTGAGATGCCCCCTGACCCTGCACATGTGAGGGCTGTTGCGACTGCCCTTGCTGCCCCTGCCCCTGCTGTCCCTGCTGCCACAGCTGTGGCTCTGCCTGCTGATGCTGCTGATGCCACTGCATGTTTTGCTGCTCCTGCTGCTGTTGCTGCTGCTGCTGGTGGTTTGGCAACTGTTCTTGCTGTGCTGCAGCGCTGCCAGTTGCGACTTGATCAGCAGTTTGATTCTCGTTGAACTCCTTAGGCTGCCAGACTGGTTGCTGGCTGCTTGGGGGGGCCTCCTCAAATTCCTTGGGTTCCCATCCAGCATATTGAGACATGGCTTGAGCAGCCTACACACAATCCTAATGAAGTGAATGCAATGCACTGAATGTGCAGAATATATAAGCATGAGATGGCTCAAGTGCTTCTGGTACAAAGCCCCATCTAAGGATCCATCAGTCAATCAACACATTTGCTGACCAACAATTTGATAAGCGTCAGGAGTTTCTGCAAAAGAGCTGACACATGATTGCAGAGTTGACATACATTTGTGGTGCTGGCCCCATCGTCTGCACACCTTTGGGTTCTGACGTCGAGCCAGCTGTATGGCCTTCAGGGACAACGTGACGCGTACCTGTGGTCTGCCTTGCGTTCATGCAAGCTCATGTGCCAAGTCAGTCAATCAGTCAGTCAGCCAGCCAGTCAAGCAAGCAAGAGGTGTACAGCAGCTGCTTGCATACCTGAAGGGCATCAGAAGCTATGGTAGAAGCAGGTGGCGGCCGGTCTGCAGGCTTGTCCTTGGCAAAGTTCAGCCGCAAAGGAGTCTCCTGCCCTTCAATCATTCCATTCTGCAGCAGGCAAAACAAAAATCTTCAGTCAAACATAAGAAGAAGTTGTTTGAGCTTATTTTTGCATGTTAAAAGACATGGCCAGGCAAGCATGTGAAGTACATACATCCAGCTTCTGCAGTACACAAGGGCGCTACAGGAATACAAAGATAAGAAGTCGTTTAAACTCATTGGCTGCAGATGCATCTGACTGTGGCAAGTCAGCTGACATGCTCACAGGTGTCTACACCCAAAGCAAGCTTGTAGATGACAGTACATGTCAATGACATGGTCAGGTAAGCATCTGAAGAAAAGAAAGTCAGCTTCTGCATGCACATCAGAAAGCCCTGTAGCTGGCACTACAGTGTTGGTCAGAAGAACAGGACACCCTCAACCAAACAAGTAGCTTGAAAGTAATCAGCAAGGCTGTAGAGACTGCAGTGACACATGGAAGCTGTAGCAATGCATGTGCTCTGTCACCAAGAGCACAAGCAACCAACAAATCGTGTGACAGCAAGGAAGCTCCAGAAAAGTCACCTGAAGAGCATGCAGAACCCTGGAAGCGTCTGCCACAGTGTGGAAATGCACAAAGGCAAATCCTCTTGGAGCGCCAGTGAACTTGTCCAACACTAGCCTGATGTCTTTGACGCTGGCATGCTGTGCCAGTGCCATATGCAGGGTCCCCTCGCTGCACAGATAACATCAGTGAGTCCAGGCAGGCTGTGTGGGAGACAGCACTGCACACTAGGGTTCCCATGATGCATTCAGGAAAACAGGATGCTCTTCCTAATATGTTGACACTATGTCAGATAAATGGTGCACTGGTTGTCTGCAGCGTCATGTCAAATTTACGGCGTATGGTACAGGTTGACAAAGCAGCTCTGTCAGACGCGCAGAGTGCCGGATTGACAAACAGTTTCCAGCTGAGTCACCTTATTTGCTGCTCCAAGCCAGAGACCTTCAGTATGTGTGAAGGTGCATCAGGCTGCACTGAGATCATCGCAGCATGAGCCGGCTTGGCCACACAGCAGCGGTAGCACTCCAGCCGCCTGCAGCGATTGACAGACACTGAGCAATGACTATTCACTATGACTACACGACCCACTGGGCAGTAAGACAATCTATCAAGCAGTATAGCTTTTGATATACGATGCAGACAAGTCAGAGACAAGCATTCATGTTGTCACAGAAATTTGACATCGGGTCTGCACGCTGTTAGCAAGCAGGCCAAACACCAACTTGATACAGACAATCAAAAAGCAGCCCGAACTCTCAGCAATAATCAGCCCAGACAAAAAAGAATGTGATACCTCTTCTGCCAAAAATAAACCAATATGCGTGTTTTCATGCAGAGGGAACTCGAGATACCATGTGCAGCTGCTTCACACAGCGGGGCAAGATGATTGCATCTGTGACTTGGGCATGGTTTCTTGTACTTGTACACGATCACGTGAGAGATGATAACAGGAGGGGCAAGCTTTGGGTGCAGCAATATAAGATGCTTTGGGATCAGCGCACTGACCTTGAGAAGTTGACAGCACTGCAGCCAGGACAGACCCAGTCAGAGGTGACAGAGGCTGACACAGCAGCTGCTGGCTGGGCACCATGACTGTAGTCAAGACGAAGAGGAGCGCCGTCCAGGTTGAACTGGTAGCGCAGATCTGTCTCCATGATCTGCTGAGCTGACTCAACTGAATCCATTTCCTGCGTTTAATCAATCAGTCAGTGGGTTGTATATGGGCTTTGACTGTCTTGGGAACCCAAGAGAGGGATCACACAGACACTGCCTTATGAAACATCTTATCATGTCTTGATTTCAGGCCCAGAAAGCAAGCTGGCAAAGCTTGTCAAAAAGGGCTTTGGCAACTGTGAAGCTGCAGCAAAGTGGCAATGCTGACATCAGGTGGCTTACACAGCCAATGTTTGTGTTCAAGTATCAATCAGGATAGCATCATAATGATGCTAGGCAAAACTGATTGCGATGTTGAGTCATGTGGCGCTTTTGGTGACACACAAAACATTCAAGAGACATTCAAGTGACTATGGAAGCAATATGTAGGCTGCATGCCAAGCTACCAATAAGCAGATGAGTCTGCAGTATGGTGCTTACCACAAAGCCAAAGCCCCTGGACTGGCCTGTGCCTCTATCTCTGACAATACGCACATGCATCACACCTGGGAAGCCTGCGTATGCACGCAGCAGATTTGTCATTTACACAATCCTCATTGAATCAGCAACTACGGTGTTGTTTTGCCAGCCAGCACATCTGCTCTCCTTTGGCTGATCAGAGTAAGTGCACAAGGCAGCTGCATAGATATATAAGACATTGCTAGCCTGGTAGCACTTGCACGCAGGGTTCTGCACCCCCAACTTCCTGTGTGGGGGGAGCCACCCAAAATCGCACAGGGCCACCCACACAAACTGGTATCAAGATCAGTACATGTTCATTATAGCCCACACATACTGCCCTGCGCCCCCCTACAAAGTGCGCACACAATATGAGCAACCCTCAGTTTCAAGAGCCACTGTAAAGCTCTGCCTGGCAGCACTCTGGTTAGTCTTGTACCCTACAGATCTGGCAGGGTACTCCCTGCAAAATCTGGTGATTCCCAAGTACCTCTCAGCTGCCGCTGAGTGCTAGACACAAGTATAAGTGCTGTCAAGCCAGCAAGCCTGATGCCTCACAACTCTATCAACAGCTAGGGCTGCAACTTTTGACAGGTTGTCCGATTGCTAAGTCAGATCACTGCTCGGGCAGCTTGCCTCTCCTTGGACGCCCAACTGCTGCGACCCCTGCTTTCATAGTGCCCTCAAGGAGTGTGGAAAGCCTGCACGTCTATGGGTGTCTGGCCCTGCCAGCCATTTGCAAGGGTTCAATGAGTCAGACAGCCCACCTTGTACAACACTAAGCGTGGCACACTGTTCTCGTGTGACAATTCACCTGCAGCGTGCGCTTGCCTGGTGTACAGTGTCGGCAATCTGGGGTCATTGCATGCTTACCAATGACAAGCAGAGCCAAAGAGGCACAGG
This sequence comes from Trebouxia sp. TZW2008, assembly GCA_002118135.1. Lineage (NCBI taxonomy): Eukaryota > Viridiplantae > Chlorophyta > Trebouxiophyceae > Trebouxiales > Trebouxiaceae > Trebouxia > Trebouxia sp. TZW2008. The sequence continues at coordinate 237,023 of BDIU01000210.1, forward strand.
CGTGCAGGATTTCGATGGCTATTACCAGCATCGGCCCAGCATTGTAAACCATTGGGAGCTGAGCATGATAACAGTCATAACAAGGCTCCGAACAATTTGGCAACTTTCTTGCAAGTTTCTTGCACACTTGTAAAGGAATGCAAGAGCTGTGAAGGAGATCGTCTGCTCAAGACGCAGCATTAGAAGATCAGCGGCCACAGGTGAGCACCACACTGAAGCGTACTGCCAGTAATGGGTCAGCAAGCATGTGGATGGGTGGCTGAACAACCGCACAGTTGAAAGAGAGGGTGAAAATAATGAGCAATTCAAAGCATGGGAGAGGAGTGCCGGTGGCTAGTATGGCGTCAGCACAACATGGACAAGAGGTACGGGTTGAGGGTGGCCAGAGGTGATCGACATTCCAGGCAGTGCATCACTAGCATACTTGAACTGCATTGAATCTGACGCAAATACTCTACAGTATCAATTGTATAAATCAACACTATTGGTCTTCCAGAAATTTAGATTGCAGTGGCACGGTGACTCTCCTGACATAAGGAAAGCTATTGAGAGACAGACAAGTGCTGTAGCTGCTGCTTACACAGTGCCATCAGTGTCATCTACAATGACGCATTGAATCAGCCAAATGGACACTGGTGATCAGCCAAATGGACACTGGTGAAACTGCAGAAGACTCGCAAACAGCCAGTGATTGGGAAGGAGCCATGGCAAATTTTGCCGACCCACATGAGTAGCTGAGCAACTTGCAAAGAAGCAGTGGACCTCAAAGCTCATGACTGCCAAACTTGATCTAGGCATGCAAATCTGCAGGTCTGTGATCATGAATTTGTGCAAGTCTGCACATCAAAGACACCCAGCAGAGGTGCAAGAGACTGCAACGTACCAGCGAATAAGCGGTTGATGTCTGCCTCGTCATATTGGTCTGGAATGCCCTGCAGCAATCAAACGTGGTGAACAAACTAGTTTTGCCATGCCACCATGAGAAGTTCAGCAGCAAATGTGCTGACCCAGACATGTAATGAGTGCGTGCTACAAAGACCTGAAAGCAGCACTAAGCATTGCAGCTACTGATGTCCCAAGCCTAGCCAGAAAATGCACACGAGACCAAGAGAAGCTGCACTTGAACAATTCTATGCATCAAGCACAACTATGCATATGCCTATTCCTGAAATTCGAAAGGAAGGGCACCAGAGCAGAATCTTATGCGGTCACATCTTGTAAGTCAAGGACGATTTCGTATGTCCACACGCTACAAGGGTCAAGGAAGGGAGCTCAGGTGCAACGCTTAATAGTGTAAGGATAGGACAGCTGTGCATGTGCAAACGCTACGCAGTCAAGGAAGGGAGCCTAAAACTCACCCTGATGTGGATAGCGCTGCTGGGCTCTCGACCCCTGTGACCTTGACGTCGCTGGTGATTGTACTCGCCCCTACCATCTCCCTCTTGATCATATGGCCTCTGTCCATCAAAGTGTGTGTTCTGGTCTTGTCCATGTGTGAGCTGCTCATGCTGTCTGTTTGCAGAAGGATAGGGTCCGTGAGGTGTGTAGCCGCGCTCTGTGCCAGAACACAGGTGGGGTCAGATTTTGCAGACTGCTGAGTGCCTTTGATGAGTGCCGTTGACGTCAACATCCTGAAGGCGGAACCAGTGCTAGCCCCACTGGTAGCAACCAATGCAAGGGTTGCATGAGACACGATGTCATCTTTGTGACATCTTGTGACAACTCCCTTGAGCAAGACAGGTCATGGAGTGAGTGATGGTCATAGCCTCAGTCCACCTTGAAACCCACTGCCATACTGATTGAACTGAGGAGCCATCTCCATGCTGCCAGCTTGATATACGTCCATCTCTTCCTGCATGGTCGCACAAGCAGTTATTGATTGGGACGCTGGCGCATTGCTCACTCCGCTTACTCGTTCCTACCGACTACGGGACACGTAAATATAGAAAGCAAATGTCACCAACATTATGCAATGGCTTGCATGCAGTGTGTCATGCAGTGTTGCATGCATCTTATTGCAGTTGTGTGAAGCCACCAAAGCCAGGGATGAAGCAGCAGCAGCGTCAATCACACCATACTTGCAGGATCAACAGCAATGGCATGGTACTTGCAGGAGTAAGGTGGACTTACCGGAGGTCGGTCAGGCAAGGGTAGCCCGCCATTGTCCTCGTGAATTTTGCCACCACTGCTGAAGTTATTGGCATAAGCACCTGCAGCAAATCCTTGTGAAAACAAGACCTGTCAAGAGCTATGGCTTTTTCATCAGGCAAGGTCATACCTCTCAGATTAGCAGGTCGATCAGAACGCTGATCTAGTCTGCCGTGATCGTGCCTGACGTCGTGATGCCTGCGAACAACACCAAAATGTCAACAACGTGGGGGCTTTCGCTAGCAGAGGGGTAGTGCTTGCAATATGCACACAGGCGACACTCTGACTCGCCTGTCACGCCGATCACTGCGTTCATTCCTACGCGATGAGTCTCGACTGTCATGTCTGTGTGACCTCTCTCTGCTATGCCGACGCGAACTGTCTCGCGACTTTGACCTATGCCTGTGTTTACTGTCGCGATGACGGTGGCGGTCCCTGCATTGTTCTTGTATTCACGACATCCACATCGTCAACTTAGGAGAAAAGACTCACCCAGACAGCGCATTACCTGGAGCGGGACCTCGAGCGCCCCGAGTCTTTTGTTCCTGCAGCATGCAAGTAGGTAAACGATCTGACGAGCTGCAGCACCAAGATCCGGCCGGACAGGCAATCATGTTCATACTTGATCCCATGACAGAGCTAGCAGCCAATGAGGATCTCTGAACACGGCAAAGCTGCTGACGCGCAAGCAGAATTGCTCAGACTCCTTGGCAGGCTCATTGATCACGGAGCTGTTGCACGGCATCCGTGCTCACTCTCCGTGCCTTCTGCTTTGACCTTACTTTGCTTGCGCTGCTCTTCGATCGCTGCCTGTGAGCGCGCGGGCACAGCAAATGGAGTCGCTCGACAAACAACAAGTGCAGCAGCGGTAAGGTTGCGAAAAGGAGATCGAGCCTGAGCTGTGCTGTTCAACAGGTGCCGTCAATACGCATGTTCACAATGAGAGCAACTCTATATATTGCCTGCTGCAGAAAGCAACGCCAGCCAAATTACAATATGCTTGTCCCTTTGCTCTATGCACCGCTTCTACCTTTACGTAGGTCCTCAAATTCGCATGCAGACACGCTTATATGCTGCTTGGCCTTGCATGCTGCATTGATTTATGCGTGAAACCTTTCATCTGTATTACACAGTGCGGATTGGATTGAACGGTAGAGTGGCACCAAAAACGCGAGATGGCATTTTCTTTGGGGCAGTTCTGACGGCCCTTTGCCACGCTGGGTATGTCATGTCTGGTGACTCATCCATGGGTGCTGGCAACTGATGAAAAGCTGCATCAGTGGCACCTCTGTCTTCAAAGCACGACAGCCTCAGTTTAGTGCTGCATGCGCAAATCGGCACTGCGACTTTCCGCAACCTACACCCCATGCATGCAATCTATATAAACTTGCAAAGAGACGAACAGGACTCTCGCCTCGCTCTTGTACAGTCTACCTGTTCTTCCAGCCAATGCAGTATATCATCTCGATGTTTATACAATCATGTTGCCATCAAAGGCAGCACCATCAGCTTATTAGCATCTTTTATGCGTCTCTGGATTTGCCAATGGCTCAGGCTTTGCAGTGATGCTTGCCTATGCTCAAACAGGCACAGATATCAATGTAGTATAGGTGGCATGCTTTTACACAATGTTCTGGACATCCATGTTTATAAACCTTTTGAGTGATGTGCCACACTTCAAGTATTTACAGGTGTCACGCGTGCATCTTGGTTCTCTATGATATCAATAGCCATTGCCAAAGGCAGCAGGCTTGAGAGACACCATTAGTCGAGTTACAGTGCTGCAGATTTTGCAGATTCAAGCATTGTCTTGTAGCACTCACTGCGGTGCGCGTGACAGCATCTGTGCAGGGCCAATCAGGCGTTCATGCTGTGGCTGCTAGCTAGAGAGAGGGAGGGACATAAAGCCTTGTAACAGTTGCATAAGCCTTGACTCCTTCGTTAGTTCTCGGATGCATAATAGATGCAGAATGCATGTTCAGTTACGGTACCTTCACATTGAATGCTTCTATTGTTTGGAAATCGCCTGCAGCGAGAACTAAGCGTTTACAAATCATGCATACCTTGCATGAGGAGCCTTAACATGTTGCTAGTACAATCGTGTCCTGTGTCCCGGGCCGCCACTTTAGACAGAGGCTCCCGTTTTGATGCCTTTAGGCGTAGACGTTCCTTTGTTCTCTTTTGTTTTTCCTGTCCTGTGCCTGGCAGTGCCAACTGATCGACAAGCTTTACAGACAGCTGCACATCTTGCTCTGACAAATTCTGTGAAGAAATGTGAGCAAGCCTGTTCTGACCCTGCCAACTTGCAACCAATGACAACCAGCAAATTCAATGTGGTTATTGCAACGAACTTCCTGATGCTCGCTTTAGACAGTGCTTCCTTATGCTTCTGAACGGCTGTACTCCAGTAAGCCCCAGACAAACAGGGCAGGACTACTGAATGCACTGAATCCACAACACAGACTACACAGCCCTCTTGTACAGGCCTCTGGCATTTACAGTGTCACGACGGCTTCTGAAGTTCAGCATCTGATGATGTATGTCTGCTGGGTTGTGCGCTGCCTTTGACGCTGCTTAGTGGACTTGCTGTATAGCTTCTTTGTAACTGCGCTTGCTGCTGCTGCGAGCTTTCTGGCGACTGCCCTTGAGATGCTGACTGCTCAGGATCTGGGCATTGGCAGTGTCATGACGGCTCCTGAGGCTCGGCATCTGATGATGTGTTTCTGCTGAGCTGGGCGCTGCCTCTGGCGCTGCTTAGAGGACTTGCTGTGTAGCTTCTTTGTGACTGCGCTTGCTGCTGCCAGGAGCTTCCTGGCGACTGCCCTTCAGATGCTGATTGCCCAGGATCTGGTTCTGAGTCAGGCGGGTCCTGAGGACTTTGAGCGTCTTCATGGGGCTCTGCTGATTGTGATGCTTCAGGTTGAGGTGGCGCTGGGCGTTGCCAACATCTCACCTGCACAAACAGCGCTTGAGCTTTGCAAAAGCGTGACATATCAGGCCCTTAACATCCTCTATGATGCCTGTCAATATAGGCTTTGATATGTGTGATTGTGATGCCTCATGTTGATGGCGTCGGGTGCTGTTCATGCCAATGTAGCCTTTGATATGTGTGATTGTCATGCTGCAAGGTTTTGCAGGGAGAGCAAGGGGGTGGGGGGGGTGGGGGGGTGTGATATGCGCTGGACGCCGCCACTATCTCATTTGCACAGACAGAAAGATTACAGAATTACTGCACAGGTAGCATGTGAGATTGCTCATGATGCATACTGATGTAGGCTCTGGCGTTGGGCTTGAATTGGCAAACTTTGAGCAATGCATTCCAAAGCCATCTGCGTCAGTCACAAAAGAGGTCTTGTGATGCTTAGCCAGCAAGATCTGCTCTATGCAGCTTTCAGATATCATGGGTCTTGTGTCAAACAGAACAGCATCTGATATAGAACTGCTGTTACAGCATACAACAAAGAGCACAGAAGTTCGACGCAGACAGACATCTGGTTTGGCAACGAGTCTCCAATATGCTCTCCTTTAGCATACAACAAGCAGCACAGAAGTTCAACGCAGACAGACATCTGGTCTGGCAACATGTCTCCAATATGCTCACCTGCCCGCATCCATCAGCTGTGTAAACTGCATACTGACTAAACAACAGGTCTGTAAGCGGCTCATGGTGAATCCGCTGCTGAACAACAGGAGCTGACAAAACCATCTCAGCTCTAGGCACAGAAGGCGCAATGAGTTCAGCTGCATTGAAATCTCTGCTGCCGTTGCTGGCCTTGTGCCGGTGGGTGGGTGTGCCAAAACTGCCTTTTCGGCGGTGGCTAGCAGTGGCTGGCATGTCAGCAATGCCGCTGCCACTGCCGGTTCTGGATGTGGGGCCAGTGCCCATAGCTGTGGTGCTGTAAGAGCCGTTGCTGCTTGGCAGCTTCATTGTCCTGTGTTGCAGCACCAAGTGCTAAGCAGGCAGAGAGTATGAAGGCACACTAACTTTTAACGTACATGCTCAATGCAGCAGTGTGAGGAGTGAGAACCTTGCCATCTAGCTAGCAATGCCTTTGATCCCATGAGTTCTCTGTAACTCAAGGCCAACATCTGTTTTACAGACAACATGTCACAACTCAGCACCCATTGTTGGTGTTGTTACCCTTGCTTGAGGCCAGTGACCTGAACTTTGCAAGCTTGGCATGTGTCCATTAGCATGCATGTCTTGCACTGATGGTATACAAGTATTAGCGCACACCTCATCTGCATCATGGGCAATATCAGTTTGGCATGCGCAAGCAAATTGCGCAATCATGACATTCTGCCATTTATGGCTTGACTTCAAAGGAAATGCTCAGTGCAGGCAGCAGCTGACCCTTGTTCTGCCACAGCCGCACATTTTCACACAAAGTGGCATGGTATCCAATGCTTTCACACCTCACAACTGAATATTACTCTCAGTTTAGGCAGCAGCTTTGCCTTGTTCTGCAACAGCTGCACTGTACTCATCAAAAATGACATGAGACCAAATCGCTTCACTCTCCACATCTCAAAGTTTTGCTCAAGGCAGATGTTTGCTTACCCGTGTTCTGCAGCAGCTGCACTGTACTCGTCAGAAATGACAAAGTCCCATAGCAGTAGTTGGCAGTCTTGTCCCACGCTCCCAACTCGGTACGTAGTTTCTCTCGCAAGGGGGATGACACCGCTAGTTGTGCGCACAGGAGCTTCTGCTGCATTTGCATCCCCAGTCTCACATTGCCTGCACTGATCTGTTCACTGCTGAGTGCTATTTGCAGGCTGAAAATATGCGCAAGACAACAATCTGCTGTATGTCAAACAGCATGCAAGAGGTATGACTCCACTAATTGCGTACAGGAGCTTCTGCTGCATTTGCATCTCCTGTCTCACACTGCCTGCACAGATCTGTTGACTGCTGAGTACAGGTTGACCATATGCTCCAGGCAATACTTTGCTGTGTACCTCACAGCATGTGAGGGGAAAGGCTCTCCTGGTTTTGCACACAGGAGCTGCAACCGAGTTCCCAGTCTCGCACTGCCTGCACAGATTTGTCGACTGCTGAGTCCTGCAGTAAGGTACTGATGCAATGACACTTAATGCAAGGCATTCTATGACAACAAAGTAAGGAGAATGACTCCGCTGGTTGTGCGCACAGGTGCTTCTGCTGCGCTTGCATCCCCTGTCTCACACTGCCTGCACAGGTCCGTTGACTGCTGAGTCCAACAGTGATCTCTCTTACAAGGGCACCTGACGTAAGGGCGTTTGTGGCTGTAACCACAAAGCAAGGCGTAAGACTTTATGGTTCACATGCACAGGAGCTTCTGCTGCGTTTGCATGACTAGTCTCATACTGTCTGCACAGATCTGTTGACTGCTGATTCCAACAGTGATCTCTGTTACAAGGCACCTGACATGAGGGCATTCTTGGCTGTAAATACAAAGCAAGGCGTAAGACTTCATGGTTCACATGCACAGGAGCTTCTGCTGCGTTTGCATCACCAATCTCATACTGTCTGCACAGATCTGTTGAATGCTGAGTCCGACAGTGATCTCTGGTACAAGAGCAGCTGATACAAGGGCATTCTAGGCTGTAAATACAAAGCAAGGCGTAAGACTTCATGGTTCACATGCACAGGAGCTTCTGCTGCGCTTGCATCCCCTGTCTCACACTGCCTGCACAGGTCCGTTGACTGCTGAGTCCAACAGTGATCTCTCTTACAAGGGCACCTGACATAAGGGCATTCGTGGCTGTAACCACAAAGCAAGGCGTAAGACTTTATGGTTCACATGCACAGGAGCTTCTGCTGCGTTTGCATCACCAATCTCATACTGTCTGCACAGATCTGTTGAATGCTGAGTCCAACAGTGATCTCTGGTACAAGAGCAGCTGATACAAGGGCATTCTAGGCTGCAAACAGAAAGCAAGGCGCAAAAGTTTATGGGTCATATGGTCAGGAGCTTGTGCTGCATTGGCATCTGCTTTCTCCCATTGTCTTTACGGATATTTTGACTGCTGGGTCCTACATTGACCTTCTGATACACTAACACTTTATGTAACGGCATTCTTGGGAGTAAGGACAAAGATAGGGTAATGACCCTGCTTGGTTGTGCATGCAGGAGCTTCCATTGCATCTGACCCTGTCTCATATTGCCTGCACTGATCTGTTGAATGCTGAGCTTTGCCTTACATTGCTTGCACAGACCTGTCGTCTGCTGAGTTCCATGCACAGGCTTGCCACATGCTCAAGGCAAAAGTCTGCTGTTTGTCATTCAAGTGGGTGCTTTTACCGGGGATCAAATGCAATCTGCATGACCCAGGAGCAGTGTCCTTGGCCCTAAGGCCACAAGCCCCCTCACAGCCAGCCCACCTGATGCAGCCCTCTCAAGCCCTCCCCCCCCTCCCAGCTCTTACAGGAGGCATTGAGCCCAGTAAGAATGCACAGTAACTTGTTACTTACCAGGGGTCGAAGGCAATTTGCATGACCCAGGAGGAGTGTCCTTGGCCCCAGGCCACAAGGCCTCTCTCAGCCAGCCCATAGATGCTGACTAGATCGTCTTCACCCCCGGCTGCAATGTAGCGCCCATCAGGGCTCCAGCACACACAGCATACGCCCCCAAAGTAGCTCTGCACGCATGAGTCAGTGGCGTCAGTCAGTGGTGTCACTACGTTGTACCTCTTGCAAATGCATGGTTGAAAGATACTGAATAGGTCATCTTCACCCCCGGCTGCAATGTAGCGCCCATCAGGGCTCCAGCACACACAGCACACGCCTCCAAAGTAGTTCTGCATACATGAATTGACTACGTCAGTTATTTTGATAGTCCAGCGTCCTTGACATGCATGAAAAATTGTTAATGGTGTGACATCATAGACATGCGTCAACACCATTTGTCATGGGTCTGCACCATGCTCAAGGACCTGCAGTGAACTCCAGCCCACTGCTGAGTTGGGCGGTGGCCAAGTCAGACACTCAAGTGATGCTATTTCAGCTAGCAGTGAGCAGGTGCTTGCTGTCATGCCAGACAGCCACTCTGTTGCTTCTTGTGAATGAAACATCATTTGCTGCAGCTCACCTTGAAGCCTTAGTTGAGCCATGGCCAGGGCGGAGACTCTGATGACGCGTTTCTTGCTTGTAGCTCACTTTGAACACACTGTAAAATTGGGCAGTGGCCAGGTCAAAACCTTTGATGATGCTGTTTCCTCTTGTGGCTCACCTTGAATCCACCGCTCAGTTGGGCGGTGGCAATGTCAAATACCCTGCAGACGCCGTCTCTGCTGGCGGTGGCCAGGTGCTTGCCATCAGGCGAGACAGCCATGGCATTCAGCCCCTCCTTGGACACATACAGCGGCGTGGCAGGGCCCCTTTGAGGGCTGGACGCCAGGGCTTTTAGGGAAAAGCTGCTTTTGCTGCTCGTAGCCTCTTTGCCCTGCAGGCATTTCACTCGTCAGAAGATCAATGCTTAGCACATCCAAGTCTATAAATAGGTTGCACACGGCATTTAGCGTAGTCAGCTTTTTGCAGCTGCTGGCTTACTTTGCCCTGCCAGCACCTGATCAACAATGAAAAAATTGTCAAATGGTGTATGCATGAAATTGTTGCTAGGCAGCTAGGCTATCGCCTGTTAGCTTGACATACAAAATCACATAAGCTTGGATGAAGTAACTGCTGCTGGGGCTAAAATGTTTGATGTATACCTTGATGTGTATAATGAATGTTCCACTACGGTGTGCGGCTGCAAACACTGTGCCCTGTAAGCCAGGTGTATGAAACACAGCTGTGCATTGTGAGCGCTTTGCAGGGCAGGTCGTTACAAACCCACGATGCATGAATGAGGTTCTGCACACACCTTGATGTGTATGATAATTGTGCCGCTAAGGTGTGCGGCTGCAAACTCTGTGCCCTCTAAGCCAGGTATTAAGCGCACAACTGTGCACTGTGAGCGCTTTGCAGGGCAAGTGAACAAAAACCTGCGGTGTACAAGTGAGGTTCTGCACACACCTTGATATGTATGATGACAGTGCCGCTTAGATATGCTGCTGCAAACACTGTGGCCTGTGAGCCAAATATAAAGCAGACAGCTGTGAATTCTGTAGACATGTCACGACTCACGGACCCCACTCTTGTGCGTACCTTGATATGTATGATGACTGTACCGCTGAGGTGTGCTGCTGCAAACACTGTGCCCTCTGAGCCAGGGATGAAGCACACAGCTGTGCACTTTGAGGAGTCCACAGGGCCTTCTGGGCCATATTGAAGCAGCTGCATTGGCTTGTTGTTGGTGGCTCCTGCCTGGATCTGAGCTTGCAGGGACAGCAGGGCCACTGCAGGCAGAATTTGTTTCTTTGAGCGCAAAAGCTTGTGCTATTGTCGTACAATGCACTCTGAGCAATGCAGGGATCTGCAGATGATGACGCTTGCAATGTGTTGGCAATACACATCGTATAAGCAAGCTTGGATGAGACTGGTCACGTGAGTCAGTCTTGCATGCACTAGCAGCTGGTCAGATCTGCGTGCAAGGAAAGGTTCTGACCGTCTCCTGTGCCAAAGCCGACCAGCAGGTCGTATCCATCTGATGCTGGGTAATAGTCATGGCAGGTCGGCATGGTTGACCCTCCACTGGCACCTCCAGCAAACAGCACTGATCGTCGGGGAGGCTGCAAGCAGACAAGTCGTCGTTGAGCACGCGGACACCCTTTTTCAACTTTCACATCAACTGAACACTGTGCTATTGGCTCAAGCGTCCATCATCGATAAGGAGGCTTACTTTGCCGGTCTGGGAGTAGTTGCAGATGTGCAAAAGATCCTGGACGTTGAAAACGACGTGCAGGCCTTCTTCCTTTGCTAGCGGCTCGACAAAAGTTAATCTTGTCGCACGCGAGGAGCTGAAGTATTGCAGGCCAGACTGGCGTTCCGAGTACAGAGCGTAGCGACCTTCCGGTGCGTAGAACCGGTTAGGCAGTTGCTCGACAGGCATGCTCTTGCGCAACGCAGTCGCTGCAATAGCTAGTGGCAATACTTCGACAACAGCCTTTCGGCTTGATTGGTTGCGCAGGTGATCACGCTCGCAAACATGTCGGAAAACATGTCGTTGACCAGAATGAAGACTTGAACCTCTCAGCTTGGTGCACTGTTCTTCTTCGTTGCGCTGCCTGCATTTTGCATGTGCCCTTGGCACAATCATTTGTGGGCAGGCCATGCGATACCCTTAGCTACACAGAACTACATATAGAGCTGCACGAGGAAACTTTCTGTGCTATCCAGCATGCATGAGTCAACACAATATGATTATTGCATTGTGCATGTGGCGCAATCTGCGTCTCAGATGTTCAGATCTTGAGCTCTGCTATAACTAATGCTGGAGACACAATCAGTTGACAAGGTATCCAACAGCTTTTTGCGCGCTTTCACTGAGAAATACAAACCGTCAATTGTCACAGCATTCAATTTTGATGTATCTGGAGACTCTTACTAAAGCTGAAAACCAAACCCAGCCTCAACTGCCATATAGCAGAATCAGTGCACTAATTTAGATTGACTTGAGTAGAGAATGTGCAAATGAAAATTAGCTGTGTATTCAGAACTCTAGACAGCTTGTAGATTGCAGCTACAAGCATGCAGGCAGTCTACTGTCTCAACACCAACTCATAATCACACAAAAGCTGCTGATCACTCTGTCTGCAAGGAAGAGGTAATTGTCTACATTGCCCAGTATCCACAGGATTAGCGAGGACTGCATCAGCTAAGCAGTAGCTACAGCAAATGCTGTTCAGCAATACTGTTCGGCAAAAGCTGGTCTGGCGTCCTCGTTGTGACCAGACATCTAATATGGAGCGCTGACGCGTCGCTCAGTCCTAATTTAATATGATGTCCTGGCAGTGATCAAATAACCAAAAATGAGCAACAGCACCAAGCCAAAAAAGCCAGTCAAGGCTTCAAGAGCATGCGCAACTCGTGTTGAAGTAATGTCAATTTTGAAAACTCTTGCACCACTTGTAGACGCTGTGGCCTCTGTCATGTACTGCCCTGATTTGGTCACACTCAACGCCGGCTGTTGTGTTGTGTCACACAGCGGATTGAACGCCTTGCTTGTGTCGTTTTCACGTGAGTAGCATGTATAGCTGAACCCAGCGTAGGCATGCAATCCCTGTTGATCGATGTCACTGAACAAGTCTGTCACAAAGTTGAGTGGGTTAGCATCATAATATGCAGCCAAGCTAGAGTGACCCTGGAGTAGACTTGCAGCAAATGGAATGGTGTAGTTGGTGGTGTCTGTTGTAGGCAGCTGTAAAGGAAAGTTGGAGGCGCTCACACACAATACTTCCTGTCCCACTCTGTCATCCTCAAGAAGATCGCGCACATCAGTGCAGTTCAGGAAATCCCCAACGTCTGAGTTGATGTTGGTCCCAGGGCAGGTCACTAGGGCAGGTATCAGCGTCATAGTAGTTGCATTAGTCGCCACTGCAGTGCTGTATCGCAGGCAGATCGCGTCCGTGCCATTGGTGCCTAGGTTATTCAGCGCCGCCTGGTTAGGGTCCAGCAGGTAGAACCCAGTTGTGGTGGTGTTGATCACAGCTGTGCTGCACGCCACGCCACCGTCTTCGCAGGTGAGAGCAGCACAGCCCGCAGCTGGGGCCTTGTAGGCAACAGTCACAAAACCAGCCAGTAGGAACGCCACAATGAATGCGATCAGTGACATAAGCAGTAAAGAGCCCCCCCAGTAAGCTGCTTGATGTGGGTTACGCCTTAGCAACAGGGGAAACGCTGTGACCACGATTGCAGAGGCTACTGATAAGACAAAGGCCACTCCATTGACAATGAGGAATGCTGTAAAGACGGGGTAATCACAGCCCAGCCAGTATGGGTTGGGACCCCCTGCAGGCACACAAGCAAAAGTGTCTCACACATCTGGACATCACGTCCTATGCAGATCAAGCTTCATTGTTGCGTCACTTTGATCCATTACAGAAGATTGTTAGCAAGCATAGGTGAGAAATGCAGTGAAGACAGGGTGTTCGCAGCCCAGCCAGTAGGGATTGGGGCTAACTGCCAGCAGAAGCAGAACGTGTACAAGAACATAGCAGGCAAGCAAGCAGAAAGCACATGTGTCAACATCGCATGCATGTGATAGGCAGTTGAGGCATGCAAAGGCGACAGCAGCATCAGCATGTGCAAAGCAGATGATACAAATTTGCAATCACAGAAGCAGGATGTGTTCAAGAACATAGCAGGCAAGCGAGCAGAAGTACATTTGTCAACATGACATGTGACAGGCAGATGAGGAAAACGAAGGCAGCAGCATCAGCATGTACGCAGCAAATGATACAAAGTTGCAGACTACTCACATGTTCATGTTATAGGTACAACTGTATGAGAGGCATAGGAGGAAAGCAGATTGGGCTTGTACCTGGCGGCGTTGCATAAGCAATGAAGGTCACATTGGCTACCAGGACAGCCACGATACCAATGGCGGGAATACCCATTTTGAATGCTTGCTTTGAAGTGAAGCCTGCACATGCAGCAGCAAATAAGCCCCAAATGATAGTTAATGTGCTGCTTATGCAAAAGTGTGCGTTGTGTATGCAAAACTGCTGCTGAAGGCTTACTTTCAAGTGAAGCCTGCACTTGCAGCAGCAAGTCTTTGTGGCAACGCATGTGAGATGCAGTCAGCCATGTATGCCATACTTGTGCTAAAGGCCTGAATGGGTCAGGTACTCACATTGCGGCTTGCAGTCCAGCATGTCATGTGCAAAGTCCACAGCACACATATGCAACAGCTGATGAGCTGCAGTTGCCTTGAATGCCTGCTAGGTGCTTCATGTTTCAAGCAAATGAAGCACCTAGCAGGTTCATGCCTGCTAAGCGTTTCCTGTTGCAGCACCTAGCAGGGTCATGCAACATCATTGGCAAGCAATTCATGACTAAATGCAGTTGAAAATGGTGTCATACCAGCAGTGAGCTCGTCATCTAGCTTGATGGTCCCCCGCCAGGACAAGTTCTGAGGAGGATGCCTTTGCAGGTATCTCCTGTAAAAGCAACGGCGCACTTCTCGTCTTGATGCTCGCTTGTCAGGCTTGCTTGTGCTTTGTTTACAGGATCCATGGGCGCAGGGCAAGGGGTGTTGGACTCACGTCAAGGAGCAAAGGCTTACAGATCAGACCATTTGAGCACCATCAAGTGCATGAAAAAAGAGAACATGTAAGACCCGCACTTTCACGTCAGGCTACATCAGATTCAGGCAATTTCTGATGCCACTCATCAAGCATGATTTGGCTCAGAGGCACATTGGATGACATATCTGGACTTTGCAAGACAGCATGGCAAGCTGCAATTACAGCATTAAATGCGTTTACAGACAGCACATTACAGCATTTCACAATTTGTCAATAGAGAAAGGCAGGAGGAGAGTCAGACCAACGCTGTACTGAGCCTGCAGAAGCTGTCATACGTGCGCATTCAAGCTTACCTGACATGGTCGGTGCATCTATCATCTAGACCAGGACCACCATCATCGCCATAGCAATCTTGTACATGTTGCACTAGGGCTGACTCATCTGCCTTGTTGAGCTTGAGGCTCTGAATGAAATGCAAGACGCTTGGCATCCTGTGTTACTGCTCAGTTGAACTGCTGCTGTGATCTGATGGAACCTGCATAGGCAGCGTGAATGAACAATGGGCTGGAGAACATGTGAACGTGGTGCAGCTTCTGCAAGATCAAGTGCAAAGCCGTGTTTGCAGGCGGTTGATCCCAAGCACAGCGGTAGGGCACAAATGCATTCAGACTGTTCGACCGCCGCTTTCAAAATTGCTTGCGAATGTGACGACATTTGACGGGACCAAGCCGTTAGTTGGTACCTGGACGAGTGATCACGTCAGCTCTTCCGCAAACGGAATGAAGCGCTGATGCCGCTGGAGTGTACCCGAGATTTGAACCTCAGGGCTACAGGAAGGCGATCCGGGGCTCCGGAGACTGCGACGCTCGCAGGCACGCCAGCTATCCTGGCAAGTGTACAGTCTTCCCGAACTTGTAAAGGCCTGTTCGGTGGCCAGACCGACTTGAACAAAACGGCTTGCGCTGCAACAGCGACTACGCCTGCTGCTTGTGCCCACAGCGGTTGTTAATCTTATCCCGCATATGCTAGCGCTTGCTGATGGCTTCTGGCTTTGTAAAATTAGGTAACGTGAGAGGCGCCCGTGGGACCCACATGGGTGCATGTGCGACAGAAGCAGCCGTCATCCTGCCGTTTCGTGTTGGGCACAGGCTTGATCAGAGTTGTTGACAGTTGATGAGTCAGTCGTCCAACCCTTCATGCTGCCGTGACTGACCCGCTGGTGTGACCAGCATGCAGCGTTGGACACTCAAACTTTCAAGATTTATTGGACATCAGAGTATCTTGATACAACTCAGACCTCCTGTCAAGCTGATGCATATATTGGCACAGAAGATAGAGTTTACAGGCCCATCCGAGGCTGCTGCATTTGTACTTAGCTGTAGCCTGGTTTGAAGCTGTACTGCATTTGGCCGCAGCGTGCAGCATCACACCTTGCTTAGGCACGCTGCAAAGGTGTCAAGCACATGCCTGGCAGCATATGGAGAAACATGGCATGGTGATCAGCTGACATGTGTATAGCAACAAGATTTGATAAGACAGCTTATTACACTGCTGAAGACAGCAGACCACTCAGTCTGACTAAAATCATCACCGCTGCAAACCGTAGAGACATACATGAGAAGCTGCGCTAGTGCTGCCGTTTGTTCTTGACCTCAGACCGGGTATGTGTGTGCTTTGCTGATGGTGTCCTCAAAGTGCTTGAAGACACGCTCCCTCCATTCATACACAGGGTCATCCTTGGCGAGCAGGTGGGTCTTGCTGATGGATTTGCACCACTGCACAACACACAGCGTGTGTCAACACCTCAATGCAGCGGCTGTCAGTGTCCATAGCGCGACGAGCTTGTCATGAGCAAAGGTTGTTGACGCATACTGAGGGGGGCTTGTTGTGCAGCTCATGATGAACTATTTGACATTTCAGCTGAACAGGAACTTGGCAGCGGCCAGCATCAACCCCATTCTGACTTGCTTTGCAGTGCCAAGGAGACTTTGAACTGCAGGCATTGCAGTGCATGTCCCAATGCTTTCGGAGTTACTATGGACAGATGCCCAATGACAACGGCAGCAGCTGTACATGCCTGCGTAACATTCAACACATGCAGTCACATCACGGTGAACATGACAAATATGGGGCGTACGGGGGAAAGCGGGAGGGGGAGAACAAAAGGGCAGCTGCTTATGCAAGTGTCTGCCTTGCTGTTGTACAGGGTGCGTACCAGGAAATTGCCAGCAACTGCAATGTCAGAGTAGCAAATTTTGTCGCCTCCCAGGAAGTTGTTGTCCTTGACAGTCTGTCTCAGTGGCTCAAGGACTTTTCTGAAGGCCTCTACCTTCTCTGAAACATCACCTACGCACTGCAGACACATTGGAAGCATCTTAGCATGCCTCATGTGTTCCTAAACCTCATGACCTCAGCGGTACAAGGTGAGGGGCATGAAATGCTTCAGCATTGATCTGAGCATGTCAAGAGCTGATTTGAGCACACATGAATAGTATCTGCTACTGCCAGCATTGTCATGCTGTGAGACTGACTGCTTTGCTGCACACCAAGCCATTGCATCACGTTGCCTTCATCACTTTTGCTGCAGAGCAAGCAATGCATTGCATTCTACAGGCAAAATTGCACGCGTGCGCCACATGGCAAAGCTAATGACATGCGGGACAGCCTGTCTGCCATGACATGGCATGATTGAGAATGTGAACAAGTGCAGCTAAACTTGGTCACAGGTTCAATTCACCTCCTCAAGGGGTTTGCCAAACATCTTCTCCCTAGTTTCTCTGAAGTACTTCTTGTCTTTGGGGCTCAAGTGTTCAATCACATCCAGTAACACAACTGGGAAGCAAGCAGGCACCATGACACTGTCAGCCCTGCACAGCAGAAGAAGAACACATGGCATACAGGTAGTGCTATGTCTCCCAATGCAAGAAATAGCGGGATTTCTGTTTCTTTGCTATGGCTCTGCCAGTGCTGCAGGAAAGTTTGGTCAGCTGGATAAAATTGCAGCTCGCACATATGCACATTTGAACACAGACATGCGCAGATGGGTGTATGATATGGACTACTTAAGGATGACCACATGGGTACAATCACAGACTGTGTCTATCAGTGCAATATTTTCTGAACGATATATATGGTCTGCATGGTCTGCCAATTGCTAGTTGACAGCTGCATCTTACCAGTGTTGAGTGAAGTCAACTCCCACATTGCCTGCAAGAAAACAGCACATTTCTGAGTGGTACCAGGTCAGCACACTTTGTACCCAGAAGCTTTACACTCAGTCAACATGTATGTGTATAATGCTTGCAGCGCTGCAAAAACATATATTGCTGTTTACATGTACAAAATGCACAGTAAGCTGGTCCTGAGCATGATCTGCGCGTGACAGCACACTGACCAATGTTGCACTTTGTGTTGAATGCTGATGGCTCTGGGAATTGTTCCTCCAAGTATTTGCTGATGTCCAAAGACTCTGCGATCTTCTTCCCATCTATTTCCAACACAGGCACCTGAAGCAGACGATATGATTGTTGTTCTTTCGAAAACTTTCACTGCAGTTGTGGCCATGAGAGTGTGCTGTGCCATTGTTCAACAATGCAAAAGTAGTTCATACGGGACACTGCTGTGCTTGTGCACGCTGGCTGCCACTTGCCACGAACAGCACGCAACAGGCAGCAAGCCGGCAGTTGTTTTGCTAGAGTTGGCCACTGATGCTGCGAAGTGACCGCGCTTCAGCAACAGCAACTGTGTGTTGGGCCGACCGCATCAGAGCCGCAGCAAACATACGCTGCATGCTGCAAGGCTTACCTTTTCGAAAGGCTTGATGGCTTCTCTGTCTGTGAAATGCCAGGGGATAGATTCGTAGGACTGGCCTTTCAGTGCCAGTAGGAGCCGCACTCGCCAGACAAATGGGCTGATGCTGATCTTCTCGTCCTCACCCGCTAGCTCCCAAAGCTTCAGCTGCTTGGTAGGTGCCATGCTGTCGGAGTGTGTCTGCGCACACTTTGCGAATACAGAAGGATCGTGATAGAGGTGTCAAAACCAACAAAAGAAGTTCGGTACGAGTCCGAGGGTTGCTGTGCGTTGTCGCTCCGATGCTTAAGCAGAGAATCACGGCCAAGTGAGTCATGTCTGCAGCCAGTCAAATGACGTTGTTATGTGTCACAATGACTCATGTTCCAGGCAAGCATCAGTCGCAGCTTTCTGCCAGTGCAACTTTTGCAGGCATGCCAGGCAGAGACAAATGGCACAGCTGATATGGTGAGCGCGAAACATTTACATGACAGCCTTTTTTGCACAATTTCACGGATGATCTTCAAGATTGTTCTGGACGCCCGAACGCCTGCTGTGATAAGCTGGGCCAGGCCCCACAAATACAAGAAAGATTGACTGAAATTAAAAGCACCCAGCCCAAGAGCAGCACAGAGTCACCTTGTGCCAGCGTAGCTTTGCACCTACAATTTTGCTGCAGCACTTCTGTGTTGTCGACAAGCAGCATTCTGTCAACATTCGAGCAGCATTACTGCCGGCAGTCACACAGCAGCAAACATATCAGCGAGCCCATCTCATTCTAGTCACACAGGATAGCCGAAGCTCTTGCTGATGGTGCCGTCAAATTTTTGGAACATGCGCTCCCTCCATTCATAGATGGGGTCATCTTTTGCCAGCAACTGGATCTTGCTGATAGACCTTGCCCACTGCAACCACAATGTACAAGTGATTGATGGCTTCAGAGCAAACAGTTTGCAAGCAACTTGCTGATGGACCTGGCCCACTGCAACCACGGTGTATATGTGCGGTGTTGCTTCAAAGCAAACGGTTCCAAACCTTCACAAACTGTTCATTTCATCTGCTGCCAGAGCTGCAAATTCCTGTCAAGGCATACATCAAAACAAGCATGTCACAATGTCAACACTGTCAAGGTCAGGACACAGCAAAAGCAGCGAAGGACATGCAATGCACAATGGCCATTCTGCAAGCAACTGCAGTACCGATTGGGAGGTCCCAAGACACAAGTAGAGCAGCTGAGTCTCACCAAAGGTCACACAAGTCCAAACTGGTCAAATTGAAGGCACTGAACAATAGGCAATAGGCAAGGCAGCACTCAGCAGGGAAATGCATTAAAGCAGCATGCCTCATCATGAATGCGAAACAGTTGAATCTCACCAGAAAGTTGCCTGCCACTGCAATGTCTGCGTAGTTGGGTTGGCTGCCTCCCAGGAACTGGTGGGTCTTCAGTGTTTGCCGCAGAGGCTCCATGTTCTTCCTGAACTGCTCCACCTTGGCAGGTGTGTCAGCAGCAACCTGCAAGAAAGCAACTGTTGGCTTACAGCATAAGAATGTGTTCCTTGCTTTTGCATGGTTCTACTGATCTTCAGTGTGTGCCGCAGAGGCTCCATATCTTTCCTGAACTGCTCCACCTTGGCAGGTGTGTCAGCAGCAACCTGCAAGAAAGCAATTGTTGGCTTACAGTGCAAGAATGTGTTCCTTGCTTTTGCATGGTACTACTGATCTTCAGTGTTTGCTGCGGAGGCTCCACGTCTTTCCCGAAATGCTCCAGCTTGGCAGGTGTGTCAGCAGCAACCTGCAAGAAAGCAACTGTTGGTTTACAGTGCAAGATGTGTTCCTTGCTTTTGCATGGCACTACTGATCTTCAGTGTGTGCCGCAGAGGCTCCATGTCTTTCCTGAAATGCTCCACCTTGGCAGGTGTGTCAGCAGCAACCTGCAAGAAAGCAACTGTTGGCTTACAGTGCAAGATGTGTTCCTTGCTTTTGCATGGCACTACTGATCTTCAGTGTGTGCCGCAGAGGCTCCATGTCTTTCCTGAACTGCTCTACCTTGGCAGGTGTGTCAGCAGCAACCTGCAGGATATCAATGGACAGCTGATGTTTTCCACAAAGTGGCCTGCCACTGCAATGTCTGCATAGTCAGGCTGGCTGCCTCCCATTAATTGCTTGGTCTTCAGTGTTTGCCTCAGAGGCTCCATGTCCTTCCTGAACTGCTCTACCTTGGCAGGTGTATCAGCAGCAACCTGCAGGAAAATTATTGACAGCTGAGTTCTGGCAAAAAATTGCCTGCCAGTCTGTAAAGTTGGGCTGGCTGGCTGCCTTCCAGGGCTTGGTTGGTCTTCAGTGTGTGCCGCAGAGGCTCTATGTCTGTTTCTGAACTGCTCTACCTTGGCAGGTGTGTCAGCCGCAACCTGCAAGCAAGCCACTGGTGGGGTTGAGCGCAAGCGTGTCCAGCTTGAGTTTGGATATTACTAATGGTGTGCAATCCCCGGCTACGCTTATAGACAGTGGCTTCCTTTATGCTGGCTAAATGTGTACTCTCCACTGGGGTGTACAAAGTGCGCAAAGGGCTGGCATGTAGGCTGGTCTCCTGTGTACAGTGTCTTCTGAACACCTAAGCAAAATTGCTCAGCCACATTGCTCAGCCATCAAAGCATCACAGAGTGCCACAGTTCAGAGCGCAGCATCATAGCATAGCAAAATGCCTTGCACAGCCTAGCACAGGACCAGAACAGGTTGAAGACAGTTGAAGGCTCCAGCACGTACCTACCTGGGCCTGCTGAGCCCGTCTAGCACACACTTGAAGTGAGTGATTGCAAATGCCATGACAACATCTGGCAATTGAGAACAGCCTTTCAGATGATCAGCGCTACAGAGCTGTGACAAGTGGCAAAACAAGCACAATGTGAAGAGTTGCGTACGTCTTCTAGTTTCTGTCCGCCAAAGAGCTTCTCTCTTGATTCTCTGAAGTATGCTTTGTCCTTCTCTGCAAGGTGGTTGAACATGTCCATCAGGATGACAAGAGTTATGCCCATATACATGGCATTGTCAGACCTGCAAATGCAGCATACATGTTTTGACGTATTTGCACTGGCTGCACAAAAAGCATTGTCTCCATGGAGTCTTGCCAAACAATACTGTCAAAATGCTCCTTTAAATAAGACTCAATGTCATTGACTATCAGTCTGGAAAATAAATTGGGTATTGTGGCCAGTTTAATAGAGCCGCACAATCATGCTTTGACTCACCACTTGACAATGAACTTGATTGCCGCATCACCTACATCAGCAACCCAAGCTCATCATACAGGCGCACAAGCAGAAGACCTAACCGTGCTGTGCGGCACATCGATATTCTGCAGACAGAGCATCATTGAGGAAGTTGCTATCGCTCAGCCTCAAAGGGAAGCACTCTTACCGCTGGCACAGCTGGTTTTAAAAAGCTGCTTTTCTGGAAACTCCTTGTCCAGAAACTGATTGATGTCCCAAGACTCGAAATGTCTCTTGCCTTTGTAGTCCAGGACAGGCACCTATAGGGCAAGGCATGCGATGCAGAAGCCGGTGGAGTTCTCAGCCGCCATGTCTGATTGCGCGCCACTGTCCAGCAAGCTGAGAGATCGATGGGATGCAGGTGCATGATGAGCAAAGCAACCTACAGGACTGCCTTCAACAGCACAGCAGGCTGTCTTACGGCGTCACCTTGTCTGCAGGCTTGATCAGGTCTTTGTCTGAGTATCTCCAGGGAATCGACTTATACGATTGGCCCTTGTAAGCTAATGCAAGACGAACGCGCCAGACAAAAGGGCTAAAAACGCAGTTGGGATCGGCGCCTGCCAATTCGTACAAAGTCAAATCTTGTGGATACGACATGCCTGAACGACCTCTTCTCTCCGGACGTAGAGCGGCGGAGCACTTCACGACAGACCTTCAGACACGAAGTCTGCAGTTCTCACGGCGAACCACGTTCTGCGCGCAGACAATTGCGCGTGATGCCCATGCATGCAAATGGATCGTAAGCTTAAATGACTAAAGTCCACGTCAAAAGTGCCATGCTGGCCAGAGCTGTTACACACCTGGCCCAGCTTTAGGTAGCTTGCGCACTCCAACATGCCGCAGATTGTGTCCCAGCACAGAGTCAATCGCTTGATCAGCTCATGCATGCGCTGATGTTGGCTCAAAGTAAAGCAGACGCCGCCAGTATGTACTGTTTCTCAAGGTTTGAATGTTAAGCTCGATCATTCGTGCAGACTGAGCATGAGACAAGAGGTTATCGTTCATGCGTAGGATCACGAGGTGAACCTGCTTTGCATTCACAAAATGACTGCTCAAGCACAAAAGCAATGTGCCTAAATTGCAGTACAAGATATACGCTACGACCAATGGTGCAGCAAATGTGGTTTCAACCTCTGTTTCTGCTCAACAACACAGCTGCCAGTAGATGTACAAAACTTGTTTTGTTTCAAATTAGCACAGCAAAATGCTGAGGTTTGTGCAAGGTGCTGAGCCTTGTATGCGTATCAGCAGCAACATATAAACCATGACATTAGCAAGGAGCTTTCAAATGCTCCCAAACCCACACAACATGCTGCTGAAGCCAATTTTGATTGGTCTGTCTGCAGATCAATAGGCACATACTGCACTGGCCGCAGGGAACCAAATGCTGACATCAAGCAGAACAGCATTTGACCCTAAACCCTGGCCAGCTCGTTCCCACAGCCCATTAGCATTAGCACTTGCAATGACTCTCCCTGCTGCTGACAATTCTTTTCAACGCATGCATTCAGTGGGCTAAGACGCTCCCATGCTGTATGACTAACTGTCACCAGCTTCATGTGTTATGTTCAACAGTCGTACTCGCTGTTGCTGCTGCTGAGTACAGTTGCTCAGGTCCTTTCTGTGAAGTCAACAGTGAGACTCGCTGTCACTGCTGCTGAGTGCTGGGTGCACGCAATTGGCTTGTGGCTGACCATGTGATGAAAAGTCAGACTGGCTGTCACTGTTGCTGAGTGCATCCGATTGACTGGTTCCCTTTTGGCTTCAGCAGTCAGACTCACTGTCACAACTGATGGGGATTCTGCTGCTCAACTTATAGACTCGCTGTGACCACTGCTGAGTGTCTAGGACTCAACTGTCAGACTCGCTGTCGCTGCTGCTGAGAGCGTCCAATTGGCTAGGTCTGCTGACCCCATTTTGTACCCAAATGGTAACTTCTGAGTGGAGTGAAGATGTGGCAAGCAAGTGAAGCTGTGCAAAGTGGGACTGAAGTATTTGGTGCCAAGGTGCTCAGCAGTCAGACTCGCTGTCACTGCTGCTGAGCGCGTCCAATTGGCTAGGTCTGCTGACCCCATTTTGCACTCCATTGGCAACTTTGGGGCGGGGTGAAAATGTGGCAAAGCCAGTGAAGCTGTGTGAAGTGGGTCTGAATGACTTTATGCTGAGGTGCTGAGTGTTGGCCTTGAAGGCGGCTATCTCCTCTTCTGTCAAGCCCTCTGTATGCAAGCAGAAGCACAGTAAAAAGAACAGTCAAACTAGGGGCAGGGTGAAATGTGGCAAAGCCAGTGAAGCTGTGTGCAGTAGATCTGAATGACTTGATGCTGAGGTGCTGAGTGTTGGCCTTGAAGGCAGCTATCTCCTCTTCTGTCAAGCCGTCTGTAGACAAGAAGCAGCGTCAGTTGAGGGCTTTGTCTCATGGCACAAACTGATTTTGTGTATCGGGCAAAGGAGTATCTACCAGCAGTAACCAACGCCGAGGTCAATGCATATGGCTAGGGCCGCAGCAGATTGTCACAAAGATGATAGTACATGTGGCTGCACCAAATGACTTTGGGCAGATGTGTTGAGAGATGGTCCACCGCTTTGGTACATGTTGAGCAAAATCATGAAATTTCATGGAAACAACGTGAATGATAGTTATCATTATGCTTAAGGGAGAGGCTTTTTGCCCTAACAGGGAGGCGATTCACCCTACAGAACTGCACAAGGTGATCAGGTGAGACAGGGACCAGCAGCAGCTTCAAAATGCTTTTTTTCTGTAAAATGATGTTGGATTAGGCGTACTGAACAAACAAGAAAGCAGCTCCTATCAAATCATGAAATCCATGAATTCCTGTTACTAGAAGGAAAGTAAATGTGTGACTCACCATCTTCATCATCACCAGCCTCAGTCCAGCCCAAGCTGCGCAAGAATGCTTCTTCTTCAGCTGAAACCTTGGACCTAGGATCGCTTGCATCCCAAGAATGCCGTCTGTCATGGCCATGCCCGTTAGTCACGTGTGACTCATCCTTAGTAGCAGCGTTGACTTTGCTTGCGATTTCTGCCTCGTTTGCAGTAATGCCATTTGTGGCAGGGGGGGTTGGGGGGGTCTGTGGGGGCTGGGTTGGGGGGTCAAGGGGGCCATTTTCGAGGGCTGTGGTCTGGGCTTTGGGGGTCGAAGGGGAAGAGGGAGGGGCAGCCTTGTCTGAGTCTGCTGTCTTTGCCGATGTGCGTCTGAGGCTCTGGAAGAAACTGGTGCGTTGCCGCTCCAAATCCTTGGCGGCTGGCTGCTTTGCAGCACCTACAAACACCAGCATGATCATCACTCTCAGCAGGACCATCAGAGTGACCATCACCACCACCAATCACCATCAACATCACCAGACAATGCTGCTGAAACAGATCTGCCCTTGCAGGCAGTCACGATTGTGACTGTTCCCAGATAGAGCATTTGCACACTAAATTCTTCAAGGGGAAAAACAGCTGATTGCGTTTTGGAAGCACCAGACAATGCAATTTGAGCCTGCAATGCTTAAGATCAGCTGCATACCAACCGCTTCAGGGCAGACAGCTGATGACAGTGTCACACAGTGAGGTCAAACGACCGGGAGACCAAAAGGCAACAAGAAAGACTTAGTCACAGTCAACTGTGTACAAGGACCTCCTCGCCCTCCATGTCCAATATAAATGGTTTAGGTTAGCACATGATCGAACTGGTTGAAGACAGTTGATTGCTTCTGTACGTACCTAGATGGCCTGCTGAGCCTGCCTAGCCCACAATTACAATCAATGAAATGAAAAACAAATTGTTGCCATAAGTATGGTCCCAGACAACACTTGTATAGGCAAGGTCAGAGTAACAATAGAGGTGTAGACCCAGCGTGAAGTCATACACAGAACCTGGAGACTTCTCCCCAATATCAGTGTATTTGGCAATGCCTGGCAAGCTTGAAGTAGTCACCTGACATGTGACCGTCTGCTGAGTCACCAGCATCACTGCCGCCTTCAGGCTTTGCATCTGCAGTTCCAGCTGTAGACCCTTGACTGGTCCTAGGGTCACCAGAAGACAGCCGCCGCAAGCTAGGGCCTAATCCTGTCATTACAGGACCTGCAAGAGAATGTAAACATTACTAATGATAGCATCTGCAGTTGCTCTTGTAGCTCCCTGACTGGTCTTAGGGTCCCCAGAAGACAGCCGCCGCAAGCTAGGGCCTAAGCCTGTCATCACAGGACCTGCAAGAGAATGTAAACATTATTAATGATAGCATCTGCAGTTGCTCTTGTAGCTTCCTGACTGGTCTTAGGGTCCCCAGAAGACAGCCGCCGCAAGCTAGGGCTTAAGCCTGTCATCACAGGCCCTGCAAGGTGTTGAGAACCTGGATCAGTTCTGCCCCTGCCACTACAATGCATGGTGCTTGGCAGAAACATTGCAACAAGTGCTTTCAGCCCACTACTACACGGAGCAAACAACTGTCTCCAACCAGTTTGGTCCTGTGCTAACCTGAACTGTGCTTGATGAGGATGATGCAGATCATGACTCTGATGCTTCAGTGAATTGCGAGCATCTTGACCTAGCTGCATCTGTGCTGTGCTGTGCTGTGCTGTTGCTGCCAGACACAAGTAAGCACGTAGGCCGTGTTTGTTCAACAACGGTGTAGAAGCTGAGCTGACACCTCATGACCTTACACAGTGATGCCTCGTGACCTTACGCAGTGATGCTCACACACAACAGCACCAGTTGTTCAATACATGCAAACCTGCAGCATGTTGGCACTCAAAAGTGGCATAGCTATGCGTACCAGCAGGTTGCTCCTCCACTTTTCTGCCCGCTTCAACCCCAGCCTTACCCCTTCCGCCCCCCAGCCCACCCCCAGCAGCAGCTGCGGCCATTGAGAGGGCATGCTTTGGGCCGTTCAGAGATGTGCCCTTGCCCTTAGCCTTCTCCCTGGTGCTGGTGCTACTCACCACTGGGATGAGCTGCTTTGACTGCCGCACTGCAAGGTCCTCTAAGCGCGCTTTGCTGCTTGAAGGGGCTGGAGTACTGCTGTGTAAAGTTGCCTGCAGACACAACGCCGATGTCTGAGCTGTTGAGAATAATGCATAGTAGCTAGGAGGATGATTGTGATGGGGTCTGCACCAAAACAGGCAATTATAGGAATGAGTTGCTGAAACAACCGCACCGTCAAGCCCTCTTGAGCTAGCAGCAAAATTTGCAACGCAATATAGTACGCTTGCTAGGCAGGCATTGGAAGTTAGCAGCCAGGTACATGTAGACGCATTTAAATGGCACTGTACAGTGACTTCCCCTTGTGAACACGTCAGATTTAAGGACATTCTTGTTGTCAGGACAATGCAATGCGGAACCAAGCACTGCGTTCTGACTGCAGTGGCACCTCTGAGTAAGGACAACTTGATGTGAGGGCATTTACATAATACCCAAAGCAGCCGTTGAAAAGCAACTGTTGGAAAGTGAAGTTGGTGTACCTGCTGCAAAGTGTCTGCCATGCGTGGCTGCAAAGCAGAAACATCAGCAGAGGCAACTGATTTGGATGCCGCAGGCTTGACGGGTTCTGCCGGTTCTGCCAGCCTAGGGTTGGATACCCTAGGGCTGAGGGCAGCACCGTCCGGGGCATCTGCCAAACGAGTCCACTGCTGCTCTGAAGGGCCGTTCCCAGAATGCCAAGTCTTGCTGGCTGTACTACGTCCTGCTAAACTGGGAAAGTCTCTGTCAAATGGGGGCTGCACACATGCAAAGCATTTATCAGAGAGCAGCAGCAGCAGCAGCAGCAGTATCGTTCACATGCTTGCTACTCAAGCTCGATTGGGGAACCATCTGTCAAACGGAGGCTGCACACACACACACAACTGCCATTCATTCATCGACACAACCGACACACAGATACACAAGTACGCTGGGAAAGTCTCGGTCAAATGGGGCTGCACAAGTAAATGCTTTGATTAGAGATCAGCAGCAGCAGCAGCAGCAGCAGCAGCAGCAGCTGCTACCTTGCTTGCATGCTTGCTACTCAGACTTGACTGTGGAAAGTATCTGTCAAATGGGGGCTGCACACACGCACAACTGCCAGCAATTATGATCTTTGCTCAATGTTCATGGTTGATCGACAAACAGCATCAGCATCAGCATCAGCATCAGCATCAGCAACACGCTTGCTGGCTGTGCTGCGTCCTCCTACACTGGAAAAGTCTGTGTCAAAGGGCAGCTGCACTCACGCACGACTGCCACCATTCATCAATACAGACACACAAGTAGACTGAGAAATTCTCTATCAAAATAAAAGTCGCACACATGCACAATCTCATCATGTCCATAACCTTCTTCATCATCATTGTCAGCATCTTTGTCAGCATCAACAGCACTGTCTACATGCTTGCTGCTTCGGCTGCCTCATGCTGCTAGACTTGGGGGAATCTGTCAGAAGAAGGTTGCACACATACACAGCTGTCATCATCCAACAGCAGCAGCATTGCAGAACATCTCAAATCTGGCAGGAAAACCAAACAAAACAAGAAGAGATTTCAAGTAATTGATCACCATACATGGTCACGAGTACTGCATAACCATCAACGCATAAGTTGCTGGCTAGTCAAGATCCACGACCCTGCTAGGTGCATACAAACGCAGTGAACTGCCTGCACAATGCTCAGCCACAGCTGTGCATTGCGACAGATTGTGCTGCACTGTACAAAGTCAATTGCGCACACATGACATGGGTGCGCACATCTGGAAAGAATGTGAAGTAGTGACCCAATGACATCCCCTAGTGATGACAAGAGCAGTCAGAGCTGACGCAGCTTGAAAGTGCTGTGAATTCTCTTCAGTTGCAATGGCTGCCCTTTTTGTACACTGCTGGAAAAGCTTATCCTGGTAACAAACAACTGCACTTATCACCAGGTGATTGATCCTACAACAAATTGTCAATGACATGTACCAAGCAGTGAGAATGCAGTGAGTGGTGCCCAGTGGCATGATGCTTGCACCGTGTGATGTCCTTAGATCAAACAACCTTCATGCACAGTTTGAATGGTTTAGGATAGCACAGGATCAAAGTTGTTGGAGACAGTGAATTGCTCCAGTACGTACCTAGCTGGGCCTGCTGGGCGTAGCATACAATTAAAATGAATGAATGAGAAATGAATATCAAGCGTGACCATACTGCTGTGTATGATTTGTTCGTGTACCTTGTCAGAGGGAGCTCTGCCAGTCAGAGGCACACCACGAGATGCACCAGGCCTCAAAGCAGGTGCATCATGGTAGTTGCTGGTGCTTCCCGCAGAGCCAAACCCAAAGTCCTCCCTGTCGCGCAAAGGAGGGCCGCTTTGAGTGCGAAAGACTCCTTTGCCAGCAGTGCTGTTGCTTGCTGAAGCAGCAAAGCTGTCTCTGCTGTTGTCAGAGGGAATGCGCTCTGGTGGCCCTCTGTTGCTTCTACCTGCGGGCGCTGGTCTGTAGCTGTATGATGTGCTGCTGCTGGTGCTGCTTCCACCCAGAGGCAAGCTGCTCTGCCAGCTATCGCGGTGGGCACGGTCACGTTGAGGTGGCTCACGCGTCGCTCGTGCAAAGGAGCTATCGCGAGTTGTTGCGCTGCTCGGGCGTCCGCCAGTCACGGTAGACTCGCGCTTGGGCCGAGCCTTGTTGTCTGCAGAATGAAGAAGCAAGTTAGGAGGTACGCGCAGATAGGGGGCAAGAGTTGACCTGGATGTTGTTTGCAATAGCGTTCCTGACATACGTGCGCAAGCGTGTGCATGTGCCTGGCAAACTGAGACTACAGCCTCACCTCTCGAAGCGAACTGTGAAGTCGAGCTGTAATTGTGACCACCTGATGTTCCAGGCGGCCCCCCTTTCTGGAGCCACTGCGGAACTAGTGCAGGCTCATCACTGTTCATGCCCCTGTGCACGGCATACGCAGAGTCTGTATTGGCCTGTCTCGAGCCGGCAGATCTTTATATGTGCTTTGGCTGCGCTGCCGGGTTTGCCGGTCCACAGACTGTATTGACGACTCGCAGATGTGCCTATGTCTCTAACTGGTACACAGGTCACCGCTCCGAAAGCTGACAGACCGTACCGCAGGCTGGCAACGCTTATAACAGTACACACCAAAAGCAGTTCTCTCAACAAAACAAGGTCGCAATTGGAAGTGGGCGCCGGACGAAACTATTCGAAGGTCAGACGCAAGACAGATAGAGCTTCAGCAGCGCACGTCCTCGCAAGTCTGTTTGCGCTTGCGAGATACTCCTTCGACCCTCCTGTTCAGACGTGCTCCGAACGGACGCCCCGTTTGCAACGCGTGCCGTGCGGTCAAATGCAAAGTCAGTCATCGCTAGCACAATAGCTGTTATTTTGGTCATTTCCCCGTGTCAGAGAAAGTTGGGTCAAAGCGGCAGTGCGCAAATTCCCCAGATGCATGAGATCACAGGCAACAAAGTTTAACAATCTCAAGCTGAAAATGTGAAGCCGAGCAGAGGGTTTGAGAGATGGTTGAGAGGATAATAAGCATTATGACCGTTGATTGATCAACCAGAAGCCAGGGGCTGGCCCTGCTATGATGTTGGGTTTAATGTGGGGTCCAAAGAATTGGAACCCCATCTTCTCGCCAGCTTATTCTGCCTTCTGCCAGTGCAGCCACAGCTTGAGGATACACCTTGTGCTCCTGCAAGGTCAAACTGTGCAAATCAGTATCATCAAGTAGGAGCTCAGTCAAAATCTGTCCACTGACTAACACTGACTACAGAACCGAACTGGTTGGAGACAGTTGATTGCTCCAGTACGTAACTAGCTGGGCCTGCTGAGCCTACTTAGCATACGTTCAGAATGAAATGAATGCATGAAGGAATCAATGTACACGCATGGAGACTGAAGCTGGCACATCTTAAACTTGCTGCCTATGTAGGCCCGCAGAAGGCTGGACACACAATGCATGTCAAGCACAACATGACATGATCACAACAGACAGCCCGCAGTTGCCAGCCAACCACAGTCTGCGCAGTGTCAGACATACAGTGATCTCTTGATACAAGGACACTCGATGCAAAGACATTCTCGATGTAAGGACAACGCAACTGGGAACCAAGCACTGCATTCTGAGTACAGCGGCACCTCTGAGTAAGGACAGTTCCATGTAAGGACATTTATCTTGGTAATCAATGCAGTCGTTTTATAAAGAGATTACTGTAGCGTGTTCTGAACCTTTTGGCTGCAGCTTTTCTCGATGTAAGGACAACGCCATTGGTAACTAATCACTGCATTCTGACTGCACTGGTCCCTCTGAGTAAGGACAATTCGATGTAAGGTCAAGTTTCTTGGTGACCAAAGCAGTCGTTACAAAGAGAGTTCACTGTACATGTCTTACCTGTTCATGGTTTATTTGCGTTGGCACAAAACGGTTTTGGACAAATTGTATGGAGGCAGTGCGGTGCTTCTGTATGCACCTAGCTTGGTCATGGGACATCACTAGCATGTAACTGATGAAGATGATGGACAAGTCTCAATACATGGACAATGAACAAGCCGTGTGCTTTTGTTGCTGTCAACATGTCTTACCTGCTCGAGCACCCTAGCAGCCAGTATTTGAGGCGTATCATGTGGGTTGACGGGCACGACTGCCTGTGCTAAGATTGGCCCAGTGTCATACTCCTCGTCTACAAAGTGCACAGTAGCGCCAGAGTACCGCGCGCCTGAGGCTATGACAGCTTGATGTACTCTCAAGCCGTACAAGCCCTTCCCTCCAAAAGCTGGCAAAAGGCCTGGATGGATGTTCAGCATGGCATTTTTGTACTCTGCCACAAGAGCCGCAGGCACTAACTGCAATACAGAATGCTGTGGTCAGACATGCAATGGCTCGTAGCTGCTCAGGGACTGGCGTAGAAATGGTTTTTGCAGTGCATGCTGTCTCTGACCTAAAGCATGAAGAGTGCTTTATATGCTGTGCATGAGTGCTGCACATAAGTGCAGCACAATGGCTCATAACAGGCCTGAACCCTGCTGAGGGATTGGCTTAGAAACATTCTGTGCAGTGCATGCTGTCTCTTTGCTTCATTTTGACAAAAGGAATTTGCGCTGAGTGCAGCGAGCACCTTTCCTATGCTATTGGCCTGTTACATGCAGCATGAAGTATGCTTTGTATCAGTATCGCACACACCAAAAGCACTCACCTTGAGGTATCCAGCCAAAATGACAAAATCTATCTGTAGCTCATGTTTCAGTAGTTGTACTAGCGCTGGTGTGTCTAATGGCAAGGGAGCATCTGCAGGTAAGTCTAGGTATGGCTTCTTTGAGCGGGGGTAACAGAATGTGGGGATGCCAACTTGTCTTGCATATGCCCAAGCGCCACACCCTGGCGCATCACTCACAACAGCCTATCAGATAAGCACAGCGCAATCAGTTCGCATAAGCAGCACGATGCAGAAGGCAGATAGTGCTGTGCTCACCAATATCTGAGCATGAATGCGCCCCATGAGGATGGCATCATGTATTGCTCTGAAGTTGCTACCGCCTCCAGACACGAAGATGGCAAGTTTTGCAGGTTCGTGCGATCTCGGAAAAGTGGAAAGCTGAGAGGCACCAAGCTGCGCTCTGCAAACTTGGCTTGGCAGTTGCGTTGCCTTTCTGAGGTTTTTTGCTGGCTTCGTCAGCTTTGGTTTCTGATATTGCGTTCTAGTAGCTTGCCATTGCGAAAGGGATGTCAGCTGCAAGCTTGAAAAAGTATCAAGCGTCTGTAAAGGTTGTGTTAGCAGCATGCCGACGTCAAGCTCGATCACACTGCTGAGCTGCTTTCATAGGACACTTGAAAACATCTGTGACTTTCAAACATCCAACCAATCTCACAAATCTGCCGAGCCAGCATCTTAGGGTGACGCTGAGCGCGACCGACAAGCGCCGCAAAGTTTGAAGTGTGTTTGACCCGTCCTGCCTCCGAAACCAGAAAAAGTTGCTGCTGTGCAGACCAAAATGGTAAATTGCAGTGGATTTCTTGACATGCCTTGCACCTTGCTGAGAATACAGTCATGCTTGCATCAGAGCCGAGCAGAAAGTAGGGACTCAGCATGCATGGCTATGACTGGAGTCTAGTGTACAAAATGCAACAGACTCTGTCAAACTTCGAGAAACAAAAAACACAATGTCTGTTTCGTGATGCTCAAGACAAGTCTGCCTGGCAAGACAGAACTTGTGCCAGCCACAACCCTTAATGCACGCTAAAAAGTGTAAATGATCATCATGACTGAATGCACTCTCAGACTTGCCTTTACATGCTGAGCACGAAAAGAACAACAGGGCCTAATATCTGATAAGCACAGACAAGCCTGCATGCTAAGGTACGTACAGCATGGACACGCAGAGACTGTGCCTCCCCCTCAGAGTGCATGACTCAGTCATGTTTTCTGAATTAGCTTCCGTAGTGTGGACACAGCTGCTGTCCGCCCATTGGTCAAGCCATGAGATGGGTGTATCATGTCAAACAGTATCACTCTTCAGGAGCACTGAGCTCGTCCTCAAGCATCACTTTGCCTTGCCCGCCCACACCGTTCATTGCTTGTTTGACTGCCTCAACTGCCTGATCCAGCCGATACTTCTTCCCTGAAATGCAGCAAATCATTTTTGTGACACGCACGTTCTCATGAGGGGCATTGGGTTTAGAAACAAGCATTCAACTATGTACGTTGAACGCAACATTTGTGTTGCTTGATGTGATGCCAACGCATAGTGCCCGATGTGGGAGAGTGATATGCAAAACAAAAACAATTTCAGCAGACCTGCAAGAGGAGGCTTGATTGTCCCATCTTTGAAGTACTGCATGACCTGATCATACACTTTCTGGCGCGCTTCGTCGTTTGGTAAGTCTTCTAGCCACTGCATCAAGAATGAAACAGTCAATTTGATTCCACTTCTGGCTCAGTCAAAATTGAATTGAGCGATTAGACGCATTACAATAAAGCAGCACACATTTGTAGATCAAACATGTCAGTTTGGCTCGGCTCTACTCTACTTGTCAGCACAAAAGTTTGAACTTGACTATAGACTCAGCACAAAAGCTTGAGCGTAAACCCTAAAGCTGCCCTGCCCTTGGACCTGCCAAGCACATGCAATGCTGAGTTGAGTTTGCGACCCATAAGCGAAGAATTGCTTACTTGCGTCAGCCAAAAGCCCTGGACCTGAATTTTTCGGAAATGCAAGTCAAACATGGGCACAATGACCTCCTCCTTGAACAGGCTGAACACGTGTACTTTGCCTCCTTGCCTGGTACCTGCACATAGAGTAAGTGCCACTCAGCCAATATGTTTGCAAAACACAGCCAAACACACCATCTGATTTTGCATGTACACAGATGGATTTGAAGAGCAATGTGCCCAGCCTTGTCAGTCTTGATGTTTGGTGTACTGACTGTGAGACTGTCTTGAACTAGCTCTTTGAGGTTGTGTATGACTCTCATTCTGGCTTCTTCCCGTACTGATTTGTTTATACGGGTTGTCATCGGAAAAGCATTCCATATGCACAGCAACTGCCATGGGGATGCATTAGATTGTTCCCATCCTGATTTGTTTACATGGGTTGTCATCGAAAAAGCATTCCATATTCACAGCAACTGCCATGTGATGCATTAGATTGTTCCCATCCTTATTTGTTTACATGGGTTGTCATGGGAAGAGCATTCCATGTTCACAGCAACTGCCATGTGATGCATGAGACTGCACTGTTACATGCATAATGCAACCACTGCATACATGCATGATGCCCACAGCAGGTGCATTTTGCATCAACTTTGTTGAACTATGTAGTCAACAACAGTTGAAGCTTGCAGAACAGGACATGCAGAATGAATGCCTGGGTTGCGAGGCATTTGGGGATGTTTGTGCACCATGAGCGAGACTGTATACAGTCAGGTGAAGCAAACACAAGGGGCAGGGGGAACCAAGCAGGGCTGGATGAAGGAGCGCGGGGGGGGGAGGAGGGGGGGGGGGAATGTGGAGAAAGGAACAGGAATTGGTTGCAGATCACTATGTCTGACTCACATGAAGGCAGGTATCTGGATGCTTCGCCGCCAATGGGGTTGATGCTTGCCCATGCACCTTCACCATTAGTGATCTGCATGACTCTGGCTGCCACATCTTCATCTGTTGTCACAATTACCTCCTCAGCCCTGCAGCCCTACACAAATGCTTCACCATGCAATGATGGTTTGAAATTTCAAATCTATCATGCAGACAGCCGACCTGTTGCCTGAGACATCTTGATGTGGCCCTACGCAACTACCTCACAATGCAATGAGATTGTAGATAGCTCATTGTTTGCCTGGAGCATTTTCCATTAGGCCCTGCACACTCTCATCTGATGTCATAACCACATCTTGTGCCCTTCAGCCATGCACAGCTGCTACACAATGCAATGATGGCTTTTCAGGCAGCGCAGTTGTCCTGTGCACTTTTCACATTCATGATCAACACGTTGCACTCTGTGTCTTGGTCCGCAGTCAATATACCATTTGATCAGCTGGCTAGACTGTACAGCACATACCCCAGTTGCTTGGCACAACCACAACAGACAATGCACTGCAAATCCTCAACCTGATCTGCAACACAGTTGAGGTACAACTTGATCAGCTGGCTGGACGCTATAGCACCTACCCTAGTTGCTTGAGCTCGTCCACAACCTCATGCCGTCTGACCAGGTTGATGGTCTTAGTGCCGCGGTTCTGCGCCATGCTGATCAGCTCTTTACCCAGCACAGAGTTGGCAGCTTGCTGTAGCAGATACTTGCCTTCTGGCACTTGTATTACTTCAAGAAAGCCATAAGCTGTCACTGGATTTATCTGCGGAGAATACTTCACACTGCGGTCAATCTGCACAAGATTTTGTTTAATGTGCAGCACTCTAAGCTTTACAGGCAAAGGCTTGTAGAAACAGTTTGCCCTACAGCTTAGCTACTGGGCATATGTTTTATAGTGATATTCAGTGTAACAAAATTGCCAATCATAATATCTTTGCCCAAAGTTAGACTCAAATCAGTCACAGCAACAAAGAAGAGGTTGCAGCATGATTTTTGCTACTCCGTCTGCATGGCATTGCTGGTTGCCAGGATGATGAACCCATGATCCCATGATGCCAATCTATGAACTGTGTGATTCAAGCAGATGTCCTAATGCAGACACAGAAGGATATGCAGCATCGAGTTGCATGTACAGGCACATACCAGAAATTGGGCAGCCATGTCATCATTAACATTGCCTGGCACTACCACCTGCACCGCATGCCATTAGTGTTGTTGTGAGCATTTGAGCTGTTGGGCGGCATAACCTGCAGCGCATGTCATTGCTGCAATCAGCTGCATGACACTGCAGGTGTCAACAGTGTCATGCTAGAATGGCAATGCATATGAGCTCAAGCCTTGTAAGCTTGATAAGCAGACCTACCAAATGCTTCTCAGGAACTGCCACGTATTGTTGGTAAGCGCCTTCACCTTTAGCAGTCGGCCATGGCACTGCGACCACGCGTTGCCCTTCTGACACCCGTTTTCCGGTCTTAGGACCCAGCTTTTTGACCACGCCGAGCCCTGCATGCATAAATTTTTGGCGTTTTGAAGAAGCTTGAGCAGGAACCAAGTGAGGCTGCAAAGTTGGTTGTGATTTGACAGCGGTTGTTGATCTCGCGATTTGGTCGAAAGATGCACTGGAGGCATCAGCGCTCGGGAGTGCAAGTGGTCTGCTTGCATGCATATGGCGGACCTTCGAGTCCGGGGACCGCTGGAAGCGTGCTTGGCGTGAACCCTCCGTACCTGCCGCGCATGCAGAACATGTCCGATGGATTGATGGGGCGCAGCAACATCCGCACCAAAACCTCGCCCTCTCCAAGCTCGGACGGTATTTCTCTGTCGACAATTTCAATGCTTGCAGAGGGGTCTTCGTCATTGTACTTGGCAATCACTGCAGCTTTTTGCTTGCCCATGCTGGGGACAACCTATGCCAAGTTTACAAAATGTGCGCTGAGGATGACCGAGCGCGTGAGCTGTGCATTTTGTTGTGTTGCTCAGCTGCTTGCTTTGAATTGCAACACAACATACAGCTCCGAAACCAGCAGAGACTCTTTCTCGTGCTTGCTGCAATAGAGGCTCCATGCCGGTTTGCGACAAGCATTCGGCGCCATCACGGAGTCAACCAGCCGCTTTGAGCGCATAGAAGACTTACATCCAGACAACTTCAGTCGACACGTCGCGAGGTGGTGCAAAAGGAACTTGATCATGCGATGGAATACCGTGTCGCCATAACCCACGGTAAAGCGCGTTGTAGACGAACTGATAAAACTGAAACTTGGTGCTATATGCTCATCTTTCTGCTGCAGTTGACGGTCTCGAACCGCCTGAAACCGGACCTGTCTGGCAGGGGCAGCAGATCCATTTGCCCCACCCTGCAACAGGTGCGGTACGATCAGCTTGGTCAAATGGCTTCACGGAACGATGTCACAAGTAAATGCTTGATTGCTGCTGGCGTGTTGCAGGACAGCAGGCTTGCTTCTTGCTGCAAGGAAGCTCTTTGCAAGAGATCAACTGGTTCAAGCCTGAATTTGGATCTTGGTTCGTGAACGACTTGGTGCTGCAGGGTACGTCAAGCTCCGATGTAATGCATCGGCAGGCAAGCCAACAGTCAAGCGTCCATGCGTTTTGCAGTGTCTTGTTCAGTCACTGCCTAAACAAGCAAATGCCATGCAGACGGGAGTTTGACTTTGTGTACACCATGTGACCCTCTGTTTCTGATGCTGCCGCTGCTGCAAGCTTCTTGTCAGCAGGTGACCTGCTGCAGCAAAACTCATACGCCAGAAGCATCTCTTGCGTCATCAATATTGGTACCTGATTACTCCATGCAGAGTAATCAGTAGTCTGATTAGGCCCTGTTGCATATGACTGCATCAGATGGCATAGTGTCACAGTCACACACGTCGGCTGCAGGATACAATGCAGCATTGTATATTTTGCATGAAGGCAAAAGTGAACGATGCTAGAAGCTGTTGCACATGTTGCGTGGCACCAGCTTGCATTCATTCCCGCTTGTCTGTGTCCTTTGGCGTACATTCCAAGCAGGTGTATGCCTCAGCTCTTGAGTTGAGTGGATCTGAGGCTGTCTGCAGCTTGAATTGTGCTGAAGCGGTTTGTGCTGTCTGCTGTGCTGCTGCTGTCAGTCACAAGCGATAATGCTCAGGAACTGGTTTTCAGGTCAACTTTGTCAATGCCCACCTGAAAAACATGAATGCCACTTGGTCAATATTGCAATGTACGACAACACTGCATGTATGTGATGTGTGTTGTTGCAGACAGCAGAATGCGAAGGCAGGTTCTGTGGTCTTGATCACATATTGGAGTCAGATGCCTATCCACACCTGCCCAGATTAGCCTCATGTGTGAGCAGCAGTCTGCACTTGCTGTGTGAGGTGAAACAATTAGATACAGACAGCTTTTACCGCATCAGCCCAAGCAAGGTGAGTTCAGACCTGCCCATATTAGTCCCATGTGTGAGCAGCTCTTTGCATATGGTGTGGTGAGGTGAAGCAAGTAGATACAGACAGCTTCTACCGCATCAGCGCAAGCAAGGCAAGTAATGAATCAATCAAATTCTGTTGACTTCTATTCCTTGCACTGTTCCAGCACATCATCTGCAACCTTAGTCATGCACAGCAATCTGCACATGATGTGTGAGATGAGACAGATTGACACTGACAGCTTTTACCGCATCAGCTCAAGCAAGGTGAGTGACGTGCTGAGGAAAACGTGACGATAGCTGTTCTTGTCATTGTTTCAGCACTTGCGAGCCCAGAAAAAAGCGACAAGCCAAGTAAACATGCATTTCAAGCAAAATTGCATGAATCGTCAATCACTCACAAAAGCTCAAGTGATGACAAAGGCTACTTGTTGTGTCATTAAGGCGTCAAAGCTTTTGTCGTGCAAAGTGCACCAAGGCGGCTGTCACGTAGAGTGCTCACCTGTCGAAGCTTTGTGCTTTGAGGGACGAGAGTGAAAGATGTGTACATTCTGTGTAACATTGGTATGTGACCATTTAAACATGTCATTTTTGCCCTGCTGCTACAATTTGAGCTTTCCTGCTTTATTGCCCTACGTCACAACCTGTGGCTCTGATCATCAAAGTTTGAGTAACAGACCACATTTTGCTTTATGGTAAAAAATCTGCCGTTTTTCCTTTATCACTGTTTTTCTCTCCCGCCCCGGGGTTTCCCTTTCGTCCTCTATTTTTCAATGCTTTTGCTATACATTTTTGAGACACTTCTTCTCATACCTCCAGCTGCCAAGTACATCAATGCGGGATGCCATGCTTTCGATGTTGCTTCAGCAGAACCCAATGTCATGCTGGTCACAACTTTCAGCTTTGCTTTCTGTCTCACCTGACTCACACAATCACATTCTATGTCAACTCAGACACTCATGACTCTGTGCATAGCAACATGACTGTGAAGAAAAACTAAAAAGTCTCATGCTTTAGCCAGCCAACGAGGCTGACTGCATGTGCGTGCGTCCATCATTTTGTGAGCTTGTGTACATTTTCTGCAGGGGAGACTGTTGCACACTGCTGGTGTTTGTCACATCTTCTTTGTCAAATGTAACAGGACCAACCTGCTTGGAGACAGTTGACTGCTCTAATTTGTATCTAGCTGTGCCTGCTGAGCCTGTCTTGCGCACGTTTAGAGTGGAAAAAAATGAGCGAAAGAAATGAAGCATCGCAGGTAAAAGGCTGGCTATGCTGCAAGCTGGAGGCCTTACAGCAAGGGCTAAAGCAATCTGCCCTAGGGCAAGCTTTCCAAGACATGGACGATGTGCAACTTGCTGCCTATTGCATTGCCATGCTAGCTGAGTATGTTCAGGAGCCTTGGCTGGCAGCGCTCAGGGACACATACCATGTCCCTGCATCAGGTACAAAGCACTGAGTTCTTGCAAGATTGAACTGCAAACACATTGAATCTGCGACACTACCTGTTATGCTGCTCAGTTTTATGTATGACGTGTTGCTGCAGTTTTGCAGTAACACATGGCAAATGTGGCACTTGCTAACCCACAAGGCTCACACCTGAGATTCCTCATCTTTCACATTACAGCTTTCTCAGTGCAGCAAGCTCACGGTGGCTTTCTGGCATGCTGTGCACATACGGTTGACAAACTTCCTGTCACAAGGGAAGAAGTAAATGTATGACTTGTGCATGTGTCCTGGAATGCATTGAATGCGCCTCCATTGCATATGTGTCGACTGGGTCATCTTGCAGCAAGTGACAGAGTTTTCCTTGTCTTCCCAAGGGTGTTGTAATTCTGTTGGCATTGCACTACAATGCATGCACATGTCAACGCCACATCATGATTTGAGACATGTCCTCTTCTTCTTCTTTGACAAATCATACTTTCAATGCAGGTGAAGAAAACCAATCGTCCCAAGCACACTCAAGTCAGGATAGCTTGCCACAGCCCAACATTGGACAGAAAAGGCAGCGCTTTGATCCAAAGGAGTTGGCGAAAAAGCGAGCAAAAGAAGCCAAAGAAGAGGCAAAGCGCATGCAAATGGCAAAAGAAGCATCCACTATGCGCAGCATATCAAGCTTCTTTGCCAAGCCGAAAAGCAAATGACACAAATTGCAGCAACAGTGTTCTGGTCTGATAACACTAAGTACAAACAGACAAGGAAAGCCTGTGACGTCAGGCATTATAACGGGAGCCTCTGTCTAAAGAGGCGGCCCAGGTAACATCAAGTACAGTATGAGGATGTATGGACACAGTGTTTGAACTGACGTTACAATAATCCAAATGTGCTAGCGCTGAGAAGAAGGAACATTTGTCATTATCGATCATGAATGCTGATTGCTGCACCTTTCATTCCACTGCTGGCAGTGTGCCAATGACAGGCAAGCCCTTTGCACGGCGATGTCCGTGTATAACTTTGTCAAAGTCAGGTGCCAGCAATTTCTGTACGTGCAAACATGTTCTTTTTGCATATGGTGCAAGACATTGGAAGCCGACTTCGACTAGTTATACTACATGCTGGCGCTGCTAAACAGCTGCATATTGTTGAGCGTAATGCAGGCTTGCAGATGTGTTGTTGCAGCATCCGTTCTGACATGTCATCGCATTGCAAGCAGGCATAGCCACCAGCTGTCACTTTACAGCACAGCATGTGCCCAAGAACCACTGGACAAAAAAATCTCAAACGAGTTGCTCCTCGGCATGAGGCGAGGTTGGGCTTTTGACGTGGCTTGTTCGACTTATGAGGTTCAGATGCTGAGGCTGAGCTTGCATGCTGTCATAAATTGTGGGAAAGAATATGCCATCGCCTCGCTGCTTTGCTCTTGAGGGCAGCAGCCATATCAGCCACCACAGTCTGTGCCCAGTGACGTTGAACACTTCCTGTGCAGCCGTACAACAAGCACACTTACTGAGCTGACGTCAATACTACACAAATGCAGAAGTACAGTTTCAGAGACAACAATGCATGCTATTTTTGCCTGCAATCTGACTGTGTAGCCACATCAGCCACCACATTCTGTACCCAGTGACATTGCACGCCTCCTGTGTACAACCAACAAACAGCAGAGTGAGTGAGCATGCATCATCATCAAGGAAATGCTGTGCAGAAGGGGCAACGCATGCCTTGCCTGTCTCAATGCAAAGAATGAATGAGCTGCAGAGCCCTGTGATACATTCCTGCCTATACAAATGGTCGTAACAGGGTGCAAGCAAGTTTCAGCACCTCAAAATTGCGCTTGAAGCCAAGATTGTATGGATGGCGCAGCGTCTTCCCGGCCCTTTTGGCTTCCTTTTTGTCTCTCCAGAAATTCAGCATGTCAATGGTGCTCTGCAGGCAACATGTAATTCCATCTCTTGGACTGCAGCAGTCCTCAATGTGCCAGAAGATTAGTGGCATATGGCAGACAAGATCGCGTTTATGTGTCCAGAAATGCTCTGTGAGACACATGCAACCCTTGGACCTCTCACAACAACAAATCCAGTGACTTCTCTTTGTCAGAGCAATTGCTGTGAGGACATTCTTGATGTAAGGCCGACACAATTGCCAACCAATCACTGCATCCTGACTGTAGCGGCACCTCTGAGTGAGGACAACTTGATATACGGACAACTTTCTTGGGAACGAAAGCAGTTGTTACAAAGACAAGTCAACGTACAGAAAAAGTTCTGTTTGCAAAACAATCAGAGGCATTATCAGAGCAACATTGTGGGCAAAACAGCAATGCATGACACTCTATGCAATCAGCATTTTGTGCAATGTATGATGGGAATGCACAGCCCGTCAATGCTGCCATGTCATGCGCTTGATCATCCAAATCATGTCACAGTGCCATGCTACAGGAGCAACACCTACCAAACTCCACGACAGGCAGTATGTGCTTACATGATGTGTTTGAGGATAGCATCTGTGCG
Source organism: Trebouxia sp. TZW2008 (assembly GCA_002118135.1). Lineage (NCBI taxonomy): Eukaryota > Viridiplantae > Chlorophyta > Trebouxiophyceae > Trebouxiales > Trebouxiaceae > Trebouxia > Trebouxia sp. TZW2008. The sequence goes on from BDIU01000210.1 coordinate 278,745, forward strand.
CAACCAGATAGTTGCTGAGAGCAAGACCGCAAACAGGCAGGTTGTGTGTACAGGATGTGAGGATGATGTCAGCGTGCGTCTTGTTATGGCATCAGGCACTGACAGCAGCATTTTGGAAACGACAAAGCAGCACAGCTACACAGAGCGCAGGACCTCAAAGATGCATCCCCGCCGGCTGGACACAAATGACAATGAGCTCATCAACATCAGGCGCGGCTTTGTTGACATACCTGTCCTTGGAGGATGAGCAGGCAGTGCCAGCCCATGAGAGCTGTCAAAGCAATGGAGACTGCAGCTGCCAGCACAAATGGGCACAGAAGGGAGTAAGGGTACACAGCCTCCCCCATGTGGAACTTGGACATTCTGCCTATGTGCTGTAGCTCTAGCAGTATCATCCATGCCTGCACTGCAATCAAATCTTGATGGGCAGCAACATATTGTCTGAGCGCAGCTGGTGCAACATTCAACGCATCAGGATGTGCTTATGCGGTCCTGTATCATCTATGCCTCCACCTGTGCAGGCAATTGCTGGCAGAGTACACTCAGAAAGTCGAGGCAATGGAGACAGCAGCTGCTAGCACACAGGGGCACAGTAGGGAGGAGGGGTGCACAGCCTCCCCCCATGTGGAATTGACACATTCTGCCTATGTGCTGCAGCTTCAGCAGTATTGTCGGGCCTGTGTGTTAGTCAAGTGGTGATTTGCACCGATATTTTTAGCTGACTGCAGCTGTTGTGACATTGAATGAGGTTGGGATTGAAGATACACAGTCACCCCTGTATCAAGCTTGGACACTCTGACTATGCAGTGGAGCTCAAGCAAATGCATCCACAACCGCACTGCAATGGTGCCATGCTCATGTGTCATCCATGCTTGCACTGCCATAAGGCAATGGCCTGTGGCAACGTATCCTGTGACCAAAGCCATTTGCCAAAGCATGATAGCCATAATTGTATCAATCAATAGCACTGTTTTGAGTGCACTCTGCGTTGATGCTTAGTGTGAGCCAATTGAGCGCACTAGAGCTGGCATCAAATCTACCAGTCAAGCTGTCTGACATGATGCAATCTTTGGCTACAGCCTGGTAACACACATCTTGCTGGGCTCAAAATCTATGAATGGCAGTGTTAATCAGCATGCAAAAAACTTGAATTGCTTCATTTGCAAAGGGCATTTTTAGCATGCAGAAAGGTATGGCTTCTCAGCTTACTGAGTATGCTGCTCCAACCCACAGATAGAAGGTGAAGAGCACAAAGAAGCGGTAGTTGTGAAACCCAATGCAGTTGTTCATCCAAGGGCAATGGTGATCCATGCGCAGCACGCACCTGCAACAGACAGACACCAGAGTTGAGTAGCTCTGTCATCAAAATTGAATGCATCTAAGTGCTCTCAACCACTGCAAACCATCTGACAATAAATCAGTTGCAAACAGCACTCACGAAAAGCTGAGCGCGCAATCCTTTGTTTCACCCAGGGACAGTGGTGGTCTATGCGCAGCGTGCACCTGCAACAGACACACGCCAGAGTTGAGTCTGTCATCAGAATTCGATGCATCTATGTGCTCTCAACCACTGCAAGCTATCTGACAGTACATTAGCGGCAAGCAGCACTCATGAAAAGCTGAGCGTGCAATCCTTTGTTTCACCCAGGGACAGTGGTGGTCCATGCGCAGCACACACCTGCAACAGACAGACACCAGAGTTGAGTAGCTCTGTCATCAGAATTGAATGCGTCTAAGTGCTCTCAACTACTGCAAGCTATCTGACAATACATTAGCGGCAAGCAGCACTCATGAAAAGCTGAGCGTGCAATTTTTTGTTTCACCCAGGGACAGTGGTGGTCCATGCGCAGCACGCACCTGCAACAGACAGACAGCAATGTTGAGTAGCTCTATCATCAGAGTTGACTGCATGTGAAAGCTTTCAACTGCAAGTTTCTGATCTGAAACAAGTGGCAAGCAGCGCCAATGACACGTTGAGCATGTGCTCCATCTGGCAAACACATGTTGAGGCTGCTATTTGTACCAGGAGATTGACTGTAGGCTTTGCCTCTGAGACGTTGCAAACGCTGGCAGAACACAGAAGCGCAAGCATTTATGACTGCCTTGCTGCCATTAACATCTTTGTCAGCCCTGCTGGCAACATTGTGCTGTACAGCAGATGAATTGTCGCCGGCCACCATGCAACTAGGCATGTAACGCACCTGTTCCTAGGTTCCAATGCACAATAGCAAGCTAATGCAAATGACAATAGCAATTGCTGACCTCTTGCATATCTGACAATGGTGTGCCAAAGGTGGTTTGGGCCTGTTACACTTTCTGCAATGCTGCTGGCAATGCTCTGCGACCATCTGATATCCCTGCATGCCACGGCATCTGCATTGCTCTGTCATCACGCCAAGCATATGCAACACAAAAACCATTTTGAGTCACAGCACACAAAATGGTAGAACAGGCGAATTTGAGCTACATATGGCCTTTCTTGGGTTTTGACAACTTGGGACCATGCCCATAAACAGCGCAGCACAAAATCCTCAGCACGAAATGTGGCGAACAAGCCGAGACTTACTGGAGTGTCCAAGACCTTGGTGCTTCCAGGGTCAGTGAAGATGCAGTTAACATAGTTGAAGATGATATTCAGCAGGCAAAAAAGCCCCCACGTAAGGTGGCAAGCTGCGCTTCCTTTGTTTCTCGACAAGATCTGCAGTCACAGCAGCGACTTGTTTTTGGCTCAGATCTCAAGCGCATCATTGAAAGCAGCATTGTTGGTACCTGTGGAAATACAGCAACCAGGTAGATGACGGCCACACTGGCGATCAAAAAGCTGGCGAGCACTACATATACAGGGCCTCCTCGTTTCACACAATACTGAAAAGGTCTCTCCGTAGAACCCAGGACTTCATCTGCTCTGCATGAATCATCACCTGTTATGAACGCACCATGCCACTACAGCAGTGCGATGCCTCGTACCGTACCGTCTGAGCAGGCGTTTCAAAGCAGCCAGAGTGTGTGATCAGAGCACGGGATCTCGTCTGGCGTCACACAGATGATACCGGCATTCAGCCTATATGTACGGCTCGCTGCAGCGGACCACAATCACATACTGACATCACTAAGTTGGTCTCGCGTGCTGAGCAGATTTCTTGCGGGTTGCAGTTGAACCCTGCAATCAACATCTGACTTTGTCAGTTCAGCATGTTGGGGCAAATTGGAAAGTATGGCCTCAAGGTACTCAAGTATCCAGACCTCAGCATACAATGCTACCTTGATATCAGGTTGTTTGGTGTAAGCTTTTCTAAGGCCAAGCAGCTGGAGCGCAAGCAATCTGTGCTGGGCAGCTTCAGCAGAATCATCTGATGAGTTGACCAATACCAAGGCGAGTGCTTGCAAACTAGAAAAAGCTGGCAGTTGAAATTTGCTTTATCAATAGCTCAACAAACCCTTTGCTTTTAGCATGTGACGACATTCAAGCGGTTTTTGAAGTGGTGAGTCTACCCTTGAGCAGTCAATACCAGCATGCAGCTGCGGCTGCAGCTAGACAATTCCAACATGCTTTTGGCTTTGAAGGCTTACAGACCAGTGCATGTTGCAACCCGAAGTTGTCTGCATCCCTTAAGCTTGCAAGACCTTTTTATGAAATGTGCAATTACTCTGCTATGCATGAAGGCTGTGTTGGTCATGATCAGAGGCAGCTGATTTGTCTGCTCATGACTCAGCTGTCTGATCAAGAGCTGCCTTTGGTGCTCGCAATCATCTTTACCTGATCATGCGCATGTGCTTCTACACATAACATCTGAGCAACTTTGCAAAATCAACAGTAAAATGTAAATGTTGGGGTAGTAAGGGATCACTAAGGAATCTCAAAATCGAATAGCGTACCCAACCTTGGTAACAATTTCACCGGATTGCTGTGTGGGAAGGGGCAACACAAGGTCCTGGACCCACTTCCTCGAGAGGTGTCGACTGTCTACATTTTTGTTTCTGAGCGGCAATATTATTGGCGGGGAAGCACGTCACAAGGATCAGCCTCGAAGGCAATCGTCCGGGACGACAATCAGTGCTCAATGCCTCCTCTGCCTGAACTACCTGAACGACAGAGAGCCCGACAGGGCAATGGTCAAACCCATACAAGCAGAAGCGGCCACACCAGCACATCAGGCTTCACCCCCAGCAAAACAGGAATCAGTGCAGGCCCTGTGTCAGTCAGCTTCGGCGCTTTGAACAATCTGTTGAGGCTTCGAACAAAGTTCGAGTTCACAAGGCTCTCCAGCAGGCTTCCCAAGAGGCTCGTGGGTCATGTTGGTGCGGACTTCAACCTGCAAAAGCAGTCAATCACAACTGCGGTCAAACTCCAATATGAGGTGCAGTATTACTCTAGCTGGCAGCTGCACTTGAAACGCAGCGTTGTGATGGCCCACACACACCAGCTTGTATGCTGCTGAAGATCGTCAAGGATGACAAGGAATTTGGCCTTTTGCAAGCAGACACTACCAGTGTGTCATACAGACGTCCTATCACCTTCCAAAAACGTGATTTCAGCTGCTCAGTTACGCCTCATGCAGGCTATTCATGGCAGCAAGGTAAGCAGCTTTGTTCATGTCTAGCCTTATTCCCTCTGGCGCTTTTCACCACATGATCTGGCTTTTGGGAAAGTGCGCTGACGCACAGTGTACATCTGCATGTGTACGGATGCGATATTATAATTTGCTCCAACTCTTCTCAAGTCTTGCCACAGAAACATGCAGCATGCATATGTATAGCGCCGCTGCATGCCATACGGGGATGTCCTGCTGCAGGACGGCCATGTTTTGGCATCGACCTTGACAAAGTCACGCCTGTGTGGGCTGTAGTGGCTGCCGGGGCGGCTGTGGTTGCTTCTGGCAGGAAGGTTGGGGCCAATTATGTACTTCCTGAACATAGTAGCTTCACGCTCAACTTGCCTGGCATCAAAGTGCCTGCCTTAGGAAAGGTAAACACGCACTGCAAGACATCATCTCATTTGTGAAGTTATGCGTCTAGTTTGTGTTGCAGTACCTGGGAGTGTTTCTGGCAGCTTGGGAGGTTGATATAGTCAGATGGGCAACCTGCCCATTGCATCTTGAGCTGTCTTAAAATCATGTGCCTTGGCTGAGCTTTGACTGCAGCTTGACATCATGCCCTTACAGCATGCCTGTAGCATGGTATAAGAGCTTGTTGTTTCTTTGTGGCTGTAGCTGTCTGAAAGTGCAAGTGAGTGCTCTCATATGGGGCTAGAAATTATGCAATATGCTTCTGAGCATCAGAAGAATCAGCTATGCCTGGCTAGGTAGCATTTGCAGCTACGTACTGTCGTGGCTCACTTGCTGCCTAATATTGCCTTGCAGGCCGAGATTGGTGGGTCTATTGTGAGGACCAAGCATGGCCTTTCTTTCAACTTGTTTCAACTCAATGGCATTCTTGATTTGTGATGCTGATGTCCTAGGCCAGTTGCAGTGATATTCTGGGCAGACAACATTTTGAGGGCATCTACAGCTCTCTGTTGCAACACAAGAGGGAAAGGCATTGCTATGCAGACGCTGAATTCAAGCTGCGCAACCTTTTGCCAAATTTAGCGTTTTCTACCGTGCAGGCTCCACAGATGTACATGTGCAGCATCATCACATGCTGCATTGTGCCGTACAATGCTAATGAACAATGACTGTTTATTTGCCTCTACCAGTATGATACTGCGTAACTTTCTGGAGTTGTTCTGCAGCAAACTTCGGTCAAATTGTTATGCTCAAATTTGCATAAATACTAAGGCATGTTTTTCAGCATAAATTCCTCTGCATCGTTTAGCTGTGATCTTTGGTGACTCTTGTTCCTTGTAACCTTCATGATCATGCACCCCGTCAAGGGTCGAACCAGGGTTCGACAGGCCCTTCCAAAATAAGTGGATTTCCCACTTGAGGGCTCAATTTGATGGGGGGCAACGCAAATCTCGTAAACAGCCAATGTTGGTGGGCTACCTGCCTTCCAAGAAATAAAAGAAAAAGAAAAGTCTACGTCGTTAGGCGTCATAGCGGGAGCCCCTGTCTAAAGAGGCAGCCCGGGATTGCTGCCTTCAAAGCAACAACCCATAGAAGATTGACCTACGAGGGGTCAGCCCTTTGTCTTTTGCGTCTATGGTTTGTCCTACTTTGAGAGCGTTCCGAAAATCTCCTAGACTTGTTGATACTGTGTGCACTTATCACAGAGTGATCATGAACTTTCCTAGTCAGTTTGTCAGCTGCCGCTTGCACAACACCCAAGACTTTCAAGGTCTGTTGGTTGCTAATGTATGTCGAGCCACAAGAGCCCTTGCAAGCCAAAAGTCAAGTGGGGGATGTAATCAAATTATAAGCCAGCGAACCACGTTTCAGCTGGGCTTGCAAAGATGCTGTAGCATTTGTTCAAGCCCAATGGATCTTGCCAGTGTTAGGCCAGGTGTTTGACATGAGGCATCAGCTAGGCTGTCAGAAAACAGCTGCTTGGGCTGACTGAGGCTTCTGGTGACTTTTGTTGACTAGCTAGGAGGCTTTGTTTACAGCTTTGCACTGCAGTGACGCTTGAAACAGCTCAGAAATCGCAGTGTATACATACACGTGTATGAGCAACGGTTTTTCCACTCAGCTTATGGCTGCAAAGCCCTGCGACATACATGTGCAGAAGCAATAAGTGCAAGACTCCTTCCCCGCAAGATGCCTTGCAACCATGCTGATTTTGAGTGGGCTTCCCACTTGAGCCCTGCAATTTCAAGGGGGCTTTGCCCCCCTCGAAATAGTTAACGCAGACAATTTCGGGTTTTCTGCGGGTTGTCGAACCCTGGGTCGAACCGCCCAATAGTGCATGTCGCTCGCATTGCTGCATGCGACTGGCCGAAGCGTGTAATCTCTCTCTGCATCACCAGACATGGCAGACAACTCTGGAGAGCACACACAACAGACGTGACCAGGTACAACTTGTGACATGCCAGAAAGCAAGGCTGTGTGTACTTTCGGTGATGCTTCAAGCGAGGTCACACCCCGGCTCGTTTGCAGGCTACACTATTCGCGCAAAGTGCTGCGAGACCTTGCCTCGAACGCTCGTCAAGCATGATAGCATCAGGCTGGGCGGCTATGCCTATGGCAGTTTTGAGGCGTATTTTCGAGCTGCAGCCGAATGGCTTGGACAACACGGCTGTTTCAGCAACCTGCAAGGCATGGCGCGCGGCTCTCGAAAGCAGCACAGTTGACTCATTGGCTTTATACGCGGCTACGGGTGGTCAAGAGCAGCGCTGGCAGCGTTTTCTGTCTGCGAGATCAAGCATCAACAGTCTGGAACTGGTGCGAGCAGCTTCCTGGAACTTCAACTCTGACGCTCAGCAGTACAAACTGCACCGGTCAGATCAGATAGCGCGGGCCACAATGGACAGCATTCCCACAGCTTGCAGATCCTTGACACTCAGCGAATTCTGCTCTCACTACTTGAATCATTATGTCAATAAGTCACCGCAGCTTGAGCAGCTTACTTTTGAATGGAGTGCTCTGCCTTGTCAAGATTCCCTCAGACCACAAGCGATACCAGACCTGGCTCCCCTAAGCCGGCTGACAGAACTCACAACCAGCATGCAAAGTGAGGTGTTTGCAGACCTGTTCCCGCGATTGATCGAATGCTGCCCAGCCTGTCTTGAGAGCCTGAAGCTACACGGATTTCACAAGGTCACAAGTGAGCAGAGTGTGGAACTACTGCCGCACTGTCTCCCTGGTCTCACTCAGCTGCACATCACAGACAGCATGCTTGAAATTCCTGATGAGCGTATCACCTGCCTAAGCAAGCTCAAAAGCCTAAGCCTGAAAGGCAGTTCAGTGCATGCGGGTAAAAGGCCAGACTTTGAGCGCCTGACAACCTTGACATTCCTGGATCTGAGTAACATGTACTGTCCCCAGGGGATGTTCAACTTGGTCCAGCCTTTTGAGAGTTTCACAGCATGGCCGGCTTTGGCTGTTTTGAAGATCCAAGGCTGCAAGCTGTTTTGCAACAGCACTAGCATAGACTTTGCTATGGTCAAGGAAGCAAGTGTCAGCTGTGTGGTCACTGATTTTGTACCGGCAGGCACAGTCATCCAGTTGCATTCTCTGCAAGATAAGCCGCTCAGTTTGGCGGTCATTAGTCACAACGAGCTGGTGACTGGAATGGAAATTTTTCTGAAAGAGGGAGCGGAGCATTCAGCCGCAACATTGATGCAACTGGGCGCACAGCTCCCAAGATTGTTCAGCCTTGAGGTTTGCTTTCAGCATTCACAAATCAAGACATTGCCAATGCGAATGCCTGAAGCAATATTCCCCATGCAATTGACAAGTTTGCGTATCATGAACCTCATTATTGATAGCTTAGCATTGCAGTCTCTGACGTCTCTAGTCAGTCTGAAACTTGCACTCTTTGATAAAGATCGCAAGATTCCAGGGTGTATCAGCTTTCCAACTTGCCTGCAGGCACTCTCTTTTATTGGGAGTAGGCTGTTTGAACAAACTGCCCAACATAACCTGCTTGATTTGACTTGCCTGAGCTCAGCAACGCTCATTTTTACAGTGTGGTTGAACATAGCGCAGTTCAATGAGCGCCAGCCACCAACTTTGCCCTATCTTCCACCTTGTGTGACCCACTTGACAGTACACGAAGAGGAAGAACGGATAGGCACGATAGATTGGACAGCTCTTAGTCAGTGTCATAGGTTGCAGCGTTTGACGCTAGGAAGTGTGCGTTCTTTGACGAAGGAACGCCAAGCGGTCCTTAGTACATTGCCCCTTTTGCTTAATGTCAACTATACATATGCGTATAGTGCTGATGAATGCGAGGTGCTGAAAAGAGATCCTCCCTTCTCAACCTATCAAGGCATTAAGATGCTGCCAGCATATGATTATGAACTGGATCCCGAATAAAGGTTTTTGGTGTGAGATTCCCTTGACAGAATCAGTTTTGGTGCCTGCTTGTGCCTTGATTCCGTTGAGGTTGAACATTCAACACAGGCTGCTGCATATGCTGTCTGACCACAATGTTGAGTAGTGACAAAACTACTTGCTCCTGCTGCATCTTGCGCATATGTCAACATGATTGCAATCCGCTACACAGAAATTTGATGATCTCAACAGCTGATCTGAAGGGGAATCCCGCCACTGCTTGCACACTGCAGGCAACTAGTTGTGATGGTGCAATGGTCTGGCTGAATTGCTCTGGCCCTAACGCCAAGCATTCATTGAAGAGACTTGCCAATCAATGCACTGAGTCAGTGTGCTACTGACCGAGTCATCAGCTGCTTCACAAGATTGATGAGCTGATCATGAAGGCATTAATGACTTTGTTGTCCAAGCTCAGCTTGTGCGCCGTCTTGCATGCGCACTAGAACGTTTCTGGCTTGCAATGACTGGCATGTGAGCACGCTGCTGGAATGATTGAATGATTGGTCAACCTTGTGTGACTTACAATTTGCTGCGAGACAGGTGCAGGCCGCATTGCAATGCCATGTTGCAGCTTCATCCGGTGCTTTGAACCAACACTTGACGCACTTTTGATACCCTCATTCAACTCCGGAGTCTCGAGTTTCATGCAGTCGGGAATGTCACCCGCAGAACTGAGCAAAGCAAGGTTGCTGTGGACCCTGGCAGAGTGACATCATGTCTAGCACAGCAGCTCCTGCGCCCGCACCCGTCGTCGCGGTGATAAACTCGCCGCCACCACCACCTGCACCTCCTCCGCCACCAGTTCTCGGATTCAACTGCACCTCTATCATATGCTACGACAACACGATATCCGACAACCAGATCGTCACTACGTGAGTGCCAGCTGTTCAAGCAGTGACCAACGAATTCACAACAGCATGAGCAGGAACCAGTGCTGCTTCAAAGAAGGCTGACCAAAGACTGTAGCTCATGAACAAGAGTATTGTGTAGGCTATGGTTTGCAGCTTTAGTTGGCCTTGTGTGTTTGCTGGTTTTTGGGGCTTTCCGAAAGCACATTCGGATATACAGTACGCGTCTGGTAAGCCGGGTCTGCTTCTGCTCACATACCTTGCTTCCTCAGGCCTTGCCATTCGTCACTGTCTAAGCTTGCTCTGTGAAATGCAGTTTCTGCCACAAGTACATATCAAGCCTCCAAAGCTGCAGTTTGGTGGAATCCAGCAACTGTTGTGAGTACCCAGCTCTTGCATGTTTGCTTTTGCTCACATACACACAACCATAAGTGGGACACTGCTACTTTGCTGCAATATGGCATCATTCAGCTGAATTTGAGACATGACACTGATATGCTTGCTATGTCATGTATGGCATTTCACCTGTCACGTCAACAGTCTTGATGTTTCTCTGCACTGATTTTGCCTGGGAGCATGATGTATCACTCAATTGATCCCTGACACCATTGTAAGTCACAGACTGTGCTTCATTTCCCTTTTTGCTGACACTGAGCTCAGTTGACCCTTCTACTGGCTTTGACATGCCCTGTTGTGGCTGCAGCACATGGTTGTACCCAGTGTTCAGGACAACAGACCTGGAGCTGCTGCATACAGCTGGCATGGATTCCTTGGTAAGACTGCCCATGCGAGTCATATTTGTTTGCTATATTGACCAATCGATGATCATCCTCTGCCATGCGCTGTGCCATGCGCCGCGTTGCATGTGCCATTCATGTGTTTGAGCCTAGAAGCTAGGTCTGCATTGCTACTGCACACTGGAGGAGGTGTTTCTGCATGTTATGTCTAGTCATCCTGGGTGTTCCACAAACATGGGTGCCATAATTAGTCTAGAGCATATCTGGCCAGACCTGACGATGTCTGGCTGATGCATGGTACCAGCCTTGTCAGAATTTTGCAATGTAATGTTGTCATGCTCAACTTGCACACAAAGTGTAGTGTTCCATCGATGCAAAGTGCTGCTTTCTGCATCATGCATGTCATGCATCAAAACAATGCTGCACCTGACATTGCATGATGCAGTTGTTGCAGTTGTGTTCAGGTATAACCTGGGTTTGGTGCCTTCCTGTGACTCAAATTGCAGGCAATTTTGCGCCTCAGCTATTAAGCTCAGTGCATGTGAGATTGTCTGTGGTTGCTAGCTTGGGCTTGCAAAACTAAAGTTGCACCGATGCTCAACGCATTTGCATCAGGATATCTGTGGTTGATAGCTTGGGCTTGCAGAACAAGAACTGCAGTAATGTTGAGTACCTTCTTGCATGAGGAAAGCTGACCAGTGCCGCTTGCTGTATTGCACAAAGCTGTTTGCCGTAAAGGGAGATCGAGGCATGGCAAAGATATATGCTGCAGGGCACATTGATAGCTGTGCAGACAGGACTTGTGTGCCATTCTGGTAGAGCCTATGGGTCACACAATGTGCACATCATGCTTTGGAACAATGCTGAAAGCCTTTTTGCATCAGAAAACTGAACCAGTGCTGCTTGCTGTGCAGATGATGAGCTGGCTAAACACCTTGGCGCTTCAGATTCTTCTTCCCATGACCATAGCGGGCTGTGTCATACGTAAGGCTGTCTTCCTTCTTGTCTTGCACACATCGTAGCATTCATGCTACGCTGTTGTGCAGTCAAACCGTACCGGGCTGTGTGACATGTAGAGCTGCCTTTGCTCATGTTATGCACGTGTTGCAGCATGCATGGTGCAACTGTTTGCAGTCAAATTGTAGCAGGCTGTATGATGTGTGAGGCTGCCTCTGCTTATGTGCTGGCGCACGTTGCATCGTGCATGCTGCATTGTTGCGTTTACAGATTATAGCAAACTGTGTCATATGTAAGGCTGTCGTCCTTCATGTGGTGCACATGCACAGCATGCATGCTGCACTTGTGTGCATTTGAAACAGAACGACCTGTGTGATATGTGAGGCTATTGTTGCTCATCTGCTGCACATGTTGCGTTTTGCATGCTGCATCATTGTGTGCACAAAGAACAGCGGGCTGTGAGATATGCGAGACTGTCTTTGCGCATGTGACGCCCACGTGACAGCAAGCATGCTGTATTGTTGTGCGCTCAAACATTAGACTTGAGTTTTTCCATCTGTGAGGTTGCTGTTGATAGCTTTGTTCAGCTGAGAAGCGGTCGCACTCATCAAGCCGGGATCCTGCTACTTCTCTCTGCTTTTCATGCATCCTTGATTTTTGCCTGCAGTGCTGCCAGTGAATTTGTCCCAGAACAGGATACAGCTGGAGGCTTCTGGGGGCACCTCCGTGTCGGTCTCCAAGTTCAGCACGGCCACCTTGAGCAACATTCCTAGAGGCTCAGGCTTGTTCTGGTGAGCCCTTTCATCAGTATCATCCTCCAATCTGTATCCTATCGTTGCTGCTGTCATTATCACAATCATCATCACCTTGAATTTGATCATGTACTGTGATGCTTGCAGACTCTGCCTGCCTGCCTTCCTGCCTGCCTGCCTGCCTGTCTGTCTGTCTGCCTGCCTGCCTGCCTGCCTGCCTGCCCATCTGTCTGTCTGTCTGTCCGTCCGCCTGTCCCTCCCATGCATGCAAGAATGCCTACTGGTCCATCAAAAGGCCAGAACACGACAGATGTGTGCAGACATGCATGAATGCAGACTTTTCTTTGCTTACTGCCTGCATCAAACTTGGCGCATGCATTCATCCATGCATGCTTGAATGCAGGATCCCTTTTGCATGTGTGTATGTCTCCTGTGCCTGGATCATGTGGCTTCTGGTCAAGCATTACAGCGCTTATGTCATTCTGCGGCAGCATTCCTGACCAGTGAGAGGTACAGGAATAAATGCATGGATGTATGCCTGCAGGATTCCCTTTGCATATGTGCATGTGTCCCGCGCCTGGATCATGTGGCTGCTGGTCAAGTACTACAGCGCCTATGTCATACAGTGACAGCGGTTCCTGACCAGTTCTGAGGCCTAAACCAATGAGTGGCATCAGGCAACGGATGGGTGAATGACTGCAGGATCCCCTTTGCATATGTGTACGTCTCCTGTGCCTGGATCATGTGGTTGCTGGTGAAGTACTACAGCGCCTACGTCATCCTGAGACAGCGTTTCCTGACCAGTGGAGAGGCCTCAATCAATGAGTGGCATGAGCAGTATATGCAGAGCAGCCTCGATCACAGCAGCAAAGAAGAGCGGAAGGGCGTATTGGCGGCCTTGAAGCACTTCAAGCAGCTGTTTGACCCGAGCGAGGTAGGCTAACAGCTGTTTGCTGTTGGTTTTGATCTTGAAGTTATCTGTGATGTGTCAGGGATCATTGTCGTCGGTGCAACTGTTTACCTCAAGTCAGGTGGGAAGCTCAAGGCACCTGGCACAGAAGGCGAGTTACAGTTTGTCAGTCAATTTGTCACAAAGAACAGTCCAACTGATGCACAGCATACGTCTTATTACTGTCTCAAGTGAGCCCATAGATACAGTTCAGATCTTGCTTTGTGCACAAGTTGCTGTTTGGCCGTTTTTTGAGAATTTCGAGGCTTTGCCACTGTACAACTTCTGCAATGCATTTGATTGTCAAACTGGCAGAGATGTCATTCATGCCAGTATATATGTGCCGATGGAGACGTTCATGCAGGATGAGGCATCAGTCACGGTGGGGCTGGCCACAGCTGCCCTGTACCAGATGACCCGTTCACATTGTAAGCTGTCACTACAGATGTATCATGCAGCTCTTGCTATTATGCAGATGGAGACGATTGTGGAGGATGAGGCCTCAGTCACAGTGGGGCCGGCCACAGCTGCCCTGTCCCAGATGACTAGTTCACATTGCAAGCTGTCATTACAGATGTATCATGCAGCTCTTGCTGTTATGCATAACAGATGGAGACAATCATGCAGGATGAGGCGTCAGTCACAGTGGGGCCAGCCACAGCTGCCCTGTCCCAGATGACCCGTTCACATTGCAAGCTGTCCCTACAGATGTATAATGCAGCTCTTGCTGTTATGCAGATGGAGACAATCATTGGGGATGAGGCGTCAGTCAAAGTGGGACCAGCTACAGCTGCCCTGTCTCAGATGACCCGTGCTGATGCATTTATACATGCTTAGACCATTCTGCAGGATGAGGCTTCAGTCACAGCAGCATCAGCCACCAGTAGCATTATTCTCATGACTCGTGCTGATATGCATGCGTGCAGATGGGGACAACTATGGAGGATGAAGCGTCAGTCACAGTGGGGCTGGCCACTGCTGGCTAGTAGATGTGACTGCATAGTCAAGGCTTAGAACCTGAAGTATGTGGTCTCAACTTATACAACTTTGTATTTGCAGATGGAGACGATCATGGAGGATGAGGCGTCAGTCACAGTGGGGCCGGCTACAGCTGCCCTGTCCCAGATGACGCGTCTGAGCAGCATGCGCTCCGCCTCCCCATCCCGCCTGCAGTCCACCCGGTCACATGTCAGCAGACATGGTACAACCCCTGCCTGTTTGTTGGTTGGTTTGTCACCTGTGACATTGTCTGTGTGAGCCCCTTGTTGGGTTGTTTAGGTAGTACCACTTTATCTTTTGCTCAATGACCTGTGGTACAATGCGCAAGGGCCACTGCTGCTATGTCTCACATGACTCGCTTGGGCAGCATGCGCTTTGCCTCTCCTTCCCGCCTGCAGTCCACCAGATCACATGCCAGCAGACACACTGCGCCTTTTTACAATCACTCTTGTTATTGTACATTACAGTCCACCAGGTTTCTTGCCAGTAGACACAGTACGCTGTCTTACAGTTACTCATGTTACAGTCTCTCACAACTAAGAAATTGTGAGCCAGCAGACACGCTGCAACCCTTGCCTACTGTTTGCTCAATCACGTCTCTCACAATCATGCAAAGCTGTGCAGATCTCATTTCAGCAGATACAAACACAACCCGTGCCTACTCTTCCAGATCCCTGCTTGGACAGTGCTCATATAGCTGTCGTTTCTCTCCTCAAGATCACATGCCAGCAGAAACAATGCAACCCCTGCCTGTATTTCTGCTGCCTGCTTCGGCTGTCATATTTTGTGCGATCGCATCTGTTGCCACAACTTGCAGTCGCCTAGATCTCTTGACATCAGGCACAGTACACCCCCTGTGTGAGTACTCAGTCATGTCTCAAGTCCATCAGGACACATGCCAGCATGGTGCAGTCCCTGCGTGCTTGCTTACACATATCTGTCACAATGTGCATCATTTGCTCTGCCTCTCCTTCCCAACGACAGTACACCAGTTTGATGTACTAATATGTCATTCTGTAAAATGCATGCTCTCAAAGTGGCATATTGGCACAGGGTTCAGGAGTACATATCAACCACGAGCCTCCAACGAGTCATCCCAAGCCCCTCAGGACCCACAAGGGCTAGTGCTGGGGTCTGCCAGGGGCCCTGGCAACCCCCCCTTCAGATCACTGAGGCAATTAGCCAAGTCACATGATGGCGCAATTGCCTCAGCAGCTCAGAAGGAGAGTGCACTCATGGCTCAGGTGGCTGAGTCACTTCACTCACCCACTTCACCTCATGCAAGGTTAGTCACGTGTAGTCAATCAGTCAATCAGTCAGTCAGTCAGTCAGTCAGTCAGTCAGTCAGTACAGTCAGGCACCTTGCTGATTCTGCTCACAGTCATAGACTCTTTTGTCAACAGCTGCCCATGTCAGACACGTGGCGGTCTGCTTGCTGCGCAATTGTTGCTTTCGGTTCATGCTTCATTTTACCCATTGTAAATGTATGCTAGACAGGCTCAGCAGGGCCAGCTAGGTACAAACTGGAGCAATCAACTGTGTCCATCCAGCTACTGTGCTATGTAACATGTACCTGCGCACATTGCGCAGGTATCATATGGGTTTTGTGGATGAGGCTGAGTCCTCCTTGCAACCCCTGAGAACCCTGACGACCCAAGTGTTGAGTTGGCATGTCTGAGGCTCAAGCTCTACAGGATTGCAAAATGTGCAAAGGATTGCAGAATAGGCAGAACACATGACTGCATACTGCACAGGCATCATGTGGGGTTCGTGGATGAGGCTGGTCTCCCCCTTGCAACCCCCCCGAAGACCTCAACGACCCGAGCGCTTAGATGACATGTCTGAAGGCCATGCTCTACACCAGTGCAAAACACGTTGAGCATTGCAGAACAGGCAAGGATATGTTTGCACATTGCACAGGCACCATGTGGGGTTTGTGGACGAAGCTGGGATGCCCCTTGCACCCTCCCTCGCAACCCCCCCTGAAGACCCCAATGACCCAAGTCTCACCCCTGCACTCCAGCTGCAGTTGCCCACTGCTGACCTTTCTCAGGTGTGTCATGTCAACTGCTATGCTGTTTTCTGCAAGCAGTCATATCTTTGGCGGCTGCTGCTGCTGCTGCTGTTGCTGTTGTTGTTTTGTGCAGATGCGTGATGCTCTGTCTGTGAGTCCTGTGTTGTCAGAATTAGGTTTCAGCATGTCCTCCCTGCCACATGTCCTGGTGTGCAGATGTGTGATGTGGAGTATGTAACAACATAGTGTCAACATTAGATATCAGCATGCAGCCAGCCTATGGGTTGCGAGCCCCGTTACCTTTCCATCACCCTGCCCCCTCAGGCCTATCTGTCCGTGCTGATGAGTGATGCGATGTCTGTCAGTGATGTGATGTCAACATCAGATGTCAGCATGCAGCCAGCCTATGGATTGCAACTCCCTGTATCCTTCACACAGCTTTGTCGCAAGTGAGTGATGCACTGTTTGTCAACTATGCGGTTGTGACCACAAACTGTTGTCTGTGCAGATGAGTGATGCGGTGTCTGTCAGTGATGTGAGATCAACATCAGACATAAGCATGCAGCCAGCCTATGGGTTACAACCCTTGTACCCTACCTGCAGCCCCCTCAGCTGCCCCTGACAGTGTCTGTCTGTGCAGACGAGTGATGCAGTGTCTGTTAGTGATGTGGTGTTAACATCAGACACAAGCATGCAGCCAGCCTATGGGTTACAGCCCGCTGTACCCTACCCGCAGCCCCCTAAGCTGCCCCTGACAGTGTCTGTCTGTGCAGATGAGTGATGCAGTGTCTGTTAGTGATGTGGTGTCAACATCAGATATAAGCATGCAGCCAGCTTATGGGTTGCAACCTCCTGTACCCTATCTGCAGCCCGGCCCCCCTGCAGCCCTACCTGATCATGACATCACCCAAGGAGCGTCGCCACACTTCACCCATAATCCTGTCTACAGGTGAGTCTGGAGTTGCAACAACTCTGGTGGAAGATTGCCAACCCTTTGAGTATTTTCTGTAAGCTATATTTTTTTAGCGTATGAGCGCATCTGGTAATAGGTGCAATGGTAGTTACCACGTATGTGATCTATCATGGGAGCAAGTAATACTGTGACCGACTTAGCCTGAGAACTCGAATTGGGACAACTGTCATGCAGGGCAGAGCTGACAGATATAGCGGGTTTGCAGCCCGCTTTGCCAGGTATGGGTCGCACTGGATACCCTCCGGCAGAAGAAGCACGGGCAGCTAGGTTAGACCACATCCAAAGCCCAACACAAAGAGCAGCAGGAATCACTGCTGGACACAGCCCAGCAAAGCATAAGGTCACTCATGACTCATCAAGGGCTGTTGCACACAGCCTTGGGGCACCATCAGGGGCTCTGTTGCACAGCCCTGGAGCTTCTGGCCCAGCAACAGACAACAGCCCTGAGGCTTCTGGCAGGGCTGCTGGGGACAGTCCTGGGCCTGTTGCAGAGGGTCTTGAGGATCATCCTAATGTGGAGCTGAGCCGATTCAGCTACGCTGCCTCAATTGAGTCTTGCGATGTGTATGGAGCCCCAGCACCAGTTTCAATCAGCAGATATGAGCGCAATCCTCCACCAGAGACTGTTGAGGGAAAGCCAGGTGGGTGCACAGCAGCTGATGGCACTTGCAGCCACATGGCCTGCCTTAGTGACTAGCACGTCACACAATTTTTCGTCAACAGCAAACAGTTCGGTTTACTGATTTGCAATGCATCATGTTTGAGCTCATGCTTCAAACAAGCTTGTCCATTCACTGTACAGTAGTTTGCACATCGCCAATGGTCCTACAAGCTACTTCCAAATCAAGTCCCTTGGTAAGCTATCTATGTGTGCTGATAGCTTGCGTTCTGTCAGACTGTATATGTGACTATGTGTATCTATGCTGTACCGGCTGATTGCTGCTGACTGTGACTGATGCGTGCATGCAGCCAGAGAAGCTGTGTCCAAATTGTGGCGGATAGACGACATGCCCAGCTTTCAGCAAACATCTTAAGCTTTGTTCAAATACATACGCTTGGGGTGGCTGCATCATCTTATTGCTTTGCCATGTTCTGCAGCAAGGGAGGCTGTGTACAAGTGGTGGAGGACTGACAACATGCCAGCCACAAGGGAAGGGCCAAGGCTCATGGGCAAGCCCTCAGTGCGCTTCAGGAAGGTTGTCAACACCACTACTGATGACGGTCAGCTGGTGGCAGTGACTGCGCAGCAGTACGCTGTCCTAGTCATGGACGTGCCTGACCTGGAAGCTGCTGCACGAAGGCAAGTACAGCAGCCCTCCTGTTCACTCCAACAATCAGCTGTCTGACATGTATTCCACATAAAAAAGCTTTACTACTACCACTGATGACGGTCAGCTGGTGGCAGTGACTGCGCAGCAGGACGCTGTCTTAGTCACGCAGGTACCTGACCTGGAAGCTGCTGCACGGAGGCAAGTACAGCAGGCCCCATTCTGTTTTGACAAAGTCCTGCTTTACGTGAATCTAATCTTGCTGAATTTTGCCACGACCATTGGTGATGGTCAGCTGGGGCAGGCACTGCACAGTAGTACGCTGTCTGAGTCATGGATATGCCTGACCTGGAAACTGTTGCACAGAGGTGAGTAAAGTTGGCTCCTTGAATCCAAAGGTTCATGTCCGAGAGCCATTCTGTAAGACCCAGCGCTGCCATTGTCATGAGTGACAAACAGCTGGTGGCGGTGAATGCACAGCAGTACGCAGTCTTGGCCATGGACGTGCTTGACCTGGAAGCTGCTGCATGGAGATTACTGAAGCAGAGTCCTTGGTCTGTCCACAAGTGTACGTCTGAACTCCTTTCATTGCATGCAGTGCCTGCCACAATCTCCAGTGACTGCGCATCAGAATGCTGTCCAATTCGTGAACGTACTTGACCTAGAACCTGATGTTCCCAGGCAAGAAAGGCAGCATTGTGTCACGCTAAAATGTGTCTGTTGGTTCTCACCCTGTCAAAAGCCCTTGTACAGGCATTGAGAGACAAGGCAGTCTACCATGTGAGCTTGCAACTTGTGCATCAGATGGTTCCTCCATGCCGCACATAAAATTGTGGCTTTTGGTGCAAAGCCAGGAACAAATCACGCTTTTGTGCACTATGGGCATCTGAAACAGGAAGGGAAAGCAGCAAACCATGTGAGCTGTTGAAAGCGGTGGACTTGGGCTAAAGCCACCCACACTGCTCAAGGGGACTCACCAGCACCCACCCCCCTACAATCCCCCCTGGCTGGCCCTGATGGTAGTTGTTTCAAGGGCTGACAATCAAACGCAACCCTGTTGATATTGCAGGCATCTGGAGAGGGAGGAGAAGGCAGCAAATCATGTGAGCTGGTGGAAGCGGTGGACTCGCGCCAAGGCCACCCACACCGCTCAAGGGGATTCCCCCAGCACCCACCCCCCAGCACACCACCAGGAAGCTGTTGATGACCTGGAAGCTGGCCAAGCAGGTATTACACATGTTCAGCAGAGGTGCATTCCCCGTAGATAAGGGTTGAGGTGCCATGCCCTGACTCAACAAGAAGACATTTTGTTGCGCCCAATAACCCATCACTCAGGAACCCGATGATCTGGAGATTGGCTAAGCAGGTATCTAGCATGCTTACAGAAGTGAACTCTTGGTTCACAACATTGGCAACCCTACCTCATCAAGGGAAAATTGCATGGCACACCCCAGGCCCCCACCAGGAAGCCACTGATAACCAATGTTCACAATCAATCAATCAATCACTCAATCAATCACTCAATCAATCAATCAACCAACCAATCAATCAAGCAAGCAATCAAAAAAGTTCACATTTTGGGGTAGGAGCCAGATGTAACTCGTTGGACTTCCTGGCTTGCAACAACCTGCTTGACTGTTGCCATTTTCCATACTCTGAAAGCTTTTTGCTGAATTGCAGAGCACGATAGAGCGGCAGCCATGCCTTTAAACCAGAACTCTGAACTGCCCCAAAGGGCTAACAGCACCACCAATCTCAGCCGCTTCCGGCCGCCTCCTTTGCAGCAGCCTGGAGCCTTTCCAATGGGCAGCAGGGATGCTGCGAAAGGCATCACAAGCCCTTTGGGAGACTCTGGAAGGGCAATGCTCAGCCCTTTTGCCAAAGCACAGGTCAGGGACCAGACTGATGCTCTATTTGACATGCAGAATTTGTCAAGAAATGTTATGTATGGTATAGCTTGAAGCATTGGGAGTGACAGCAAGCCACACAAACAGTGTGAAAGCTGCAGCAGCGGCTGCAGCAGATCTGTTTGAATGTACTGGTACGCTATATGCTGCTTGCATCCAAACGGCTTGGAAATGCAGAGGTATGCTCAGCTGACTGCTGGCATACATGTTGCACTTCTGGTTGACGGCTGAACGGCAGCCATCACACAATACAGTAACTGACTTGACCTGAATTCTGCTTTGTCTTGCTCCATAGTTCAGGTACAGCTGACACTAGCATCAAGAAATGACGGAGCAAAAGCAGTAGGTCAGCAGATTGTGTTACATAACAATGTGGTGCGACACATCAAGTGGTATGACACAGCATTGTATGTGTAGATTTACTTCAACAGTAGTGTGACAGAGGCTGAAACATGCAATGCAGGGGCCAAGGGCCTGGTCAGAAGGGGACCCCAGCAGGACCCCCTGGGGGTCCAGTGATGGCCCCTCCAACCGCCACCTGGGCAGATACGCCATGTGTGACCTTGATTGCACTAGAGAAGTCCAACAGATATAACCATGCAACAGATAAAATCATGTGATGCAGAGGCCCAAGGCCTGGTCAGAGGGGGATCCCAGCAGGACCCTCTCAATGATGGGGGGACTCAGTCATGGCCCCTCAGGTCATAACTTAGGCAGATACGCTATGTATAACTTTAATTGCACTACAGAAGTCCAACATACAAAGTTTGCCAATGCAGGGTCCCAAGGCTTGGTCAAAGGGGGACCCCAGCAGGACCCCCTTAATGATTGGGGGCCCAGTGATGGCCCCTCCAACCACCACCTGGGCAGATACGCCATGTGTGATCTTGATTGCACTACAGAAGTCCGACAGATATAATCATGCAACAGATAAAATCATACGATGCAGGGTCCCAAGGCTGGGTCAGAGGGGGACCCCAGCAGGACCCCCTCAATGATGGGGGGACCCAGTCATGGCCCCTCCAACCACCACCTTGGTAGATATGCTATGTATGACTTGGATGGCGATGGTCATGTGAGCATGGAGGAGATTGTGACTGCCACCTTCAAGAACTTGTTTCCTGACTCCTTCCAATGTGTGTTGGAAGTCAGAAATCATAAGGTGAATTACAAAGCAATATACTACCAGCGCTGTCGCCTGCATTGTCATGTCAGCATTGTCATATGAGCAAGGAGGAGATTGTGATTGCAGTGTCCAGGAAGTTGGTTCCTGACTCCTTTCAGTGGGTGTTGGAAGTCAGGAAGCACAAGGTAATGTTTCGTCAATGTCATGTGAAGCCTTTACATAGCAAAGCACTGTGTACAGGGCCCTGCTGTGCATTGCCTGCTGCAACAGCGATCGTAGTAAGGTTGATAACCCTGTTGATTGTCACTGCATACCGCAAGTCAGAGACCACAAGCCGTTCCAAGCAGCTGTGTTTGGCGGCACTGTGCAGGCTCTGTCCTATTGCAAAGCACTTGTGTCACCTTTCAACAGCCAGTCCTTGACCTCTTGCGCCACTGTTGCCGCTGCAGAGATGGTGCTCAATCTTGCATTGGCAGACACAAAGGGCTTCAGGCCACCCTGCAGCTGTCATTTGTCGAGCCAGGTCAACATGTGTTGCAGGAAGTGGACCTGCTGCTGATGCCGTGGGACACAGCTTACATGAAGCTGGAGAAGCTGAAACCCTATCAGCCGGGTTTCGACAAACCTGCTGATCCATAATTAACAGGTCTCACTGGTGGTACAGGAGGTGGACCTGCTACTCATGCAGTGGGACAGCTCACATGAAGCTGGAGAAGGCTGACCCCCTATCGATTGGGTTTCAACAAGCCCTACTGACCCATGATCAACAGGCTTCACTGATGATACAGGAGGTGGGCCTGCTACTGATGCAGTGGGACACAGCTGACATGATGCCAGACAATGTTTGACCCTATCAAACCAAGTGTGATGAAAACCTACCAACCCATAGCTCATATCTCACATTGGTAATGCAGGAGGTGGACCTGCTGCTGATGCAGTGGGACACGGCTTACATGAAGCTGGAGAAGGCTGAAACCAATTTTGAGGACAGTGGATTGATGGACCGCCCAGAGCACAATCTCAGATGCTGCGGCTGCACAGGTCAGTCTTCTGTTTCTTCATCATAATTGCAATGATGCCTGTAGATGTATAAGTTGCATTTCATGTAACCCTTCCGACGTGGTGCACCACCTGAAGCACAATTCCACATGTTGCGGCTGGTCAGTTTCCCTGTTGATAATCGTCAGCATGTCAAGCATACCTGTATCAACAGTGATAGTGACAATGAAGTGTAGCAATGACCACAGCCGTCTGCCATTGCAACAGCAGGCGCAGACAGAGGAGACAGCATAAAAATGTTGTCTGTAGAAGAGCTCTGGATAATGAGACTGTGAGACCTAGGCACTGGATGAAACGCTGATCACCCACCCACCAATGCAGGGCACAAAATAGACAGCACTGACTTCTGGTCCATGAGGGCACGGGATCTAGAGCAGCGCATCACTATAGCACGTCAAGCTAAGCTGAGCTTTCCTGTTGCTTGATCAAAACACTGATCAAACACCCACCAATGCTGCGGACAGAGTAGACAGCATTGATTTGTGGTCAATGAGGGTATAACACTTAGAGCAGCGCATCACTATAGCTAGGCAGGCTGCCCTTAGACATTCATGGCTGACCTTGATTGGCTACCCAGCAACAAGTTGATCATTGTCCACAATTGTAGGGAACAGAGGAAGCAGCTTGGACTTGTGATGACGAGGAATGTCCAACACTAAGCAATGCATGCAGGTGATAGGGTAGACAGTATTGACTTTTGGTCAATGCGGGTACGGGACCTAGAGCAGCGCATCACTACAGCCAGGCAGGCTGCCTTAGACAACCCACCCACAACTTCCTACTTTGTCTTCTTCAACAACCAGAAGGATGCAGCCATTGCAGCGCAAACCAATCTGCATGCTGAAGACGGGCACAGCTTTAGGGTCATGGAGGCGCCAGGCCCAGAAGAGGTGGGGTGTTTGGCATCTGCTTTAGGTCTTGCGCTGAGGGCAAGGCTTATGCAATTGCATAGCAATATGATACTAGCTGTGATCAGCTTGCGCTGTTGCTTGTTGCCAAGCACGAGTTCCTAGTCTTTACTGCGTGAAATGCAGCGCAATGCACTGCATTGCATCTTGCACTTGCTGCTGGTGGCATTGCCCTGCTTATGCAGAAACGCGGCAGCACAAGTACGCACGTTATCGTTGTCATTTGAAATGTCAACACAGATGTCGCCTTGCTGGCAAACTGGTCAGTGGTATGGCGTACATAAATGTAGAGGGATGTGAGACACTGCTGTTTCTTCTGCAGCACACAAGCACTAGAGTAGAGAGATGTATTGAATGATCCTTCATGGGTACTTGCAGGTGAACTGGTCAGTGTTGTGGCGCACCTGGGTGGAGAGGGATGTGAGGGAGTTCCTGGTGCTGCCCCTCATTGTGCTCATCATCCTGGTCCCCATCGGCCTCTTCACAGGTACTGTCGTACTGTTTATATGTAAATCGTCCCAATTGGCATGACATTGATGTGCACATACACATCATGGTGCTGTTTGAAATGATGCCCCGTCTGGTGTCAATTGGCCTTTTCACAAGCATTTTCTTGTTGCCAGTGCGTGATGCATTCATTTTGGGAGAACTTGCTTTACATTGACAGCAGGGTTTGGGTTCAGGGTGATGGCCCTGGTTCATACTATCCTGTGAACAGCACACTGTGCCACAATGCCTGCAGAGCAATCACAACTGTGTTTGGGCATTGCCGCGGACAATGGTTTATGTTCAGATTGCCTCTGCTATGCTTTACAGGTGTTGTAGCTCAGACGACAGTTGCAGTGTGTAGCGGCACCAGCAAGTTCTCTGGAACCGGTACTGTGCCCAGCAGGGTGTGCGTCATTCCCTGTTCATGACTTATTCACATGGAGTCTGCTGTAGTGAGGCTGTGCCCTTCCTGTTCTACAGGTGTTGTAGCTCAGACGACAAAGGCGGTGTGCAACAGCACCAGCAGCAAGTACTGCTGGAATTGGTACTGCGCCAAGCAGAGCGTCGCCAGATCTTTTCACTGCAGTGCTGCCTCCGCTGCTGCTCATACTATGTACGCGCTGTGGCACAGACGACATTGTCAACATGCTTCTGAGAGCTTTTTGAAACGATGCTGTGCAGGTGTGGTTGCGCAAAAAAGGCAGTGTGCACCAGCACCAGCAAGTACTACTGTGTCCAGCAGAACATGGCCAGATCCCTCTTTGTTGCTGCTATGAGACTGTGTGTACCATGACGAGGCTTTCTCCTTTCGGGTGTGCAGGTGTTGTAGCTCAGACAACAGTGGCAGTGTGCAGCAGCACCAGCAAGTACTACTCGAACTGGTGCTGTGCCCAGCAGAACATGCCTCATTCCCTGTCTACTGCTCGTTCACATGGATCCTGCTTCAGTGAGGCTGTTCTCTTTCTGTTCTACAGGCGTTGTAGCCCAGACAACAGTGGCAGTGTGCATCAGCACCAGCAAGTACTACTCGAACTGGTGCTGTGCCCAGCAGAACATGCCTCATTCCCTGTCTACTGCTCGTTCACGTGGATCCTGCTTCAGTGAGGCTGTTCTCTTTCTGTTCTACAGGCGTTGTAGCCCAGACAACAGTGGCAGTGTGCAGCAGTACCAGCAAGTACTACTGGAACTGGTACTGTGCCCAGCAGAATGTGGCCAGATCCCTCTTCACTGCAGTGCTGCCTCCGCTGCTGCTCATGCTGTGGCAATCTCTGGTCATGCCCAATGTTCTGTACCGCTTTGCCTGGGTGAGTTTGTGCTTTTGTTGCCGGCTGCTTACACACAATTGGCATTCATCCATTCAACTCTAAGCATTGCCAAATTCTTTGCTCCTTGCTTACATCATCATGTTGAGCAATCTCAGGTCATGCCAAATGTGCTGTACTGCTTCAGATGGATGAGTTGACTGTTTCATCAATGCACACACACAACTTGCATTATTGTTGTTGTATGATACTCTGCCTGCAGCATCAACATATTGTTACTTCTCCTAAACATGCCCAACCTTCTATATTGCCTCTCATGCGTGAGCTAGCTGTTTCGTCACATGTCACATGCACTTGGCATTTTTGCTGGCAAGATTCATGGCTTGGGTTTTGTCGCTGTGAGTACTGACAAGAATCTCAACTCAAGTCTGCTTGCTGTATGCGCTGTGCTTTCATGCTGCCAGTGAACAGTTCTGGTTGCATGCACAGATGTTGGCACCAATTGCAGCCTCAGCATAACTTGCATGAATCCGGCTTGTATATATCGCAAAATCTGTCATGGAAGAGACCAAACCTCACTATTATTGCAGATCGAGTCTAAGTGGCCTAGCCTGTCCCAGCTAGACCGCCGCATTTGTGAGCTCTTCTTCTTCTGGGATGTCTTCAACGTCTTTCTGGGAGCCATGTTTGGGGGAGCCATTTTCAGTCAGCTGGGCACCTCCATCAAGGATCCAGGTGTAACTTCATGCTGCTGTATTACAAAAGCTGGTGGTATTGTTATCAACAGACATATCGCCATGATCATCCTTGGCATTGCAATGACACTGCCATCGTCATGATCATTCTATAATTGGTTGTTGTATTCATGCTTAGGAATCCTGTGGTTCAGGCTGTTGTTTGCGCTGAGGCTTGCAACACACAGCTAGCATTCATAATAGCATCGTCTCAAAGCTGAATACATCGTAAGCACCTATGTGCCATTGAATATGTACACAGCATGTCTGTCGCCAGACATTTGACTTTAGCCCATGATATGTTGGATGTCAGAGAGTGTGTCTGCCTCTTCCAGGAGACCGAGTATGGCTTTCAGTATGCTGAATGTTAGTGACTGTGTTTGTTTGATATGTTTTGCCTTCGCCTTGCCTTGTACCAAACGACAGCGAGAGTGTGCAGGTGAGTCTGTGCGGCCCGTCCAAGATTAGCAAAGCCTTTGCTTTGTCCTGCTGAGATGCTGCATGAAGCTGGTGACGCCATTGCAATTCTGACGTTTCTTGTTTTGTTTTTGAAATGCTGAATCTTCGTGGTTGTGTGTGTGTGTGTGTGTGTGTGTGTGTGTGTGTGTGAGACTGCAGCCAGCATCCCTAGCCTGGTGGACACCGCCCTGCCCAGCAGCAGCAACTTCTTCACCAATCACAACCTTACTCACATGCAAAATGTCAGTGAGTGTGTGCATGGCTGCAGCCGGCATCCCTAGCCTGGTGGGCACAGCCCTGCCCAGCAGCAGCAGCAACTTCTACATCCACCGTGTCTTTTACTCACATGCAAAAAGTCAGTGAGGTGTGTGCGACTGCAGCCAGCATCCCTAGCCTGGTGGGCACAGCTCTGCCCAGCAGCAGCAACTTCTTCATCAACTACGTCATTACTCAGGGGATTGCCATGATCCCCTTCAGAATCATGTTCCCTCACATTGGAGTGCTGGTTGGCCTGTTCAGGGTCTTGCGCATTTGTGGTGAGCACCCTAACCCTGCAATCCTGCATCTCCTGTAGGTATAAGGCCACGTATCTTAATGCTTGCACAGAGTGTCACACCGCCCTTACTCACGCCATTCTGCAGCATTCTGCATGCATGGTTCTCTATCAAGTTGCATGCACAGGCTCCCATATCACTCTGCATGAGGGCAAACCCCTTGCAGCCACAATGTCTGTGTAGCAACATCTTTTGCACAAAATCCAGGTGACAATCGTACGAGTCATAGGTGTATGTCACAGCATTTCCAGCATCATGACAGCAGGAAGCCTTCCATTCCATACGCATAGCAAGCAGCAGCACTTGCGTCTCACTTGACATCAGTCATGTGTGTCACTGGTTTCTATATTCACATACTGTGAGTGTAGGCGCTGCCATACTCATAGTTGCAGCAATGCAGGCATTGCAAGGTATTGCAAAAAGTGGCCTTGCAGCAATGCACGTATAGTAAACTCTCTCTGTAAATAATGCTTTGGTACCAACAATTTGTTCCATACATCGAATTGTCCTTACGCTGAGTGTCCTTACAACAAGAGTTTACTGTGTTATGAGCTTGGGCACGAACAAGTCAGGTAAAAAAGCCCTCGCAACCACCAACCGTTCTAGCCCTTTCGACTGCTGGTTGTGCTTACATGGCCTCGAGACCAACGGTGCTGCGCAGCTGCACACATCAACATTGACGGTGGTGTATATGTGATCACACTGATGACCATACATATGTGATCACACTGATCACCATACATAAGTCAGCTGCTGGATGAGTCATGGTGCATAAGGCTGCTTCTTCCTTTGCAGGTCCCCCTAAGTCTGACAGGGATAAGGTCGCTGCTTTGTGGCCACACAGCGTCAGATATGGGCGGGAAGTTGGCGTAATGATGCTCATTTACATCATTGTTTTGGCGTACGCGGCCACCAGCCCCATCATTCTGCCCTTTGCCCTCATCTATTTCATGGCCAGCTGGATCTTCTGGCGGTACAACATTCTGTATGTCAGCGAGCGGTGCTTTGAGAGCGGTGGCCGTATCTGGGACCAGATCTTCAAGCAAGTGTGCTGCTGCATGTTCATCTTTGAGTTCTTCACAGGTACATTCCTGCTTGTATAAATGCAATGTCATTGCTCCTGCTTTCAGCAATATCAGTGTTGCATGCTTATCTTTAAGTTCTTTACAGGTAGCCCTCGATGCTGTGCTTGCTGTACCCTTGTCACTTTGGCATGGCTGCCAAATACCAATGCACATAGCACTGCAAGATGCGCTATTGAATTCTTCACACGTAGAATCTATTCTGCTGGTTGGTTAATACAAAGCAAGTGCTCCTGCTTTGCGCAACAGCGCCGCCAAAAAGATTGACGTGGAATCTTGTGCAAAATGATTTTGGTCTGTTTCATACTTGTGCTCATTCAAAGGACATTGTATGAAACACAACTGCTGCTGCTGCTGCTGCTGCTGCTGCCACATTTTGACGCACTCCTCACCAAATCTGCATGTCACATGAACATGTGCCCTTCAGCACATCGCAAGAAGTCAGGCACCTCACGTTGCTTGCTACACATAGAGCTGCTCATCTTCCTGGTATAGGTGTCCAATTGAGTGTCATTTCGAGTGCTTGTTGTAGCTGATATGCGCTTGACACGGTTCATGAACACAAAGCTCGAAAGCTGGCCTATCACTTCCAGTGCTTGTTGTAGCTCATACGTGCTTGACAGCCTCCATGAACACAAAGCTCAAATGCTGGCCACACTAACCAATTTGAAAGCTGATAGGTTTTCTGTAGTAGTGTGAGGAATTAGCACCCTACCATCTAGCTAGCAATGCTTTTCAGCCCATACGCAATCTGTAACTTCTTCTGTCTGCCTGTGCAGCGTGCGTGCTGTTTGCCAACTCAGCCTTTGTCCAGGCCAGCATCCTGGTGGCTTCCATGACGCCCATCATCTACAAGTTCTACAGGTCAGTACAGTGAACACTCTGGGTTCAAGGTTTTGAGTGAAATCTTTTCATGGTGACACCACATTGATTGTCAAACTTGATGTGCATGGCTGATACACTGAATTTTCTCCATGGTGACACCTTACTAATTGTCAAACTTGATGTGCATGGTTGACAGTTGCTGGGACCAGTCTGAGCTGACATGACGGTCTCTTGATCTATGGTGGTACTAGGGTCGCCGATGTTGTCATCGTCATCGTCAGCAGCATCATCATCATCAGCATCATCATCATCACCACCATCACCATCATCACCACCATCAGCATGTTTTCCAGTGTTTTATGACCCTGCTAGGTGCATACAGAAGCAACAGGATCAAGATGGTACCAAAGCTACTTGGATGCTTGTTGTTGGAACATTAGACGTCCATTCCATGACGCTCAGAAACAAGTCAGCCTGACAAGACAAGACTTGTGCCACACACACCTAGCAATCTTGCTGGAACGTGTAACCATTATGAATATTATTACTTGGACGTGTCGCAGGTACTGCAGCATCAGATATGGACATGCAGTGGCGCATATGCCTCTGGAGACTGCAGCTGCTGCCCCTAGGGCTGATGTGGACCCCCTTGTCTACATGCCCCCAGCCCTCAGGTAGGAGCTACACTTCAGATCATTCGTCAGATGCGTCAGACTGCTTGCGGAGCCTACGTTTGATAGCCCACTCAACCCTGTTTGCTGTGTTGGTGGTTGATGCTGACGTTGTTGCTTACCTTTGCATACTGACTTGCTTTGCCCTGACTGCACGCACTATTGTCATTGCACGTAGCTCAGGCATGGTTACCCGCACTGTTGTACACAGATCACATGAGAGACAAGTTCAGATCATTCTGACCAAAGAGGCAGCGCTTGCTGCAAAAGTGTCCTCCAGGCACTGTAGACACTTGTATGTGGGTATGCGTGCGTTGCAATGTATCATGCAATGCAACAGGGCATGTATGCTGTTTACCTGTCTCGACAACGCAATGATGGCATTTGCTTGCATGAAAGCATCTGATTTAGCAAAAAGAAATCGTGTTGCAGGCCGGGAGCAGCAGGATGGTATCCTGAGTATGGCAAGGCCTGGGAAGCTTGGGGAGCCCCCACCTATTCCTACTGACCCCCCAAGGGTCAGTGGACGTCTCTAATGACATGGTCAGTACACTGTATGACACTTCCTTGCATAGGCACAGCAAGGGAGGGCTGATTCTGTGATCTTTGTCAAGAGGGGTTGAATGATAGGCAAGCCTTGTGCACAGGCCAACAGGGATCAAGCGGTGACACAAGGCTTCAACCCAGGTCTTACCTGTGAGATTCTTGGGATTCAACGCATAGGGTCCCCTGCTGTGGCCATGTCTGCGACATAATGCCGACGCCAGGGTCATGCAAATGTTGACGTTTATCACAAGGAACTTCTTGGGATACAGTCTTCAAATGAAAGGAGTGTATTGGGCAGAATAGGCAGAAACAAAGGCTGTATCATGACAATGGTCTGCAAATGGCTGCAGATGTTTTATTTACTGTGTTTTGTTTTGGTGGATATGATCCCAAGCTCTGGGTGACACGAAGCCGGCTGAGTCACATGGCTAGAAAAGATAAAAGAAAAGTCTACGTTGTTAGGCGTCATAACGGGAGCCTCTGTTTATAGAGGCAGCCCGGGTCTGCTGCTTCAAGAGCAGCAGCCTTCAGACATGGCTAGTGTACATATCTCAGGCTGCTGTGATAGAGAATTTGATGTCGTGTTTGCGATTGAGTGGTGCAGCTTAGCTTTTTATCCTGCAGAGTATGGTATGCTTAAGCAACTGCATGAAGCTGAATCAACATGCCATAACTTGGGACGCACTTGAAGGACGCTATGTCAGCTGAGGACAGGTTGCTCTATTACTTATAGCACTGTGCATTGATGTACATATGAGGGTCGTCTGATGATGTTCCTGTTTGATGAATGAATGGTGCTTCACTCCCGAAATTGTGGTGTTAACAAATGGATGTTATTGGCGTTAAAGAAATTTTCAGTATGAGGTGACTCACATGTGTGCTCGAGACTTGCTGCACGTGAGAGCAGTGATGTGTAAATTTCCAACACCGACCATAGGGTAATTCCAGCCTTGCTCAGATTCAGGTCATTGTTTTAGGGTTCTGGGGTGAGTAAGCATGCATTCAAAACACTGCATTATGTACGGGCGCTTACACTGCATGACTGATTGGATTGAGTGAGGGCTTTGCAGCAATCGTTCTCCTCTGCTTTGCGTCAGTGGCGGTATATGCTGATATGACAGGCTTATACGGCAATGCCTTTGTGTACGCCAACCCGCAACAACGCTTCCTCAGCGACACGGCCACCCTGAACGTCGCGTTGCAGGAATTGTCCAAAGTTTTACACTTCAGCGACCGAGTTGTCTGCAACTTGTCGTCAAGCGGCCTGACACTCGAGCGCGCCAGGGAATTATCGCAACGCTTAAAGCAGTTGAAGAAGCTTCACGCCTTAGACCTCTCATCTAACTTCATCAGAGTGGCTGACTGGCAGGACGCATGTGACTTAGCGACTGATTTACTCATGAACGATACCGTGGAATACCTGGACTTAGGCTTGAACTATTTACCGTCTTTGCAGAGTCTCACAGACAATGCAGAGGTGTACAAGGAATTCAGGTCGTTTGGCCACAGGATTGCACTTGGATTGTATGGCTGCCCTTTAACAGGCAAGGAAGACGTAGACCACTGGATCCAGAATGCTGGAACATTTAGACAAGAGGCGTATGGTTATGAATATGCTCAACAGTTTAGGTCAAAAGCCCTTGACAAGGCCTAGTTCGGGTTTTGTGCACTATTCACTTGGATAATGTGGATCAGCAGCAACGCTTCGAGCAACTTGTAGTCGCTCTGCAAGGCTCATTTGTTCTTCACGTCAGCCACAGTGATCAAAATCACTCGAAAAGCGATGCTCCTCACAATCATGATGCAATGCAAGCTTGACATACTGACTGCAATGCAAACAGCTAACCAAAACTCAGAAAGAAAGAAGAAGATGGGCAGTGGCTCAAGGCTTCCGATTGAGCTTCCCAGCTTGGCGCTTCCCAGCTCGCCGAGCTTACCGACAGGCGTCGCTGAGCGTGAGGCTGATCAAGCATGTGCGCTCAGTGCGGAGCAGGCTGGGTGCTCGCGCACCTCTCTGACTGAGCGTATCGAGTCACCATCCTGCTTCCTGGACGCTGTTAGGTCAGACGGGAGCTCTCAAGGTGTGTTGTCTGCGCGGCGACCGGTGCTCAAAGCAGCGTGCCGCCACACGATACTGTTTAAAATGACCTCTATCGTTCTGCTGCACCAATTGTCGTGTTGGCCTAGCACAAGACGGCAAAGCACTCAATTTCGGCATTCACTGCAGTGAGCTCTCAAGTTGGCAGCGCCGGGCCTCTGACGGCCCAGCAATTTTCAAGACATCAACATGCCTGCCCTTCAAGGTAAACAGCATTGTTCTGCAAACTGAGCTTTCTCTCAGCTTCTGCTTTATCAACCTGACAAGTAGAGCATCAAGACCACACTAAAGTCTCCGGTCACCACCATTACACTGTGTTAGATACACAGAGAACTACATGTGATCTACATATGTCCGGTCCTTGGCAAATACAGGCAAACAAGCTGATTGTTGCGCAGGCAGTGCAGAAGTAATGTCTCTTGGCAGTGGCAGTCCCGGGCAACAGGATCCCTGCCAGTCCACCACATATGACCCCATAGCAGTAGGCATGGCATCAGTTCAGCAGGCAGCTGAAGCACGTGAAGACATGGGTGCATCACAGCTGCCTCTGCAGCATGGAGGAGGAGAGGCTGGTCAAGGGCTGAGTCTCCCACCCAGTGCAGGTAAACAACTCAATGTTGAGCCATGCTAGCGACAAGCACCTGCACAGGTCTGTCTGAGCTTGCTATTCCAAATATTCAGATATTGCTACATCTGTCAGCTTCATGCTTCAGCCTTTGCGCTGTACACCAAGGTTGCTGCAATTGTATGTTTGCACTGTCTTGGTGACAACCCTCATGTTCAGGGACTGTACATGGTTGTTTCATTGCAACTTCTGAGCATGCCCATCTGTCCAGTTGCATAGCTATGCATCCTCATCTGTACTAGCTATAGTGACTGGTGCAGATGGGCAGGCCCACAAGTTGCAACCAACCTACCCTGATACAATTGTATCGGTCTACACATACCGCTGTCGTACTGCTGTCTTGGCAAACAATATTTGCTGCAATGCATGTTTGTGCTGTCTTGACGGTATTGCTCACGCTGGTCAGGGACTGTACATGATTGATTGACTGCAGCTTGTGATTTTGCCCATCTGTTCAGCTGCATAGCTGCACATCCTCGTCTGTTCCAGCTCTGTGGGTAGTTGTGTGGGCAGGCTCACAAGTTGCGACCATTCTGTCATGGTCCAGTCAAATCTATCTTGACGCACTGCTGTCTTGGACAACGCATGTTGCTGCAACGCATACTTGCAGTGTCTTGTTAGTCAGGCTCGTGCTGCTTTGCGGCTGTACATCTCAGTTGATTGCAGCTTCTGCAACATACCCATGTGTCAGATGCAAAGCTATACATCCTCATTTGTATCAGCTGTATGACTAAACCACAGTCCAGGCTCACAAGTTGTGTTGACGAACTTTGGCAGCGTCTTATCTGTCTGCATCTGATTTTGTTCTGTCAAACAGCATTCACCATGGCTCCTGTATTGTCGAGCAAACAGCATTCACACTGCTCCTGTATTGCTATGCCTACAGAAAAGTTGGACCTGGCTTTATGCAAGCTTGCATGCGACTGCCAGCAAGAAGCCACTCTTGGCGCTGCTGCTTAATGCTCAACTTGGTCTTCTCAACTCTGCAATATATGCACAACTTCTGTCACGCTTTCTACATGATTTCAAGCGCCCGCTGTCTTTCTGTTGTTTCTCATGATGCTGTACATTGGCTTACTGAAAACATATGCGCTGCTTGCTGCAGGCCATGAGGCATCGTCACTGCATGCAACTGAGCCAGAGCCAGCAGCTTTCACAGATCAGGCAGCTGATGCAACCAATGTCCATGCTGTGCATGCCAGTCAGGGGCTTGCAAGTCTCAGGACAGTTGCAGCAGGGCTAACACAGGGTTGCCTACAGCACAGGCCTTCTGACAGCAGCACTCAGACTGTTGTTGTCAACCCCCTGGCTGATCCCACTGGGGTGCCAGAGACCCATACCAGCCCTGGATGGTTTCAGAGCAAGCCATTCAAGTCAGCCTTGCAGCGTAGGCCTTCTACTTCAGGCAAGATCTTGGGTGTCAGGAGAGACACCCACACCATCCAGAAGGCCAAAAGGGTCACATTTGCTGCATGCAATGAGGAATTCATCCTGCCAGTCCTGCCACCTGTGGATAATGTAGCTGTGCCTGAATTTGACACTAGGCCAGCCAGCAATGATGAAATCGGCAGTGATAGCGATGATGACTCTTGGGACTTGGCATTTGGTGAGTCTGCAAGGACTTGGGAAGATTTCAGCAGCTTGGGGTCACTAGCCAACAGTCAACAGCCAGCAGCATCAGGGATTGCACCAGCACAAACTACCGCTTTTGAGGTAGAGGGTGACTGCGCTGCTCTGCCTGCATCCCAGGACACTCTTGCCAAGGTCAGGGAACCAAGGCAGGCTGATGCACCTGCTGCCGGCAGCTTTGACAAAGAGCTGTCTTGCAATGATGCTGTCGACTTGATTGGACCCCTGACCAGCCCCCCTGAATCCCCCACCCACCCCAGGCGCCCCCCCATGAGTGATGTCATGGAAGGCCCCTCTGACCACAAGCAGTCCCCACTTAATCCTGGGCTAACCCCAGCTGATGCCAGCCAGGCAGTCATTGACCCAGGTGCAGCCCTCAGGCAAGCAAACTTCATTGCCCTTCTGTGGGACCTTTTTGGTGATCATCCTGATCTGGGTTTGCCTGCTGAGAGCGCTGAGGAATCCTCAGCTTCAGAGTCTGAGCTGGACATGCTTGCTGAGAGCAATGTTGTAGACTTGGCGTCCGGTCCCAGTGACTTGGAGGGGCTGCATGACAGCGCACAGGCACATGTGACAGACCTTGGAGCAGGCCTGCAGCCTTGTCAGGCAGCTGCATCACTGGAAACTGATGCAGCAGCCGCAGCAGCAGAAGGTGACATAGCAGCTGCAGCAGCGGAGGGTGACATAGCAGCTGCAGCAGCGGAGGGTGACATAGCAGCTGCAGCAGTGGAGGGTGATGCAGCAGCTGCGTCTGAGTTGCTGACTCAGCAGTACACTGACAGCTGCAGCGCTGCTGAGGCAGCTGATGCAGAGATGCAGCCAGCTGCGAAGAGGCAGAAGTCTGCCTCTGGAAAGTGGGTCAACAAGCCGGTGTCAGGCATGAGGCAGAGTAAGACTGGCGCCAAAGCCAGAAACCCCTCCAAGACCCCAAGAAGATCCCCAAGGACTGTGGCGCAGAACGACAGAACTTTTACACCCATGTTTCCAAAGAGCTTGCGCAAGAGGGCCAGGCGCCTTTGTTGGGCCAGGGAAGACATGTTTGTTGGGGTAGAGGTGTGGGGTGAGTGCAGATTGTCCCTTCCTGTGTGCTGATTGCAGACCTTTTGCATACTTCCTGTCTGGTCAGGCTCTGCGTTCTGAGGTGCTGTGCATGTGTGATACTGCAAGCCAGCATGGCACATGTCTGTTGAGGCTCCAACATAAACACTTTTGCATGCATACAGACTATATGCATTCATGCATTGAGAATGATCAGGCTGCATATGCTCTACCTTCCAATGTGTTGTCTTGAAGGCAACATCAACGCAGCATTCTGTATTTCCGCATGTTTCGTGCCTCACTTCTCAAGATTGAAGCTGTTGCTTATATCTGGGTGTGCTTTTCCTTACAAAGAGGCCATGACTTGTGTGATGTGGATCTGATTTGTGATTACTTTGGCCTTTGCTGCTCTTTGAAAAGTTGAGGCAGCCCTGACAGCCAAGCAAAGCTTTGGCTAACAATGTATGCATGTTGATGGTGTCGTGGGTGCAGAGAAGTGGTTGTTTGTATCATGCTACGTGCAGCAGGTGATATTGGAACAAAACAAAACCCTGATGCAATAAGCAGCTTTGACAGGCCACACTGGTGTTTGCATGCACTGAAGCTTGTAGCACTGCTCACAAGCTGCTCACTGCTCACTTGCACACAGTGTGGGATAAACTTGTTGTCTGACTGTAGGGACTGCCCCAACCTTGCAAGGGGCAGCACACATCAAGTGTTCACAGATCATATCAGTGAAGCTGTGCACACTTTGCCTGTGTTGCCCTTTGAAAGATTGAGGCAATTCCTGCAGCCAGATAAAGTTTTGCCTCACAGTAAACACATACTAACAGTGTCCTGAGTGATACTTGTTGCAAGGCCTTGGCATCCCCTGCAGGCAGACAGACTTTTGTCTCACACAGTCTCCAAATTGCCACAGAACAGCGTCACTAGCCACTGTCACACCAGCACATTGTCAATATACACATATGCTGTGAGACAAAGACTTGCCTGGCTATAGGGACTGCCTCAACCGGTGAAAAGCAACAATGGCCAAAGTCAGCATAAAAGGATCACTGAAGCTTGTAGCACTGCTCACAATTCCACGAGTTTGCACACAGTGTAAGATAAATTTGTCTCTGCCTGCAGGGACTGCTGCAACTTTGACAAGGGCAGCAAAGGTCAAAGTCATCATAGATAGACTCACTGAAGCCAAGGGGAAACAGGTAGCCACCATCAGAGAAGAAGACATACCTTCTTGCTCTTGGCACCCCCAGGGCTTGACTGGACCCCAAGACCCTGAGTCCCCAGAAACCCCCACTGACCCCCATGAGGGTCCCCTGGCCCCACCCAGCCCCATCACCCCCACAGACCCTACCCCCACCCCTTTTCTCCCCTTCATGCCCAGCCCACAGGGTCCAGCCTTTACACAGAAGACCATGGACAAGATTTGTCTGAAGGGTAAGATTTTGCAAAACATGAGTGACTTTTCTGACCAAGCTACCCCGGCAGGTTTGCATGTACTGTCTTGCTGTGAGTGCTGACTGTGCATGCAGTGTAGACGGTATTCAACGCGTTTGAATCTGGATAACTACCAAGCAGAGGCCAGTATTTCAGCACTTCCCAATGTGTGCTGCATACTACACTGTAGCATATAGTGCACTTAGTCTTAGCATCTTGTGCACCCAATCTGCACAAATGATTGCCAACAACAGATGATTGCTGTTTGGATCAAAGTGTGGCAAGTCCTGGTGTACTAGTCCTGCAGCATATGCTTGAACTTGAAGCATCCACTAATTTGAGCATTGCAGCAGCTAGCCAGGTCTTAGACACCAATCCAATTGATCATATGCAAGCATTGCCATCTGTTCCAATTGTTCCTGGTGGAGCTTTCATTAGTTTGTGGCAGTCCACTGCGTCGAGACCAGGATGCCTGATTTGGCTGTTGCAAGACCCTTCATGTGTCTGGCATTGCTCATATATGCTGATCTTGCAGATCTGGAGGGCGAGGTTGACTTTTCACAGTTTGGTGACATGAGCCCAGCAGAGCTCGGGTTCTACAATGACTTACTTCACCACGGACCCCCAACTGCACCTAAAACCCCCACACTGTGTAGCCAGCAGCCACTGGTCTCCTTGACACAGCTTGTACAGGGCCATCGACAGCAGCAGCAGCAGCAGCAGCAGACTGCACAGCAGATGCTGCATGCTGAACAGGTGCAGCATGCTGTGATGCTTCTCACACAGGCTTTTCTGGCCAGCATGCCTCGGCTGCCACAGCAGTTGCTTGAGCAGCAGCAGCAGCAGCCTGTCCAGCAGATGCCGCATGGTGAACAACTGCAGCATGCTGAGGCACTGTTTACACAAGCAGCCGTGGGCTGTGACCCTCAGTTGCAGCAGCAGCAGCAGCAGCAGCAGCAGGCTGGCGAGTATGACCGGTGGCTGCAGACACTGTGGCCCTCATGGACTGCAGCACAGCTTGAGGCTGCTCAGCAATACGCAGGTACGCTTCTGTCGTAGTGCTTGTGGTCAAATTGCACTGTTTGCCTGGTCTTGTGGTGATTGACTGTGCACCTGATGAGCAGACCTACTGTATGCCTTTGTGTGCCTGCTTATGCATTAATTCTACATTTCCTCGATGGCCTCATTGTTTGCACACACAAGCACAGCATACCGCAATGTTTCATGACTACGTCAATGCGATGACGTGTTGTGCTTAGCTTAGTTTGACAGCGCCGTATTTGGCAACTCTGGAATGTCTGCCGAGCCTTCAGCTCTGTAATACAGCTTGTCTTTGCAGGCTGCTCAGGAAATGCTGCTGAGGGTGCCACTGCCATGGAAGGCATTGAGGAGCTTGGCGGCAACGCCATGTCTCAGGATGAGCTGCTGTTTAATATCTCTGAGATGGAGGCAGACCTCTGGCAGCCTGCAGCTGAATCTGCAGCTGAGTCTGCAGCTGAGCTGGCAATTGCTCTAGCACCACATCACGCAGCAGATGCCAGCTTAAGCCCTGGTGCAGCAGGCCACGCTGCAGGCGCTGGTGCCGCAGACTGTGTTGCAGCAAATGTGCCAATCGGCATCAATGTGAGTCACGTGGCCTCTCATGCCTACGCTGACTATGGACCATCAGTCAGCCCTTCAGCAGTCAGGACTACAGACAGCAATGCAGCTGGTGCTTCAGTAGGCATCTTGGCAGTCATGGATGCAGCAGACAACTTGGCAGGCATTGCTGCAACAGGCATTGCTGCAACAGGCATGGACGCAGCAGCTGGTTCAGCATGTGTCACAGCAGACACTGACGCAGCAGGCAGTGGCCCCAGTGCAGAAGCGGCTTTGGCAGGGCACAACGCAGCAGGCTATGTTGCACTACTGATGGCAGCTGACGACAGCACAGACAATATGTGCCGCGACATGCCTGCTGAAGCACATGGCTTTACATCCGGCCCTGAGGTTATACATGATGCCACTATCACTAGTGCAGTCATTGACCTCACAGAACAAGTGACAGCAGATGCCCCAGCAGGCAGCAGTGCAGCAGATGCTGACGCAGGGCAGATAGCTGCAAACGCCCTAGCTGGCAGCAGTGCAGCACATGACTCAGCTGTGCACAGCCCCAGTGGTGCAAGTCAGAAA
The DNA here is from genome assembly GCA_002118135.1 of Trebouxia sp. TZW2008. Lineage (NCBI taxonomy): Eukaryota > Viridiplantae > Chlorophyta > Trebouxiophyceae > Trebouxiales > Trebouxiaceae > Trebouxia > Trebouxia sp. TZW2008. The sequence continues at coordinate 317,799 of BDIU01000210.1, forward strand.
GTTTTGGGCAGCAACAAGAGGCGCTTTACTCAAGATGCAGAGACTGCTGGTGACGTATCACCAGAACATGATGCTGAAGAGCGCACAGTCAAGCGACGCAGGTTGACGTGATTGGGCAAAGCCCATGATTTGCAAGTACAGTTATCCCATTGAGAGTCAGGCACTGTATTCACAGCCGATGGTATTTAGTTGCAATCTGACCCCAAAAAAGCAGCTGTCTAGCTCAGCATGGCCTTCCAGAAAGCTGCTGCAGCTTAGTTGAAAATATTCTCAGACTGCAAACAAGGCATTGCATTGTAACAATACACAGATTGAACGAGTGGTGTTGCCCTGAAGCCCCATCATTGGCACAGCAGAAGCCATGTTGCATACGATTCGAAGCAGATGGTAAAGCAGTGTGCGTCTGCATTTTGTGCTGTGTGATGTCAGCTCATAAGGGGTTTAATAGCTGTGCATTGACTGCTCGCTAGTCTGCCTACAATGCAGGCCGGGGTGGGGTCAAGAGGGGATCATTGTTCCAGGGTCTGTTCGCAGCATTAGCAGCATTGTCGGTCACTGACGGTGATACGTCAACCTCTAGCCACTCTGTTGCAGCAAGTGCCCGCAACATCGTGCAACTCGCAGGTCGTTTGACGTTGGCCAACGTCGGTCGACATGAGCGCCGGAAACAGGGCTTGACTCGCGTTTGCTAGCATGCTCACACTGCACTCAGCGACGTTTCTGTCGCTGCGTCGAATCAAAACAGACACAGAAGAGTAGCTGCAGAGCTTGTTAACCAACCGGAAGTGATGGCTGATATGGACGTGTTCAGCGCGTCAAATTTTGACCCAAAAACCTGGATCAATCAGACCTGTGCCGCGCGACCTTCACAGGAGGCGTTGGAAAGGTCAGCTGCGGACTGTTGGGCGTTCTGCACATGGTCATTGTGGATGCTGACATTGCTATTGTCTGCAGGTATCTGGCTGAGGTCGAAACTCGCCTGCACTTGATAGCAGAGGACACTGAGGCATCTCTACAGGAGCAGAGCAAAGACGCATTGTATCGCATACCTGCAGCTGTGCAAGAAGTCTCGCATGTCAAGGCGAGTCATACAGCAATCATGCAGCATGTTAGACGGTCAGGTCTTGGCGTCACCTGAACTTGTTCAACACACTACTCTGACTTAACCTGCTTGAGTCTGGTGATACCAGGCCTGAATAATGCTGCATGACCACTGTACATCTTGCGACCAGTTCCATTGCACTTTGGGCCACCGTTGCTCAGTTGCTTACTTTTCGAACCTGTTTTGTCCCTGGATACACAGGTCTGACTCCACGGATGTCACGCTTATATGCATGCATCGAGCAGATGCCTGCCCTGAATGGGCATCGGCTCTTGTAAATCTGACTCTAGCTTGACTTAGCTTTGACTGTGACTGTGACTAATCTTGGCTCTGTTTCTGATTCTAGCTGGTCTTACGTCCAACTCTGCTCTTCTGCAGGGTGACCTGCTGTCTCTGAGACAAGATGTGCACAAGCAGCTGCAGCAGCTCAACACCAATGCTGTTGCAGCAGGCAACAGCGTAGCCCTGCTGAAAGAAGTGGACAAGGTGAAAAGCAGAATGGAGGCTGCCTGCAGCACTCTCAAGGTACAGTATTTTCTGCTTACATCAACTGCTCTGTTCACCAACAAAGTGACACCGAATTCTGATGCAGAGGTGACGATGCACTCAGAATGCAAGTCTGTGGCAACACTCTTCACATACTTGACAATGCGTGATCAATTCTGCAGGAGGCTACAGAGCTGTCTCTGCTATTCCAAAGCATTGAAAGCGCTTTTGCCATCGGAGACCTGCAGAAGATTGCAGACATGCTGGCCACCATGCGGCGTAGTCTGAAGTTAGTTGGCAATGTGCCTGAGTTCAGTGGGGGCAAGGAAAAGCTGCAAGTATGCTCGAATAACCCTGTTTTGAAGATTATTTGCTTATCTGTGAGAGTCTGTCCTGCACATCACCTTCTTGACAATCCTTGTACAAACTGGCAAAGAAGAAGTGCAAGTGCGCTCGACTTAATTTCTTTTTATCATCACCTGCCTGTGTCTGATTGATATGTAGTGTGTGATGACCTGTACACCTTGTAGCACATCGGCTAGGCATGTGTGGCACATGTGACAATCTGTGATCTCTTGCCAATGGCGCCTTCTTGTGCATGTATCAAATTACCTGTGCGAGATTCCACAGGGCGTAGCAAGTACTTCTGACTGACTCTGTCTTGAACTTTATCTGCTTGTCTGTCTGTGTATGATGGAGCAAAGAAAAGCTGCAACCCCATTTGACTGAGTGTGTCTTGAATCTACTTGCCTGTGTCTGGTTGTCTGTGATGAACAGAACAACAACCTTTACACCCTTCAATCAGCGAGTCCATGTTTACTGCCGCATGATTCTGGCTTCAGGGATTAGAGTAAAAAAAAAACGGCTTGAGCCCAAGTCAGCAGCGCTCTGAGCTCATGCACATGTGAGAACAAACCCACCTTCATGTTGTGTCTGGCTCCAGGGATTGGAGGAAAGGTTCCTGGGACTGATTGAGCCCAAGCTTGCAGCAGCTATGTCACAGAAGAACGGAGAGCGTGTGCAACAGCTGTCAGCAATGCTCATGGGCATTCAATGCTATGACACTGTTGAGAAGCTATACATTACAGCCAGAATGGCGCCACTTCAGGTACGTATACAAACACAAGCAGGACGTTCCATCAGCAAATGCTTGCTCTTGCGCTGTGCCCAGGCTAGCATCAGCCATGTCACAGAAGAATGGTGAGCGCATGCAGCAGCTATCAGCAATGCTGATGGGCATCCGTTGCTATGACACTGTTGAGAAACTATACATCACAGCAAGAATGGCGCCTCTTCAGGTATGCTACCCTCTTATTTTGGCAGTTGTGTTTGCTCGCAAGTATGATGTTTCTGCCTCACAATGTCCTTGCTGAGAAGAATCACCGCAGTCAAAATGCAGTGATCAGTTTGCAAGCACATTGGCCTTACATAAGGAGTGTTTCAAGACAAAGTGTCGTGTGTCAAGTGTTCACGGCAAGCAAATATTGTACAGCATATATGCTTGCTGTTGCAACGTCTTGTTGACAGCAGACTTCTTGTTCTCACACAGTCTGCTCATGCACATGCACACTATGTGAGCAAGCCTGCTAGATCATAATGTTTTCGATACTGTCTAGTCTTGCTTTGCCAAAGCAGGAGTGACAAAACCTAGACAGGCTGCGACAGGGCAGGGCAGGACCCCACAGCCCTAGCCCTGGCCCGGGATTTCCCTTCCTGGCTGCTTGACCTCTTTGAGGTCATTTTGGCAGCCGTCACTATTGCTGCTGGATGTCCTGTTTGGTTTTGCAGGCTGCCTGGGCAGGGTTGGTCAGGGCAGGGCAGGATCCCACAGCCCCAGCCTCATCCCAAGACTTTCTTTCCTGGCGAATCAATGCAACCTTTTTTTTCCTGCAGTTTTCCTTCACTCTGCAGCAGATGGAATGATCACTTAATGTTTTGCAGGCTGCCTGGGCAGGGTTTGACAGGGCAGGGTGGGACCCCACAGCCCCAGCTCCAATCCAGGACTTCCCCTCCTGGCTACCAGACTTCTTCAAAGTCATTCCAGGGGCCACTCACTCTGAGCTTTGGCGGTTTGCCGCATCATGATCAACAATGTCATTCATCATTATCATGTTGCTGTTTTGCAGGCTGCCTGGGCAGGGTTTGACAGGGCAGGGCGGGACCCCACAGCCCCAGCCCCGCCCCAGGACTTCCCCTCCTGGCTCCCCGACTTCTTTGAAGTCATTTTGGCAGCCACCAACTCTGAGCTGCGGTGGTGTGCCTCCGTGTTACCGGACCTTCACCCTGATCTGGTCCTTCATTTGCTGTCAGCCCTATTTGACAAGATCAGCAGGAGCTTCAGGAGCCGCTTGATGTCTGCCTGCGCACAAGGCAAGCTTACCTTTGTGTTCTGTGATGCTCAACGGTGTCAAGCTTTGGTGGTGTGCTTCAGTGCTGCCGGGCCTTCACCCTTCACCTGTGCTGCACCTGCTGTCTGCTTTATTTGACAAGATCAGCAGAAGCTTCAGAAGCCGCTTGACGTCCGCCTGTGCACAAGGTAATGTCATGAGCAGTTGATCTTGAGAGTATCAACAGGAAAGTCCAATCGTTGTTTTGAGTGCTGTTAGACCTTCATTCGGACTTGTGCTCCATTTGCTGGCAACGCTGTTTGACAAGATCAGCAGAAGCTTCAGAAGCCGCCTCATATCCGCCTGTGCTCAAGGTAATGTCAGTGACAATTGACCGCAACAACATGAACAGCATTGTCCAGTCATTGTCTGACTGTTGCCAGATCTTCAGCCTTACCTTGTGCGCATCTGCTATAAGCCTATTTGACAAGATCAGCGGAAGCTTCACAAGCTCATTAGCAAATTTCACGCCAAGGCTGTAGCATTGGCATTCCCCAACATGACGTAGACCACTCTGCCTTGTACATTGCAATGTTGGCATGATCTGCAGGGATGCAACAGAGCCATCAAGTGCTGTCAGTGCTGGTCAACGCACTCAAGGTCTCAGCAGGGAGCTTCACAGAAGAGCTGCAGCACCAAACTTGGCGCAAACTGGTCCCCCGGATGCATCACGCTATTGAAGGCAACATATGCCGACTGCAGGGATGCAACAAAGCGATCAAGTGCTGTCAGTGCTGGTCAGTCTAAAGGCCTCAGCAGAGAACTTCACAGCAGAGCTGCAGCAGAACCTAGCAGGCGTGGACACATCAGAGCTGCAACAGATTGCTGCTGTGGTGTACGCCCCTTTTGAGTCACAGATCTCCAGGTCAGACACTACAATTATGGTCATGACAAATGTAAGACACATGCACTGCTTGTATGTAGCCAGATCCTGTGTTGCTAGGCTGACTTGGTCTGAACACCGAAGCAAGGACTGCTATTTTCACCCACTGGGAGTTGAACAACACAATGTCAACAGGCAAGCAGGGCTGAACATCGCTACAATATTTTCCCATGGAGAGTTGCTGCACTCTGCACACTCTGAAGCAGTTGATGCAGTAACGCCAATGCTGCAGCAGTCAGTGCCTCAGATAGCAAGGAGCAGATAGCAGGAACAAGGCAAAAAGTACAAGTCACAGTGAAACGGTCAAAAACCAGGCAAGAATTGCCAAATTGTGTTGCATAAAGTTGAGGTTGCTGCCATTTGCAGGTATGGCGAGCTTCAGCAGCCGCAGTTGAACAGTCAAATGGGCACAATTCAGATTCCTGATGCACAGTCTCAAGAGGTTGATGCAGTCATGACATCCTTACAGCAGTCAGTGCCTCAGGCAGTGCAGGCAGTTCAAGAAGCCCAGCGGTGGTGCTACAGCGTCAGCGGTGGCACAGAGCTACCTACCCTGCTACGCCTTGCAGATGACGCAGTTGCGCAGTACGTCGGCTCTTTGCAGGTATGTTTTGCATTGTTAGCTTGCCGTGCAGATTGTTCATTGGTGGCATGGAGCTACGCACCTTTTTAGGCCTTGCGGTTGACGCTGTCTCACAGTCTGTTAGCTCATTATGGGTAGGCTGATGATCAGATGACGCTGTTGCAAAGAATTTGGCTGAATGCTGGCAGGCCCTCTGCTTTGCTGTGCTTCAGAAGTGTATCTAGCAGTGTAGATCTATCCTGACTGTGGCAGCTTTGTGCTTTTGGATGCCAGAAAGCAATGGACATTTTGCCAGCAGCTGATGAAAGTAACAAATGGTCAAATTGTCTTTCTCACTCGCAGAATGTGGTTGGCACGCTGAGACAGCTAGCCTTGCAGCCTCAGACTCAGCGCTCAGCACAGTCGTACAGACTGAGTAGAGAGTTGAGTGAGCTGCCAACTGTCAACGCCGGCACTGACAATCAGACAGAAGAGGGGCTGGCTATTGAAGACCCCACAGCTGTGGTGGCGCTGCTCAATGTGGCAGGTCAGGTGTCATAGTTGTCCCATCATGCACTGACAAGACCTCTGTATGCTTTGCTGACGGACATAAAAGACTGCTTATTTTACTGCTGATGGTGTCTTGTAGCCTTCCTGATAGGTGTTAAAAAGACGTGAAGTCAAGACAAACATTGACCAGGTTACCGTGGCAAGATTACTATATAGTACAGTGACTCCACCTTTGATGGTGTGTAGGGGCGCTGGCTGCCCAGCTAACAGCCTTTGTGAAGCTTGCTCTGAACTTTTCCAACTCAGTGCATTGTGTCTTGATTGTTGAATTGCTTCAATGCAGCACCTTGACTGTGAGGCTACACTTGGATATCCAAATGCGCAGCTGCAAACCTAAGGGCTTTGTACGCAACATACATCAAAACGCATTGTGTGTTGCATTTTACACAAGCACTGCATGTCGACATTGCTGCAAAGTCAAATCCCTATGCAGGTGTACTGTCTGCACAATTAGCAGCCTTGGAGAGCTCCCTTCACTCTGCAGTGCTGCAGCTAAAGACCTCAGACATTAGTACAGGCAACCTGACGCCCAATTGTTTCATACAGTGTACACCCTTGAGCTTTTGTCTGCGCGGTTGCACATCCAGCGAGGGGGCAACTTTGCAAGCTTTGATGGTGCAGGTGTCCTGTCTACACAGCTGGCAGCCTTGGAGAGCTCCCTTCACTCTGCAGTGCTGCAGCTGGCAGACCTAATAGACCAGTCCAGAGAATCTGATGCCCAGCACTCCATGACCATGACCACACTGCGCCTCAAAATACAGGTAGACGTTGCATCAACTGCAAACCTGGCTGTGAAATCTGCTACTGTTGAAGGCGTAGCCATTGTGCTGCTGCTGCTGCTGCTGTTGCTGCGGCCTGTTGTATAGCGTTTTCTCTCTCGCTGCTGCTGCTGCTGCTGCTGCGGCTTGTATTGCGTTTTGTCTCTTGCTGCTGCTGCTGCTGCTGCTGCTGCTGCTGCTGTCGCTGTTTTTGTACCTGTATCACCTTCTGGTGCTGCTTGTTGCCTAGCTGTGAATGTCTCTTGTGCTGCATTAAGGCATGCAAAACCATGCAAGTCTGAACGGGCAGACTTTGATTCCTGTTCCCGATGATGCATGTGACTGCCTGCCTGCCTGCCCGCCTACCTGCACGCCTGGTTGACTAAGTGACTGACTGAGTGACGGGCTCACTGCTTCAAATCTTCATGTTGCAAATGAGTGAGGTACGCTGTGCAGGGAGAGGCTCTGCAGGGGCTGCAGGCAGCAGTGCAGCAGGCCACCGCTCAGGATTGGCGGCCACTGCCAGCTTCAGTCAAAAGGGCTGCGGCCTTCCAGGAGGCTGTCAATGCACTTGTGCTTGATGTGCTCATGGACAAAGTAAGCGCGCCTTTCATGTCACATGCAAGGTTCTGTCAATGCCATTGTGCTTGACGGGTTCTTGTACAAATTAAGCCCTGTCAATCATTCAGCTTTTGTCAATGCTCTAGCGCTTGACGTGCTCATGGACAAAGTAAGCATGCCCTTCTTGAGGCAAAAGCAGCTTGACAGGCCTGGCTCTGAATGCTCCACCAAATCAGCTTTTGTCAGCGCTCTAGTGCTTGACGTGCTCATGGACCAAGTAAACTTGCCCTTCTTGAGGCAAAAGCAGCTTGCCAGATCTCGCCTAACATGCTCCACCAAACGCCAGCTTTGGATCAGCTTTTTGTCTGTTGAGCTCATCAAGCAGGACATGCACTGATCCAGATGGCCACATTTATGATGGTGTTGGGTTGCAGATCAACAGCTATTGTCGTTGGCAACGTCACTTGATTGCGACCTCTATGCCATTCCAACTTGCATCATGTACCAACCACAACTGCTAGTGTGTATGACATTCAGCGCTTGACGTATGCTTTGCAGGTGAGAGTGCCACTGCAAGGCACTCACGCTTTGCCAGTGTGGTCAGCCAGGGAATCTGAAAGCAGGGCAAGCCTGCCATCTTTCAATGCCTACCCTCTCTGAAGCACAGCACTTCCATTCTTCAACTTTCTATCTCTTTCATCAACTAAATCCTACATGAATGCACCGCAGGTGAGAGTGCAACTGCAAAGCACTCACGCTTTGCCAGTGTGGTCAGCCAGGGAATCTGAAACTGGACTGAGCCTGCCGTCTTTCAACGCATACCCTCAATTGAGCGTGACAGCTGCTGGAGAGTATCTCATGATGCTGCCTCAAATGCTTGAGTCCCTGCTCACTGACTCAGAGGAAGGACTGGACTCTGAGTGGCTTGACAAGGTGCGCTTGAGCAAACAGCTTGGAATGCAATGTCTTAGCACATCAACTTCAACTAGGCAGAACAAGTGGTTTTGGCATGAAAGACACCTGTTTTGTATGCGGGGAATACCAAACATGATGCTGCCTCAAATGTTTGAGTCCCTGCTCACCAACTCAGAGGAGGGCTTTGACACTGAGTGGCTTGACAAGGTACGTCAGAATCTCTTGCATTGAGAAAGTGTATTGCTTGGTAAGGTACGTACCGCAAAACACTCATAAGGGCAAGTCATCAGGCCTTCTGCGAGGTCACTAAGGTTGCGTGTCTGTCTTGCACTTCACACGACCAGAACTAGACACCAATGACCACCATTATCTGTAAGTCTAATCACATCATGACAAAGTGCACTTATTACACGTAGGTGGCTACTGGAGCAGCTGAGATGTATGGTGCTGAGTTGCAGCAGATTCAGACCCTCAGTCCATCAGGCACACAACAGCTTTTAGCAGACTTGGAGTACTTCTGCAATGTGCTGGCAGCACTTGGAGTAGCCCTTCCAGCCAGTCTCAGCACTTGGCAGGTACAGCGTGAACTTGTTCATTCTTTCATTGAATATGCCTTCAAACTGCTAAGCCGGACATGCATAGTCATGTTGACATGCCAGTTATTATGTGTGATCCGACATGCTTGTGCTGGCACTTTCTTACTCGAGTCTGGATGTGTCTAAGGTGTGTTGGTCTCTGCAGTTTCAAAAGTGGTTTCAGGTCTGCGTGCATGCTGCTGTGTCTGTCACAGAAGAGTTTGACGGTTGAAAATCTCAAGAGCTACATGACTTTGCAGATTGGCTTAGGGTGGCCTCATGAGGAGTTTGCATCAGAAGCCACAGCAGCTTTGGATGCAGGCTTGATTGACAAAGCTGCTGTGCAGCGTCTTGCTCAAGCGCGGCAGGCACAGATGCCTGGTGCCTAGCTCAGCAGAGCAGAACTGTTCAATAGCTACTTGCACAGTTGCCTGTGAAAATCACAGGAGGGGGACGAGATGATTCATCCTTACTGCAAGACTTCAGGGGTAGAATCTAGTTGTTTGTTGCACTGACACTACACCAGTAAACTAAATGACAATGTGCAGATGACGGGTTATGCTTTTGCCACAGCATTACGCCTGAAGTTTTGCAAACTGGAGCGCAGGCTGGCAGGTGGTAGACCATTACCACATTGTCAACATGATCGCCAATTTCTGCACATCTTTGCGTCAGACCTGTTCTGTACAGAAGCGCTGCAGTGCATTGTATATGTGAAGGCATGGAACAGTCAACTGCAAGCCGAAAAGAGCCTGAGGGTAAGTTATCCAGGGTCTTGGAACCGACCTGAGATGTTTGATAGAGCACGTTCATGCGTATGGCTAGGAAGCTGCGTTCAATGTGGCAACACTGCTGAGGTTCACATGTGTTGCCGCTGCTCTTCATAACTCAAAACTGAAACAGGATCGTTTGCGCAACAACATCAAAATTACTGTCGACCTACTCAAGCAAACAGAGCAAGCCTCCAGGTTCCCCAGCAATACAGCCAGCACATCATCAAAGATGTGGGCTGCAGATTGTGCTGCTGTGTGAGATGCCTGCTTGATCAGCCATAATGCATGACTGTTGGTTCGAGTCATTTCAGCAAGACGTTTTGACGAAGCGATGCTGCTGGTCTAGATTAGCTCTGCCACATTCATGGGCTGCACAGCAAACACAAGTGATTAGAGTGTGAGTAAGAAATGAGATCCCATCTGAATTAATTCAGATAGAAGCAAAGGAGTCTGGTCAAATGCATCAAGCTCCTGCAGAAGTCAGCAGTGCAAGTTGCAGCCAAATCTGCAGACATGATAAGACACAATGCGACCAGTATGCTTACCATCTCGTCAACCTGAGTACTGTAGTACTGCTCAATATCTCTCAGAATTCTTATATCATCGCTCTTGACAAAGTTTATGGCAACTCCCTGCAGACACCACCAGATCATAAGACTCTTGTGTAGCCCACGGGGATGCCAGCGTATGCTATGCGTCACTGTTGCTGCAAAGAACACTTAGCCATGATAAGAACAGTCGAAGTGACTGCAGCTATCAAGCTTGGCAATTGCCTTACCTTGCGGCCATACCGCCCAGATCTGCCTATTCTGTGGATGTAAAGCTCACGGTTGTTTGGCAGGTCATAATTGATGACCAAGGAAACCTGCAAAAGGCATACAGAGTCAAAGCAGTGCTTTTGCAAGCGGCAAAGCAACCTGCTAACCCCAGAGCTTGGCAGGCATACATGATTTCAAGAAAAGGTGTACAAGGAAGATGATCTTGCGGCAAGATGGTTGTCATAGGCAGCATGGCTGGTTTAGCTCAGCACGACACGAAGCTGTGGAGAGCATGAACAACATAAAAAGTGAGGTCTGACCTGCTGTACATCAAGACCACGCGCCCAGACATCTGTAGAGATGAGGACACGCTGCTCGCCACCCCTGAAGCAGCACAAATCTGATCAGCAGAGCTGTCCGCAACTGGTTGGCTGTCTACAGACATCACACTCTCAACCCTGTGATTGATTGACACTGCCCACTCAGTTTGACTGTCTCCAGTACAGCACGTTCCACAACAGACTGTTCACAGGGAACACAACAAGCTGAGTTCTGCATTTCTGAGTTCAAGAGTCTCGCTGCATTTGTCAAACGACTTTGACACCAGCTACTTGAGCAGAGAAGTACCTGAAGCTTTGCATGATGGCATCACGCTCCTGCTGAGGCATGTCACCATGCATGGACGCCACTGTGAAGTTGTTTTGCTGCATCTTCTCCGTGAGCCAGTCCACCTTTCGTTTGGTATTGCAAAAGATAACAGCTTGGGTGATGGTCAGGGTGTCGTACAAGTCACATAGAGTGTCAAATTTCCATTCCTCCTTTTCCACAGCCACAAAGAACTGCTTGATACCCTGCAGCACATCAGGATCATGTGATGCATTGCTGTCAAGCAGGCATGCCATCAGCCACACTGCAAATGGACCACCAGACAGCACTCGATGCAGGTGAACATCGTTGAACTGGACAGACAGTTCTTCAGCTGCATCTGCTCAGGACGCGTGCAAATCCTACATTGCCCAAAGATTGATCTGGCACTTCAGTAGCGCAATCAAGCTGTGTATACAAGCCAGCAGAGAGGCATCACTGAGCATGTCTTCGTAAAGCAACAGCATTACTAGCCTCTTAAGCATGGCTCTGACTGGGAGCTATGATGCTCGACACCCTGAAACTCTTGAACACAGCACCAGCAAATACAAAGCAGCAAACAAGCTATACTATGTGGGACTTTAGGCCAGCTACACCATGTGAGGCTTCAGGGTTCAGGCAAACCCATACACTGCGAAACAAAGCAGCAAATCCAGCAGCAAAAGCGTGTCGTGCTCACCTCCAAAGTCAGCTCATCACGCTTGACCAGCACTCTGACTGGGTCTTGCATGAACTTGTGCGTCATCTCAAGGACATCATGGGGCAATGTAGCAGACACCAAAATGACTTGGATGTCAGGAGGTAGGTATCTGTACACATCGTATATCTGCTCCCTGAAGCCCTTGTTCAGCATCTCATCAGCTTCATCAAGAACTAGGATCTTCATGTTGTGCACATCAAGAGAGCGCCTCTTGATCATGTCATACACTCTGCCTGGAGTGCCTGACACGATTTGAGCCCCACTCTCCAGCACTCTGATGTCATCACCTGCATGTGTCACAGCACGCATGAGCAAAACGCTAAGCTGAAGTGCTGCGGGTGGTATGGGATGCTGCATTTGCCTCGTATATCAGGTAACAGGTCACACAGACATGCTGAGCAGCATATGTGCAACAGCTTGGTTGTACCATGGCGGCAGAAAAGGTGTGTGAGGACATTTGCCTCACAAGTGGTTGTAGGACAAAGAGCGCCTAACATCGCATACGCTGCTCACCTATACTCTTGCCGCCAATGCAGCAGTGTGACTTTAGCTTCAGAAACTCCCCCAGCGCTCTGACTGTTTTGTCAGTCTGTGTGGCCAGTTCACGAGTGGGAGACAGCACCAAGGCCTGTGTCCTGCAGTAACCCACCCAGCAATCTGTTGCATGACCTAACAAACAGAGTCAGTAAGCAATGCTCTCAGGAATTCTGCAAGCTGCAGAGTTTAAGGCAGCTTACTTGAACTGCCTGTTTTCAACCTTCTGGCACAAAGCCAGAGCGATCATGGAGGTTTTCCCTGTGCCTGACTGAGCCTGGGCAATAACATCCCTCGTGCCAAGAATGGGACCGATAGCTCGCTGCTGGATTGCCGAGGGCTTCTCAAAACCGTACTGGTATACACCTCTCAGCAGATCAGGCTTGAGTTGCATGTCATCGAAGCTTCTGACGGGCTGAACACCTTTGCTTGTCTCAAAGGTGATACCCTCCCCAGTGTCAACCTCTGCTTGGGGCTCTGTCTGGACAGGCCTGCACAATGCCTTTCCATACAGCACTGGTCTGGTACGTAAAGCCGTAACCTTGCTGAAATGACGTACCGTGTGGCCATCGTGACGCGACTCCCAGGTATCTGTGATCTTGACCTTTTGCCGATGGGTGCGAGGCTAGAGTATTCTGTCAGGCTATGCGCCCTGTGGTTTGGTATTCACTGATTTTTCGACGTGAGGACACGCTGTGAGCTTTGACTGCAGCGGGCGCTCGCGACCTGTGCACCAAGGTATGCAGAGCGCAACTACACGCTTGCCCTAAGTTGCAGACGAAACCCTACACTGTAACAGGAGTGCTGGATGCATGCTCCATCAGAACACCGCTGAACATAAGATGCAATGGCGTGCCACACTTCGCTGAGCAACTGCTGCGCAAGACAATATTGCACCCACGCAAACAGGGCTCACGGCCACTGGCATCATGTGTATGCAGTGTCTTTGACCTATCAGTACTAAACCCAGACTTTGAAGACACGGTCTTGCTCTTGTTGAACTTCAATGTCAAGTCAGGACAGTATGAGTTCCAAATGGGGCAGAACATAAAATGGCAGTCAGGCTCATAGGACGTCAAGCACAAATTCAAGCAAGTCAAAAACAAGCAAGCCACATGAAGGTGCTGATTCAGCTGCAATGCATGAGCCTTGTGTCTGCGCTCACAGGAAGTAGTCTGGCATTCTGCGTGTGACCTGCAATACAATAGACAAAACATTTGAGGCCTAGGCCAAGCCGGAATTGCATTCCAACTGAACACTGGCAGCTGCAGAACAAACGAAAGAGAAGAAGTGATGCCATCAGGCATCATGATTGGAGCCTCTGTGAAGACAGGTAGCTTGACAGCAAAACAAATACAGCTCAAGACTGTACCAGCTGCATTGTCATGCATTGCACAAGCATTGCGTGCGATCTTGTATACGTACAGGCAATGCAGGATTTGGGGCCCACACATCTGGCACATGTGCTGGAATGTGTAATTGTTACTGTTAGGCAATGCAGGCTGCAATGTGCCTTGCGCATTGTTGCAGTCTGCACAATGCATCCATCAGGCACAGCGCACAAGTTTTGCAAGTCAAGGTATGATCGAACAGGGTCAGCAAGTTGTGATATGTTAATGATGAAGAGTAGAAACAGAAGGGCCATGCCATCAGGCAGCGTGGTGCCAGCTTCTGTGAGTAGAAGCACCCCAAAAGCTGCTGTATCAGGCCGGTATTTGCTGCAAGACTCGCGCATGCTGATGACAAACTGATTGGAGACAGTTGCTTGCTCCAGTAAGTACCTGCCTGGGCCTGCTGGGCCTGCCTGGCATGCATTTCTGAATGAATGCATAAATGCTTGCTTGCTGATGATGCGTTTGAAGCTTCTCACCTCAGGCTCGCCTCTTCTGGGAGCTGGCTCAAACTGCAGAAACTTCTTGCTCATCGTCTCATTCACTTCCATGATTGCAGCCATGTTTCCTGCGACAGTGAGTACTTAAGCGCAGCGCATCACAGGGGAGCTGTGTACAAAAATGTCTCCACCCTCTGTATGTACAAACGGATGAAGTGTTCACATGACAGAGCTGGTGGAGACAATTGACTGCTTCAGTACGTACCTAGCTGGGCCTGCTGAGCCTGTCTAGCATGCATTTTGGATTGATGAATAAATGCAGCATAGGGCACTGCAGCGTTAGGATCACTGACTCAAGCAGAGCTTGCAAATGATGTAAACATCAAATCAGGCATTATACACTGCCTGAAGACTTTGCATGATGTCAACAGCTGCACCAAGCAATCACAGGTGTCTTTGGACGTAGTACAACCTGACTCCAACAAGTTTGTTGTAAGACTGCTATGAGGCCCGACCAGCTTGTGTGTGCATTGCATGACACCTGACGCAGCGATACAGACCCATGCAGATAGAGTGTAGCTTCAGCATACAGCAACATACACTTACCACATCTGTAGCAGTAGTTAGGCGCACTGAAAATGGTCACGACATTCTGGTCGTGGCACCAGTTATAGCCTTCCATCACAAGCTGATGCGCTCTTGATACAAGACTGAGACCATTTGTGTGGTTGAACTGCTCAGATATGTCTTGCCCAAAAGTGTACCCAGCTCCTCTTGGTGATATGCCCCATCCACATCTGTCATCAGGGTCTGACCACAGAAGATCACACATGGGTCCCTCATGCGGTACCTGCATGTTCACAGCTAGATCTGGCATGTATGTGTGCTGCTGTTTGTTGTGCTTGCAGGACATGAAGCTGTACGTAATGCATCAGCAGCAAAGCATGCATGTGGTTGATCATGCAACTCACGCTGCAACAAGCTATTTGGTGACAAGCTCAAGATTCAAGCCGAACCTTGCTGAGCATTCTTAGTAATGCAAGACACGTTTACCAAAGAATGAGGTGCAACTGGAAGCTCATTACAACAGTCTTGAAGTGGAGCTAGCGTACCTCTTGAACCCTATCCAGTGCTCTGATATGATCAAGGGTATCAAGTGTTGGGGACAGACCTCCATGCAGACAGAAGAACTGCAGCAGCACAGCATGTTGGCAAGTAGGCTTTGCAATGGCACTGTTGAAGCGGAGCAAACAAACAGAATAGCTACAGCACCTGGTTCTCCACAAGCGCAGTCAATGGTAGGTAATCAAACAGGTCTGTGAAGAACTTCCAGACGTTTGCATTGCCGTACTTCCGCAAGCACTCATCATAGAACCCATATCTGAATGGCAGGCATGCATGTCAGAGCTCAGATTTGCAGCGTGCGTTGCAGCAGTGAAGATTGCTGTCAGCACTCACACTTGAGTGATTTGTCTGCTTTCATGATTGCCCCTCAGAATTGTGATTCTGTCTCTATATCGCACTTTCAAGGCCACCAGCAGCGAGACTGTCTCTACTGAATGGTACCCTCTGTCCACATAGTCACCCATGAACAGATAGTTTGTGTCTGGGCAGTTGCCTCCTATTCTGAAAAGTTCTAGCAGATCTGAGAATTGGCCGTGAATGTCCCCGCATACTGTCACTGGACACTTGACTGGCTGCACGTTCGACTCCTCTATCAGTATTTCTCGCGCCTTCTCGCACAATGCCTTGACGTCTTGCTCAGCGAGAGGGCTACATTTCATGAGCTGCTCGATCTGTGCGTCCAAGCTGGCGTAAGGGTGCTCAGGGCCAGCTTGAGCCATGCTGGCTCCTGAAAACACCGCGTGCTGTTGGCTATTTGATGCTCAGTGACCCTGGTGATTGATTGACCTGAAGGGACCTCGCCGACAACGGGCAGTTGTACCCCGCGTACGATCACTGACGCGGATCTCACAGAAATTGCAGTTGCCGGTTGTTCAAAAGCAAAACGGTCTTTATGCGTCTATTTGATCAAGGCTGCCTGCAAGTTCAGACCAACAACTCTCGCATTTCGCTGGTCAGAAAATGTTTATTCATAATTTAGTTCCATGCGCCTCAGATGGGTCAGGTAAAGCCCCACGACCTTGTTGGGGGACCCGCAAGCACCAGCGCAACAGCGGCCATGCAAAGGAGCTAAGTGCACCATGTTGACTTACTGGTGGAAGTCTGCTGGGGAGTTCTCCTTTCCAGCTTGCATGATGTCATCAATCAACAGTTGAGTCAATTACTGAGGCAGACATCATGATGCTGCATTTGCCAAGCAACGATACTGCAACATCTCGAAAGTCACGGTTCTACCTGAACGAGTCTGAAATCTACAGGACGTACTCTGCTTGGGGCTCGTCAACATTTTAATGGTTGCAGACATGCCTAATACAGCAGTTAGTCTTCACAATTGCAATTTATAGCTTCAACCTAAACACATAGGTCTTGTTGCTACCTCTGATTTCTTCATTGTCATGTGATGATTCGCCTTCTTTGAAACCAAGGGTCCTTCGATGACTGTAGCCTGCACACATCAATTGCTGATCAGAGGGCTTTCAGTGCTGCTGATGGCATAATTCAACATAAATTCTTCATTAGACTGCCTATCGCATTCATCGCAAGTGAAGGTGATGTACTCTTTGCCCGCTTGAGGGGACATGGTGATGTGTTCAGCAACGTGCTTAAGCATCACATTGTCATACAGCGTGACCCTGTCAAAATTGCTTTGCACACTGAAGCAGGATGCAATACAAAGCGAAACTAGGGCAAGCATTGGCAGGTGCATGATGAACTGCACATCAAAGCTGCTGAAGTTGACTGACAGGCAAGATGCACAGGAACATGTATGCATTGTCAGACCACGACACAACTATGTAATCTGCATGAAAGGCAGCGTCAAAGTGTTGGCAAGCTGCAACTATTGCCATTGCTGGCAAACTCTTTGGTTCTGGGTACGGTAGCCTTGAACATTAAGCCAGATTCTTCCAACTGCCATCAGCTGTATGTCAGAACGCAAATATGCTAAAATTACTTTCCAGATTTCCTTCAAATCAAGAGAATGTGATCTGACCTGGGAACTGCTCAGGATCAAAAGCTCTCGTTGTCTTCAGCGTGAGGACACCTTGTGTAGCATGATGAGCCAAGCTCACAAGGTTCCACAGGGAGTAGGGCTTTCCCTCTTTCAGAGTGACATGCACTTCGCCATCTGCAAGATTGCATTGACTTGAGCTGGGCTGGTAACTCGTCCCGTGCAGCATAATCCGGAGTGTTTGCATAGGCATAACACGCGTCACCGATGCTGTGAATTCTCATTGTACTTCAGTAGTGTGTGACATGATCGCACTGCTGTCATGATTTCATGACTATGTGACACCTCCTGCTGATGGTCCAAGTGCATGTTGTGACACAGCAGTGTGCAATGTGATCATATGACACATGCTGCTCCAAATGTGCAGTATCTCATGGTAGAGCAAGTCGTGCTCATGTGTGAATGTAGTCTCTCAACATAGGTATGCATGGCGATGGCAACAAAGCTGTGATGAGGGCTCACCAGGCTTTAGCACTTCACAGCTGCTTACGAAAAAGGCAGCCAGCATTTGCTGATTCTTGCGCACATTCACATCCTGCGAGTGAAACCCTTGTCAGTTGCGCAGCACGTGATGCTCTGCCGCGTACCTCCCAAATGACACATGCAAGGTGGAATGCATATTTTATATAACTGGGGGTTGGTTTCGTATATTCTGACACATCGATCACTACAGATTTATGTGCAGAGAAAGCTGTGCGGCAAACGGCACCTGATCCTTGATACCCAGGCCAATGTGAGGGAAGTTGAAGATTATGCGGTCAAAGGATGCCGGCAGGCTGGCCATATGTTGCCTTTTGCTGGCAGCCTGGACAGCACAACAAGTTCGCCTCAGCAGCCCAAAATCGGTTGATCAGTTGCAGCAGGCAGGGACTGCTCTTATCTGACGAATGATGCAGTGCATGCAGCATTGTGCTCTGCATGATGCAGAAGCTAGGTTTTGAGCCAGGCATGTGAGCAGTGAGTGCAGCGTGCCCTTGCCTGAAGACTTTTAGCAAGCTTGGTAGCATCGACTTTGTAGCACACAGCCGCACTGCAGTCATGAAGCTCTTGTATAATCTCACTTACAGGCTCAGAGCCCTCCTATGCGGAAAAGGTAACATGCTGAGACTGGAGCGCTCAATGACCATACAGCTCAAAGACCATACAGCTGAGCTGGGTAAAGTGCTCAGCTCTAAGTGCTACCTCGTACTTCGCAAGCAGCGTCTCCTGAGAGTCGAAAGCTGTGGCCACGACGTTTTGACCCTGAGCGCAAAGCAACCTCGCCAAGGCTCTAGCGAAGCTGAAATTGCCCTCACCCACGCAGAGGATGTGCTGCGACTCGTTGTAGGTTGAGGCGAGTGTCTGAAATTGCTTTTGCGCATTTTTGTTGGACTGTTGCCTGCTGCTCTGTGGCCTGCGCGTTTTAGGTACAGGTTTTGAAACACCTTGCGTCTGCCGCTGCTTGTGCTTTTTTGCAGGATTCTTTTTCTTGGACATGCAGATGTGAAACCCGTCAAGCTCTGCGACTGACGTGAGCGTACAGAACGTGCTAGCTGACAACCGCTTGATGTCACATTAGTGATGTTGCACTGCGTTTTGCGACAAGCGCAGTTAAGAAACCTGGCGTCGAGCACTTCTCTCCATGATTAGTCTCAACTGACTAAAGGGTGACAAATATGACTAATGTCAGACACTCACTGCAATAACAGCTGCACTAGCGTGCGTTCAAGCATCAGGAGACATGATTGTTATATTATGAGGGATGAGCAGGCGTTCTGGGCATGACACAGCAATGCATGAGCTTGCTTGGGTCTTGCCTTGTCTCAAGAAGGGCATTTGAATCTTGCCCTCACTCTGCACTACAGCAGGGCAGACACTTTCAACACCCAATGCCTACATCAAATGATAGAAGTGATCAGTTTGATCCTGAGACTGTTCTAGTGATGTGAAATGATATGTCGATGACCTGACCTAGCAAAGCAGCAACCGCAACAAACATCTGAGCTAGCACAAAATAGCAACTACACAGATTTAGAGAAAGCAAAAACAAAGCTGCTGTCTAATGTGTCAGAGTACAGAGGACTCAGCAAAATCTTGCTGAGCATTGTCTGACGTGGTACGACCCTTTTGCGGTCTGACCACGTCTCTGAGCATCTCTATTGCCACGCGGCTGTGACAATTGTCTGTCTGTCTTGAGGATCAGAATCTGACAGCTGCAATCTAGGCTGTCCTCCGAGCTCAAGCAGTCTTCTGCACTTCTAAGCCTGAGTCTGCTATCTCACTGTGCTGATCTAGCTGCTGCTGCAACTGATGCTGCAGCTTCCACTGCTGCCTTGATTTGGGCAGCTTCAGATGCACTGACAGGCGAACGTCAGGGTTGCTTGCTTTGAGGCTGTTGTCCGTGGCATTCTTTGTGTACCACTGACCATCAACAGGAGAACTGCTGCTGCCCTCAGGCCAACATGTGAATCTGCAGACACAGTGCATGTCAGCAATGCTTGCACAGCATGGCAGGCTTGAAATCTGGCAGATTTCACAAATGGGGCTTTGAGGCTACTGGCCGTGGCATTCTTTGAGTATCAATGACCATCAGTGGGAGAGCTACTGCTGCCTTCTGGCCAACACGTGAATCTGCAGTGACAGTGCATGTCAGCAATTGGGACCCAGTAGCCCGTACTGGCAACACCAGGCACAGCACACAGGTCAGGGGCATGCTCAGAGGATATGCCAGTCCTGCAACAGGTCTCGGCTAACAAAGGAAAGGAGCCGTGCCACTGAAGTGCAAGGCAGGTTTGCATTCTGGCATGGTGCCACTTCCACATAAGGATTGCCATTATGCTCCTGCAAGCTCTCAAGTCCTTTGCAATCAAAGCTCAAGGCCTTGCCATGCATTATTATGCAGCGTCTCACAATTGCCTGCGCCTGTATTGATGCCTGGCACTCATTGAATGGCTAAGAGATGGCTGAAGGCATGCAGCCTATAACAAGGGCATTCCTGTTTACTGTTCAAAGCGGGACAGATGCAGTGCATGCATGTATCAGTGCTGGCAACTTACTCAAAAGTGCGCCCTTCAAACTGCCCATCATGTACAAAATGGTCCCACAAGCTGCTGCTGTCCTCAAATGGGAGATTGTTCTTGCTCTTATACAACTCAAAGTTGAAGCATGCAGGGCCTTGGTTGCTCATTGCCACTATGTGGGGAGTGCGATAGGCTGCGGTCTGTTCCGCATATGAATTGGTTTGCACAGTAAGTGGGGCACCCTGCATGCCAGTCACTTGCCATTAAATACACTGCATGCAGCCTGTGGATGAACAGCCAGATGTAGCAGTTGTCAGTGATCCGTATCTGCATGACAGGCCTTGGCAAGCTGTGATCTAATGGCCTGCTCCAAAGCTGACTCTCAGCCTGAGCAAGCTCTGATGGCTAGCAAGGATGCACACGCAACAGGCTATGTCAGGTATGCACAGATATTGCTCCTGCATCCCCCTCCCCCTCGCTTCCGCCCCAGGGGGTTGCAGCAATAATAGCACAGGGCGGAGGGGTGCACCAGATACGTACAATAATTCCTGCTTATAATGACTGCTTTGATGACCAAACAGCGTGTCCTTATACCAGCTGTACTTTCTAGACATATCATTGCAGCCAGAATGCACTGATTGATTCCCAGTTGCATGGTGCTGACGACAAGAATGTCCTTATATGAATTGGCCCCAAAAGGAGATACTATTGTGCATACACACCTGGTATGAGCTCCATCGGTCGTATGTCTGCGATGTCACGGGTGTAGGCCAGTGTGCTTGCAATAGAAAGGCCTTGACCTTAATGAACACAGTTTCCAAGGGATTTAGATTGATCCCATCGTAGGCATCCCTAGCATATGGGTTTAACCTGCACATCAAAAGCTCTAGTCACATTGACATGACAGTGAGATTTGCATTGTCACGCTGACATGAGAGCAAAGAACACAAGCAGCAAATTTGCGGATTCTGTGTACGGCAAGATACTTATTGAAGGTTCATGTGGTGCACCATCATAGATATGCTTAGTGTATGGTTTCATCTTGCACATCAACAGCTTTAGTCAGTAAATCACAAGCAACAAACTTGCGGAGCTGTGTATGGCAAGGTCCTCATTGGAGCTTCGTGTGGTACACCATCTGGCTGCTTGTCAGCTGGCTTCTATAGCTCAATATCATAATCTGATCCAGAGTCGTGCAATGACATCAGAGACATGCAGAACCAGGTGACATCTGCTCTGCTTGTGATGGCATGTCATGGACGCTGCATCAAAGCATCAGCACAATTGCGCATAGACTTTGCAAAGGGAAAAGGGCAATGGGTCCTGAGCAAAGTCGGGGACGGTGGATCACCGGCAGAACCTCAAACTCACCCAGCATTGCAGTTCTAGTTGGCTTTGTTGAGCCAGTCAGGGCCCTGGTGCTTTAGCATGAGGCTGGCAACGGTGTAGCCAGCATTCAAGATAGGAAGATGGAACAATTGGCACACTGGCAACAACACAAGCTTACCCAGCATTGCAGTTCCAGTTGTCTTTGTTGAGCCAGTCAGCGCCCTGGTATTTCAGCATGAGGCTGTCAATGGTATAGCCAGCATTGAAGATGGCAACAGACGAGCCCAGCTCGCTGTTCCACACAGTGTCAGACAGGCGCTCGTAGCACTTGAACACCAGGCCATCTTCCTTGAGCACCTTCAGGCCTGCCTGCACGTGTACCATAAGTGCTTTGTGTCAACAACGATTAAAGCGATACCAACAATGGTGAGTGTCCACTACACTGGTGAGTGTCACTACAATGGTGAGTGTCACAACAATGGTGGGTGTCACACTGATAAGTGTCACCACAACGATGCCGCTGCTGCTGCTGCTGCTGCTGCTGCTGCTGCTGTTGATGTCGATGATGATCTCAATCTTTTGGCAAAAGATATGAGGTGTGCACGGCAAGCCAGCTTGTGCTGGGTGCAAGCACCAACCTTAGTGATCAATCCTGGTTTGTGTTACGCCATGCAGGACAGCATAATTGCATTGTATCGTCACACATGACAGGTGCAACTGTCATTGTTTTTGTACCTGATCAGTAGCCATGACATATGACTGCACATGGGGGTTTTCACGCCGTTCTGCGGTGAGATCGCCGTTCTTGAAGGTGCCTTCACAGCTGATGGTTGCACCCACCAGCTTGACCTTTCCCACCAGGCGAGAGGTCAAGATGCCAGTCCAGTGCAGAAACGCCTGAGCAGGGGAATACAAGGTAGGGGTGAACCAGGCTGACAGTGATTGCCACAGTTGGACGTCAGACGCTCCTACAAAGATGCTCAGAACAAGCCTGACGAGACAGGACTCCGGGCCACACAAACCTAGCACATGTGCTGGAATGTGTCATTACAATTGTTGTTATGATGATTGTTATTACTATCATTATTGTTATTGTCTCAACCCACCGCAACTTGCACTAGTGTTGCAGAGGCACCAAAGTGCGTGCTGCAACTTCTGCATATCTCTGTATGCATGCAGGTGTGAGGCGCATGAGCAAGCTTGAAATGTTACAGAACTGCAAGCCAGCATGAGACATTCCTACAGCACACCAGTACTCATGCCAATGGCACATTCAACGCCGTCAGGTTGTGTACAAGCAAGTGCAAACAAGCTAGACGCCAGAAGTTGAGTCAATAGTGAGCATACCGGCCAGTACGCAGGCAGATGTGGGCCTCTGATTGAGGAGTTCATGAAGACAATGAATCTATAGCTGCTGACATCTGCGACAGCGCTGCTGAGCGCCCAGCCAAAGGTGCCCCAGTCATAGCAGACATTGTCATGAAAGATGTAGCGAGCGTTGCTTGGCAGGTCTGGCAAGGGCACTTGAGAAGGCAGTATGCCTTTGCCCTGCATTGCAGACTTGCTTCAATGTCTAATGCTGGCTGACGTGCTCTTGTCATTCATCCATTCATTCATCCCTCCATTCAGTCATTCATTGATTCATGACACGTGCTAGACAAGATCTGCAGGCCCAGCTAGGTATGTCCTGGAGCAATCAAGGTCTCCAACCAGTTTGGGCTTGCGCTGACTTACACCACGTGCTCTTGTGCTGCACATCACAGTCCTGTCTGCTGGATGGTGTGCTGTATTTGATGCATCTGCAAACAGGTGCCAGGACAGAGAATACCTCATGTGGCCTTCTCAGTACAGGTTGTGTGCAAAACCTATCATGCGCTCATGTTTGCATGTCCATGCACTGAGGCGTGCATTGTTATCTTCATGACAACTTTGGAACTTGTCAATAAGCAGCTTCACATGGCTGTGAAATATGCTAGAATGCATATGGACATCTTGGCATACATGCACAACTGAGCCTGTTTTGGACATTGTCTGTATGACGCCCTACTGGGTGTTTGAGACATCAAAACAATAGTGTAATGTCAGCAACAAGTGAGCACACATCTTACCTCCTGCACTACGATGACATAGTCACAACCGTCGCCCTCTGACATGCCATGCTGCACAAAGTAGTGCAGGTTGCGCTCATACTCAGTGTCTGAGTTGGAGTAGGCGTATAGCACCAGCGTCTCTGGCTGCTCGCTGGAGAGTAACCCCAGCTGCTGTGCTGCTGACATCCACCTTGAGTCCTCAAACCTAAAACATGTTGCAACTGATCGGTTTTCACTCTTAGCCAACCACTTGAAGGCCCACAAGATACAATGATGTAAGAGAGACACAAGACACAAAAGATACATGAGAGACACAATACACACAGACACAAGAGAGACACAAGACACAACAGACACAAGACACAGCAGAGACACAAGACACAACAGAGACACAAGACACCAAAGAGCCTGGAGCCAGTTTACTGAAGCAGCAGTGATGCTGTCAGATGCCACTTCAAACATCCCTAACTTGTGTTAAAGCAAAGGCTTACTGTGGCTGTGTCAAAGCTGATGTCAGCAGCATCACTAGTCCAATCACAAGCGTCGCAGCCAAGGCTGGCAGAACCAGCTTGCTGCGCATTCCGAGAATGTGCTGCTCCTTTCTGGTCCCGACTGGGGAACTCAGAGCCTTCATGCTGACCAGCTTCTGGTTCTGCAGATCTTCTTCAGGCAGCAAAGGAAGTAGTGGTGCTTTGCCCCTGCTTGGCACATCATTGCTGTCATTACTGATGCTGTCTCAGTGACACAAAAACGCATGCAGTTTGACCATGGCATCACTTTCAACTTCTGCTATGCTGCTCACTGCCGACAAAATCTGGATTGGACAAAACCAAATCATCACCTACACAAATGCAGCAGTTTGCAAAGACCCAGGTGTTGTGTGACAAAGATTCAGATGCAAATTCTGCTATGCCTACCCTTGCTAGCTACAAGTGGACAGCATTTTGGCAGCTCAACAAGTCGGACAACAAGCGTTGGCACAACGCAACTTTGCGACTGGACTCCAGACTTATGCACACCATATTGCAAGTCAGTATGGCTGCAGCTCAAGGTGCTGGCTCACCTAAAGGCCAGTATTTTGTCATTCAGGTGCATGCTAGCGCAGGTTTCGCTGCAACGACCTGGGATCAGTAAACTGTCGCCGCAGTTGACTTGAGAGATACAAATGCTCTGTCAGAGGCAAAAGCAGTAGCTCTGTAGATGTCCCCGGTGAGTGTTCAGTGTCAGCATGTGTATAAAGGTTGCAACGTTTTGACCAGGGTCTCACAGAAGTGTCGGTGATCGAGTGTAATTCTGAGCCTTCTCGTATTTTGGATTGATAGTAGGACTGTACCCTGGCAACGTGGCAGCTTCACACGGATTGCCTGATACAAAAGTGCAAGCTGGTCAGCAAAGGGCGATGCCGAAACACGACTCAAAAAGCTGTCGGTGCAGCACGAATGCCGCGAGTCACAGGCTCAAGACAGAATGTTGCTGCAAGCCTCGAGACTGACGGTGCAATCCTTGCTGTAGTCGGCGACCAAAGTATTGATCTCTAGCAGTCATGGCACCTGCAAGGGATTCAGGCATTTCGAATCTGAGCCGGCTCAGCAGAAGATGAACCGGTGAGCAAGTTTTGGCAAACAAAGACTGACCAGACTCTCGAATCTGCAAAGCGATTTTGATCTGCGCGAGCAGAGCAAAGCGCGCTTATCAATTACGTTTGCAGCATTGACGCCTTTTCTCATTGCAGTTATTGTCTTCGCATTGGTGCAGCGCAATGCTGGCAAGTTCAGTTGCGAGCACATGCGCTTTGGCAAGCCACCCGAATTCTTGTAGACAGGTCGAATCAAGACGCGTGCGTTCAACACTTGAATCCGCGCCGGCTGCAGCCCATGTTTGCTCCTGCAGACCTGCGTCAGCACCTTTCTGCAAAGTGAGTAGTTGATCCTCATGGTGCTGCACCATGTCTTTTGCACACCGCTCATGTGCTGATTTTCTGAGCACGTGCAGGTGCAAACAAAAGTTTGCAAGCGTGTATTGAAGCGACGTCGGCGTTGCCAGGCAACTGCCAAACAGGACACTGATCTCGACAAACCAGAAGACGACACAGACATTGATGTAAGCGGCTGTGCACTTAGCACATTGCACTTCAGCCAGAGGCGGACAGTATGACATGCAATGCAGAACACAGAGTCAGAGTTGGCACAGAAACAGGCTGAACAAACACGGCTTCGGAAGGCCGAGAAGTTTATGAAACTGGGAACGGGACAAGCAGAATGTGCCAACTGTGGCTATCAGTATGACCCAAAAAAGGGCGACAGTGAGTACCCAGTGTCCCCTGGGACAAAGTTTGAGGTATGCCTAAGCACGCATTCTAACTTGCGGTTCTGCGGCAAACACATGTCAATATTGCTTGCCATGTATCAGCTTAGACTTGCAATTGCACTGCAACAGCCATTGTGAACTACAGCTGTCAAGGTTTGCCGAAGTTGTGCTTGATCTCGTTTCTTTGCATAAGCCACTTGCTATGTGCAGAACTTGCCAGAAGACTGGCAGTGTCCTATATGTGGAGCAGCAGGAGCCACTTTCCAGTCAAGAGCACGAGTTGTAGCTGGATTTGCAGAAAACCAGGGATATGGCTTGGGAGGCAATTCTTTGACATCAGGCCAAAAGTCACTGCTGATATACGGCAGTTTGCTTGTAGGCTTTGCTTTCTTCATTCTGGGCTACTTCTTGCAATAGTTTGCATGTCTTGTTTATCTTTCAGCAGACTATCAGCAGAATCACGAGCAGCTTATGGACCAAAACATTGCAACAGACTTGCGCAATGCTAGTTACTACTATTCAAACGAAATTGAAACATCCTGCAACTATAACGCCAACATTTTATGGTACACAAGATGCCTACACGTAATGGTAAGTAACTGACTGCATGATGTCCATGAGCATACCCAAACGGATGGGCGGTGCTGTGTGCTAGACAATATGTTGCCAACGAAGCAGCAAATGCATCACTTTGGGCCTGGCAACTTTGCCTTCTTGGCAGCAAGATCGCCAGCTGCATTCTGCCGTTCCCGCTTGAGACCCTGCAGATCAGAATCTCACACAAATGAGCAACAGCACAAGATTCAAGTCTATGTGTCACGCTCAGCTGGGTGATGCAAATTTCAGCAAAATAGATGGTTCACTCAGTTGGTGGTCTGGAAAATAGATGACGTGGCACTTGAGCACAATGCGGATTGCATGTTGCTTGAGCTTTGCACAGCAATTTTGATTCACATAGTGCGTCAAATGCCAGATGCCAGCAAATGTTTGTCAAGCAGAAAACATAGTGTCGCCCTTACCTTCATCTTGTTGAGGGCCATGGAGTCGAGGTCTTGCTTGGGCATGTAGATGCGACCAACCTTGCCCTCAAGACTGTCAAAGGACACATTCTTCTCCTGCAGACATTTCACAACACTGCTAAGCACAACAATCTGCTGACATTTCACCACACTGCTAAGCATGACAGCTTTCAGACATTCTGCAGCAACTGCTAAGCACAACAACCGTGGAACACTAGCGATTATGCTGACAATGTATGTCACTGATGCAAGAAGCTGTACATGAAGTTAACAGAAACCCAGTACTGATGCTATGCCTCAGCGTTTGGAAGTCCAATTGGCCCCGGCAGCTCAGCCGACAGCACGGCGCAACTCAGGACACTCTCAATTGCAGACAGCGTCAGATCTACCCAACTTGTCTCGACACAAGTGCTGAGACGTAGATTGTTGACAATTTACTTCATTGAATTCAACAAGTTAACTGCCTGGCAAACATATATGCAGGATGCCAAAGACGCACACATGCAGCAACATGTGCAGCCTTCTTGAGGCCACAAATCAGCTCAAATCAACAAATTGACGCAACACCAACCTTCTTCTTTTCAAGCTTGGGCTGTTTCATGGACTGCATCTGAATCTCATCTGGGGCTGGTCGGCTTCTTCTCAATGAGAAGTCTACCCGGGGACCAATCTCTGCTAGCTCTGTGCGGGGCACTTGTGCACCAGACCTCTTGAAAGCAATAGCATACTGCCGGAGTAACAGCCGGTCACCCGTTGCTGCTACAAACATGACATGGTCCAGCCCCTGCGAAGCGAAAGTATGGTGAGGGAAGCAGCAATCCTGGGCTGCTGCTACCCATAGGCATCATAACATCATAAAATCATAACATGATGCCTGATGCTATGGAGTTTCCTTTTGTGTTCAAGAAGGAGAAAATGCTGCTCTCTAGTTACAGCACTATGCACAAAGGAGGGATACACCGAAATGAGATGCTGAATGCAGATGCTCAGTATGCAGCAAAAATGGCTGAGCAGCACCCTCTACAGGGCTGACTGTTGTCAGCAGATTGAGCTGTGACTAGTACTATAGTTTAACGGCAAGCATTCTGCAGATTGCAAGCAAAATGGCTCATAAGCAGCTACAGAGCATGGATAAGAAGTGCGATGCAGGGTTGAGGTGTTACAGTAATTTCTCTTTGTACAGACACTTGATGTAAGGACACTTGTTGTAAGGACATTCTCAATGTAAGGACAGCGCAATTGGTTACCAATCATTGCATTCTGACTGCAGTGGCACCTCTGAGTAAGGACAATCTGATATACCGACAAATTTGTTCAGCCGAGGCAGTCATTACAAAGAGAAGTGCTAAACCTTCAAGTTGATGGCATCTATTTGTCTGCCTCTGAAAAAGTCAAGCAACAAGCTCTTAGCCATCTTCAGCTCAGGGTTGTTGTCAAAGCCCTCTCCCACAAACACAAAGCATGGCTGCAGTCAAGCATAATTTACTTCAGAGGATGACGCATGGGATGATGCTCTGCCACCTACTGCGGCACTTCAGTCAATCATTCCATTCACAATGCGTGCTAGACAGGACCAGCAGGCCCAGTTGGGTACGTACTGAAGCAATCAACTGTCTTCAACCAGTTCGGTCCTGTGCTAACTCAAATTGTTTGTATTGAGCAAGAGGGGCGAGGGTACACTTAGACATAGCATTGTGCAGGAAGATAGTATCAGAACAGGTTTGCCGCAAGCAATTGCTTGATTCATGCAGAAAGTCAGCCATCATGCTCGGTCTGGCAAAACTCAACACGTCCAGTCAGTGCCTCATCTGCATGCTGGCAAGTTTACCTTGTTGCCTATCTGCACAGCTGTTGCAGACTTTGCAAATGCTTTGATAGGTGTAAATCGCTCGACGCCAAGCTCCAGAACGTCATGCAGGCGACTGTTAAAGAATCGCCCTAGAGTGATGTTGTGCGGCCTCTTCTTGCTGTGGTTGCCCAGAGCAAACAGACTGCTGTCTGTCTTCTGTGAAAAGTGCTCTAGATTGGTGTCACCACCTGCCTCAAATGGCCGCACATCATCATTTTTCCTGGTGTATTTGACTGAGTCTCCCTGCAGATTGAAAATGTTCCAAACTAGCCATAAAACTGCAGCTTGCAAATGATGTATTGCGCGCAAAAATCTTATTGTACTGCAGGACAAGGAGCTGCAGCAGGCATTGACTCACAGCAGCTTTGAGCTTGTGCAGGTCTGACAAGACGTCTTTTGTAATTTGGCTAGTCTTGCCTCCAAAAAGGATCAAAGCTCGCTTAGGATCCTCTACCTGCAATGTACAGTCCAGCCACATGACGTGTACACAGCACGCTGCAGGGCGTTGTCAAAGCTGCAACCTTCTACGCAGTTTACTGACCAACTTTGGCTCGCGTTGTTGAAGCGCTCGCTTTCCCTTTTTGGTCTTTGGTTTCTGTAGCTTGGTTTCTGCGCCAGTCGTCTTCATGCGAGACCGCCCGGCGACTGCTGTGCACCAAAGTTGTCCAGCGACAACGCTCAGTTCAGCTGTCGCGAGGGCCTCTGGGCAGTGAAAGGTGGACAACTCTCACGTCGCAGATGCGTGACAACGAAGCGGCAGATTTGGTCTGGCAGTGTCGCGACGAGACCGAGCAGGTCTCAGGCGAGTCTTTCCTACTGGGCCTGGGGTTTATGAACAAATCTGCTTCACGAAGGCCTGTGCAACTGTCGGAATACTGTCGGAGTTCAAGGCCTGGCGGTGTATAGGGTTTCAAACCCTAAGCAAGCTTCTGCCGCACTTTGGCAGATGCTTGCACAAGCATGCCTGAAGGGTATTCTGTCAGTCTCTGATGTAAAGCTGTCAACACAAATACTTGTCAAAATAGTGACCCGCTTGTGGCAGTTTCACATCAACGCGTGTGATAGCCCGCGAATGGTGACGGCCGTCACCATTGCTACTTTGACCGCCTAGCCTGCTTCTGTGCTGGGCTGTGTTTTGCACCTCATGGCACATCACAGGTCATGCCAAAGCAGGCAACGCACGCCATGCGCATGCACGCTCCACGGATGTCTCTCGTTGCGTTGACCTATTAAGGCTGTGTTTGCTCGACAATCGCTGCGACTGGACTGCATCAATGCTCACAACGTCTTTATAGGCTAGTTCTGGTGGTCACGGTGACGTCTGCTAGCACCATCGCAACCGAGCGCTGCGCAACTTGATCTGCAACGGCCAAGCGTTACATCTGCAAACGGACAGTACCATAAGTTCACTGCTAAACTCGCCAGCACGCAATGCTGGGGCCCGGCGGGACCATGTCGGGGCTGTACTACGATGACGCGCGAGGTCTTCGGTGAGCGTACGTCCTGCAGAGCCAATTGTCCGTTGCAACAATCGAAGCCAATATTGGGGGACTTGTGTGCGCAGGAAAAAGAACAAAAGGTGGAGGCTATTGCAGTCTTACTTACCGTTCCTTGGCTGGGGCTTGCTAGCCCTTGTAGCGATTTTCCTGACATTCCGAGAAGTGCATGTAAGCCGCTTGGGGCAATCTCTGAAATCCACACAGCAAGCTTTGCAATTAGTGCAAGGCGAGAGAGGTGAATGGCAGGTATGCGTTGACATTTCTCTGCGTCAGCGGAGTCTTTGGTGCTCACAAATGTATTGCTGTCTTGGCTCACAATTGTCATGCAGCAGTAACACCCCACCTTGCATCACAGCACATTCAAGCACTTGATGGCATGTGTTGTTACACATGAGCGTGTGCATCATTGTGATCCTCATTTTCCAATGGACCGTAATCTTTCTTGACATTACATCGTTTGTGAAATCAGGCATCCGCCTCTGCCAAAGATAGGAGCATATCACAAATGACGCAGAAGATCAACCAGATAGAGAGAGATCTCAAGAAATCGCAGAATCAATTTGCTGACGAGAAGTCCAGACTGACAAGCAGAGAAGCAGAGCTCCTGAAAGCCAAAGCGGATGTATGCTCTTTGCCCAATGCATGCTCTGCAGTGGCACAATAGATGACAGCAATGCTGGTCAGAGTACTGCATGATTCACATCCGCACAATGCATGGTACATGTTGCTGATGGTTTGGGGGAATGCAGCCAACTGTCAACAGGCCACACAGACTCTGAATTGCATGGATCC
Organism: Trebouxia sp. TZW2008; assembly: GCA_002118135.1. Taxonomy (NCBI): domain Eukaryota; kingdom Viridiplantae; phylum Chlorophyta; class Trebouxiophyceae; order Trebouxiales; family Trebouxiaceae; genus Trebouxia; species Trebouxia sp. TZW2008. Next base: position 348,856 of record BDIU01000210.1, read on the forward strand.
TGCTTCACTCAGTTGCTGTATCCAGGTCTGCAAACTTGCATGTTTTCATGTGGCAACAAACTGCTGCATACGTGTATGCATGTCTGTAGCTACTTCATGGTGCACCAGGGGTGCGAAAACCAAATGCTGAATGTCTTTCAGTCAGCAAAGGATATAGCGCATTGCTGTCCAAGCAGACAGACGTCATACTCTGTCTTGCTTTGTGTAGAGAAACCACTAGAGAAAAGACAATCAAGGAAACAAAACGTGTGCTTCCTCTGAAGCAGTTGCAAGTTGGAGAAATTGTTCTTGTGATCTGCAGAGTATTGCAGCAATCAGGGAGTTGCAGAGCATTGCATAGGAAGCATATATATGTTGGCTTCTGTGTCAACCCCTCTGGGGCAAACACCACAAAGTAAACAAAGTACAACTGCTTTTCTGTGAAGATGGTGCAATCAAGGAGACTTTGTGATCTGCAGAGTATTGCAGCGCACACAGAGTTGCAGGAGATACATCAAAAGGCTTTGTCAGACCACAGCAGCACATCACACCAGGCCTCCAGCTGTTCGCAAACTCTCACACAGATGAAGACAAAGTAAGGCAACCAATGACATGTTGACATGTGGCATGTGACATGCGTAGCAATTGCATGTATTGCATTCATTCAACATGCTCAGAGCTCCTGTCAAGAAGTAACACAGAGGAGGACTTACACAACTACTTTGATGGATGATAAGAGTAATCACTGTCCATGCTGTGTACTTGAAACAACTGAGTTGCTCATCTGCAAAGCTGTGCAGGCAGGAATGCAGAGCTGTCTAAGGATTTTGGTCAGCTGTATTATGTTGCTCATGACGAAAGTCAGATTCAGTTTGCATCTTGTCTGCTGCTAGTAACGTTAACCTGCATAGCTTTGCATTGCAGGAATGCAGAGCTGTCTAAGGATCTAGGCCAGCAATATGATGTGGCAGCTGAGCTCAGGCGAAGCCTTGAAGCAGAAGTTGCGCTACACAAAAGCAATGTGAGTCACTGTGAAACCTGCAATTGGTCATCCTGGCTAAGAGCTATCACAATAATAGCCATGCGAGTCATTCTGCAGAATTTCTTATTGACCCTGATTTCTTTGGGACCAGTTGTCGTCATCAAAGATTGCAAGCTGTTTGACACCATCGGAGCATGTGTCTGTAATCTTTCTGTTTGCATGAGCCTTGGCAGCATTGGAATATGATGTTGCAAATGAGCTCAGGCGAAGCCTTGAAGTAGAGGCGGCACTGCACAAAAGCAATGTGCGTTGTCCTGTCGAAACTAAAACCCAGCTTGCCTGGCAAGATAGAACTTGTGCTGAACACACCTAGCATCTTTGCCAGAATATATCATTTAGTCAATAATGACATGACTATGTTGCTTTACTCTGCCATCCCCATACCGCCATTCAGACTCTAACTGTCACCGCAAATCTGCAAGCTTTTTGGTTCTGCGGCAGGGTGCCTGCAAACGCTCCTTGTGCGAGCATCAGCAGTGTTGCCGTGTGTCTTCCGGGCATGTTTGGGTTCAGCTTTGCACAAGTAATCTTGTGAATGAGCAGGCCTCCTGTGGTCACTGGGTGTCAAGTTTGACTTGTGCTGGCGCAGTCGACATGCCTGACAGTGTCAATGTTGCCCTGCAAAACGACCTGCTGTTGTAGCTGTTGCTGCATCTGTTTCCAGACAAGCGCAGCAATGATAGCATTAAACTCCTGCAAGCCCAGTCTTGAGCAGGTGGTTCATCATAGGAGCCTCAGATGGCTGGGGCACACAGCACGCACGTCACAGGATGAATTACCTTTTCATTATATGTTGGGCAGTTACCAGGTACGAAAGCTAGGGGCCAACCCAGAGACACTTGGCAGACAACCGTGTACAAGTACCTCTCTTCCCACCATGCTGAATGCAAATGAATTAGGTTAGCACAGGACCAAACCGGCTGTGACACAGTCCACCACTCAATTGAACACCTAGCTGGGCCTGCTGAGCCCGTCTAGCACACGGGTTCAAGGAATCTCTCAAGAGCATGCAGCAGCAGCATTGACGTGGTGCAGGTGCTGATGCCACGCATCAAATGTGGTGCTGCTGCAGAAATGTGAATGCAATTGCGCATGGTGCTTTGAATGTGATGCTGCTAGAAGGCTTTCATAGAGAACCCCATTGGTTTTGGCAGGAGAAGCAGTGGCGCAACAAAGAAGCAGACCTTAAAAGGCAGCTGTCAGGGCTTGAAGAGCATGAAATTTGAGTGCAACTGCCCTTGGTGCTTTGAATGTGATGCTGCTAGAAGGCTTTCATAGTGACCGCCATTGGTTTCTGCAGGAAAAGCAGTGGCGCAACAAAGAGGAAGATCTCAGGCGGCAGCTGTCAGGGCTTGAAGAGCATCATGCCTCCTGCACGTAAGCGCAAGCCATTACTTTTTGCTTCCTCAACAGCAGTGAATCACCATATGTAATCCTCAATACCCAATACAGAATGCACAATACGTAGTATTTGAGAGTGTGGATCACTGAGGTGCAGTGCAAATCATCAAATACGCCATATGTTGGTGCCAATACATAACATCTAATACGCAAGAGTTTGAGAGTCTCAATCACTGAAATGGAGAGTATGGTGATTCACTGCTCAATGGCATACCCTTGCAGATGCCACTGAAAGCTAGATCCATGGACCAATCGAGATCAGTCAAATTTTGCTTCCTCAGTAGGGTTGGTCACTGCAGCAATTGTCACAATTTAAATGCATTGACCAATTGAGATCAGTCAGTTTGATGCGCTCAGTGCAATGCCATTAACTTAAGCATGGATGGAAGCAGCGCTGTGCATCTGGTACTGTGCTTCAGAACCAGTGGTAGCTTATCAAGAGTATGCAATATGCCTATGTGTTGTGTGCTGGCACTTATGAGTCCATCTCTGTATATTGCAGGTCTTGACATTGCAGGAGAGAGTCCCCACTGGATCATAGCCATACACACCAGCATCCAGAATTGAGCCAAGACCAGCATTCATGCTCAAGCAGCTGGAACCACTCCTTCAAATGTGTCCCTGACTGTGTATCACTTGAAGCTTTTTGCATGCTAGCAGTTGCCATTACAACCTCAAGTACAAACCACTGATGGTGCAGGAAGGAGTTCCCTGATCTTAGCCATACACACCATCATTCAGAGTCGAGCCACGACCAGCATTCATGCTCAGTTCAAGCAAGCTTCACTCCTCACCATGTGTCCCTGACTGTGTATCACTTGCATCTTGTTGCATGCTGGCAACCACGAGTACAACCTCAAGTACAACCTCAAGTACAAACCACTGATGGTGCAGGAAGGAATCCTCAACAGACGACGGCCACACACATCAGCATCCAGAATCAGATGCAGATCAACAATCAGGCTCATTGCGTCAGGATCCTGACTCCATTACTCAGAAGCTAGCATCAGTCATGCCTACCCGAGAAATGCTGCAGCAGGCTCACCCTGGGATTGCAGCAGCAGCTGACATACTACTTGGACAGACTGCCCAGAACACGAGTCACAACGCTTCTGCCCAGGTCCACAACAACTCACAAAATGTTCAGGTACATAGACACACTGTTGACAGCGATTGATACTCATACACACCTGGATGCTGGGGCTGTCATAGCAAAGCATAGGACCATCTGACACATTGGTGCACATATCAATCAGCAATTGCCAATCACAGATGAAAGTAGGAGCCGGAGGGATCCACACCATCTGCACTCCACAGTGTATGCAATATTGTGGAGTATCAGCCATGTACAGGAGGAGACGCTTTACATTGCTGCATTGAGATGAGTCTTCACGATTAATTTGCAGCAGCAGTCCTGTCGCAAGCTATGAGGTGCAGGCAGGCCTTGAGGATTAGTCACACAGGGATGAGTAGCAGATGTCTCAAGTCATGTGCAGTACACTTGAGCACAGGCAAACAGTGCACAGCCGGGACAGCAATTTGATGTATCCACAGCTATGCCTTCTGCTGCTTAGGTACAAACAGGCTCCAAGGGTCAGTCACAAAAAGAGGTTCACCAGCGTCCAGGTATATGTTGTCAGGGCACCAGAGTATGAAACCCAATGCAGCATTCTTGCGCACTAGGCTCGAGGGAGCATGCAGTCCAAAGCTAGGTTTGGATATTGATGTGTGCACAGCTGTGGCTGTTGCTCATCAGGAACAGTCAGGCTCTGAGAGTCTGCTAGACAAGGGTTTTCACTAGCATCCAGGGTATGTTGTTCTGGCATCAGAGTATCACGCACAATGTAGCATTCTTGCACATTAGACTCAAGGGAGCATGCACTTTGCAGCTAGGCATGGAGCTTGATGTGTCCACCGCTGGGGCTGTTGCTCTTCAGGAACAGTCAGGCTCTGAGGATCAGTCACAAAAGGGGTTTGACCAGCAGATAGTGACTGATGTTGAAGGGCATATTGGTCAGGCAGAAATTCCTTGGCGGCAGGTGGCAGGGCTGTTGCATTCCCAGGGCATCACAGACCCACAAGGCCTGGTGAGTTTGATTTGCCCCATCGCCACTACTAGCATCATCAACACGTGCAATGTGGACCACATACTCAGTTTACATTGACGCTTCCGCCCAAGATTGCACTTCAACTTTCCAAGTTCAGCCTGACATTTTACAATGCGGTGTGACTATCTTGGTGTTACTGTTGGTGCTGATGTTGCTGTTTCTGTTTTTCTTATCACATCTGGGTTTTACTTTCCCTCATGGTCATCCTATCACTTCATTGTGGTAATGAAAGGCTGGTGATGCTGCACAGGGACACGCAACAGAAAGTCTTCAGAGTCGGCAGTGGACAAAAACACGGTCCAATTTGCTTGAGCAGACTCACTAGCAGAGTGTGATGCTCATTTCAGTCTCTTATTTGACGGTCAATCGTCAGCATGTGTAACGGGGCGCATGAAAAGGGTATGCTAGCTACATGTCAGAGAGCGAATTAAGTTGCCCTGTAACATCATGATGCTGTGCAGGGACACATGACTGAAAGTTCGAAGACTTTTGTGGGAGCCAGATTGGCAGTGGACAAACACACTATCAGGGTCCAATGTCCTGGTGCAGATGCAACATCAGAGGATGATGCTCTCATCAGTCTCTTATCTGATGCTCAGGGGTTAACACAATGCTATGCAGGGACACATGACTGAAACATTAAAGACTTTTGTGGGAGCCAGATTGGCAGTGGACAAAGACAGGGGCCAAGTTCCTTTGGCAGATGCAACAGCAGAAGATGAGGCTCTTGTCACTCTCTTATCTGGTGCTGGGGTTTCTGACCCTAAAGGCAGAGCTCATTTTGCCCAAGCACTTCGAGATCATCTGCTCGAAACACAAATGCAAGACTCTGTTGCTGATACGGATGTGGATGCGCAAACAGGCACAGACAGCTTGCAGTCCGACAGTGAGCAACAGCAGCAAAGCACTGCAGCGCATCAAAGTGAACATGGACATCAGCATGGCATTGCTTCTCATGCTCACAGAGCGTCCCTTACTGACGAAGTTGGTTCAACAGCTGATGAACCTAACAAGCAGGATGCCTCTAGCAAACAAACAGCGTAGTGTTCATTTGACATGCTACTGACAATCTTCAAATTGTTGACATGATAGCGCCAGATCAGTAGGCTAGCTTGATGCCTTGACAAACAATCTGTCAATGATATGTGATCAGTGAAATAAATGCCTGCCATTCATGTTAAAGTTTGCATGGGTCCTGATGTAGCCCAACGATCAGCTGGAGGTGTGTTGGGTGTCGCAGATACTCTCATGCCCAAGGGATGTTTGCTTCTCAAACGCCACGTTGATGCTCATGCAAGCAATCTGCTGTCACATAAGTCAATCACAATGTCATGTGCCACTTATACATAGTGTGATTACTGAGCACTGCATGAACTCTGTTAGTTGTGCGCTTTGGTTGATTGTGTACCGGCTTCAAAGACCCAAAAGGATGAGTGAGATTGACCAGATCATCTGTAAGAAACTTTGTTTCAAGCGGCTTGAAGCAAACATCAAAGGCACTGCTTTGAGACTCAAGGCGACGTTTCAAATTCCTCTTCGATGCTCGTTGATCCTGGCAATGCACATTTCCTGCAGCTCATCAGTCCTGTACATGCGACCTGCTCTTCAGGCGTTGGGCCGTGATGCAGCTATGAAAGCTCTGAGCTCATAGTCAGATCGCCGGTGGCTTGTTCGGCATATGCGCCATGTTGCTGCGCACGGTGGATGCGTGCCCAGCAGGCCAACGTCCCGTTTAACCAGAAGCCTACCGGCATTCGGGCTTCAAAACTCCCAATTTGCTGGAAGTCCCGTCGTCTGTTGCAAGAGCAACAGGGCCTCCAAGCTTGGGCGGGCTCATGTGCTGCAGCCAGTGGCAGGTACTGATCTTTGGTCAGCCACCATCGGCTTAAGAGGCACAGTGCTGGGCAACTTACCCAACACATCCGCTGTGCAGTCTTCAAGCCTACTCCTCGAGAGCCACTGGGAGCCCGCTTGATCTCGGGCATCCTCAAGACTTCGAGTGTGCCCTACAGGTGGTCGTTTTGCGTGTCAGCTCTTTACAACAGTGTCTCTCTGCAAGGACTGAAGCTTGACAGCAAGATAGACACTGAACACAACTTACTGCTTGGTAATGCAGCTCGTACGTCCCAGAACCAAGAGGCTTTCTTCATTCCATTAGTGCTGTTGTTAAGCAGGTGACAACTCCAAACTAAAAACAAGCAGCACTAGAGGGCACCATAGCCAAGCAATGCACCAAACTCAACACACTGAGCCAGCCTTCAGCTAATCAGGCGCCTGTTCTCTCTGTCACTGCTTTTTTTCATCCATCGCAGCAACACACCCCAGTGCGCATCAAGTGTTGATCATTGCTTCAGCAGCTGTTGCTGTGTGCGACCTCACCATTTGCTTGCATGTCCTGGTCTGAAAGCTGTGCAACAGTTCATCCGGCTTGAATGATGGCCATGCCATGCACAGCACAGCGTGCACAGCATTGACAGCGGCTCAAAACCTCACATCAGGATTGTAAGGCAGTGCGTGGCTGGAGGAACCTCATGCCATTCATTTTCACTTTCATGTCTTGCAATGGGAAGAGACTTGGCCTGTCAGGAATGCTGATATTACCATGTTGGGATGCACACATGGCTGGTGGCAGTTCTGATGTGCATGTCTGGCAATGGAAAACTTTGTCCTGTCAGGAATGCTGTTGATACCTTATTGTGATGCAGATATGGCTGGTGGCAATTCTATTTTTCATGTTCAAGGCCTCACCAGCATTGCAGATCAGCATCACAGCTGCCTGTTTTGTGCTGACCATACTGGCTCTTCCTCCTCGTCTTTGGAGACCCCAGCTGAAACGCCTGACGCTGCTTGCGCTCTACATATTCTTCACCCTTGCTCTCAGTTCAGGCAAGTTGTGCCCTTGTCCTTGCAAAATGATAGACAACACTGTCTTAGCAAATGTGCTAAGTGTGCATGGCACAAGTCTTGTCCTGCTAGCTGTGCCCTGACGCTTTCTGCTGGTTGCTACATTGAGAGTAGCAATCTTGGGCTGCCTCTACAGACAGAAGCTCCCCCGATGATGCCTAGCGGCATTGTTTATCTTTTTCAAAGTCTGATGCTGAGCTTGTGTATGCAGATGGAGTGCCTGCTTTGTCTCAGATGAGGCATCCTCCCGCAGCCCTGCAGGGCTTACCCGACCTGCCCCAGCCAATCCATAGCTACAAATATGTGCTTCTCGACTTGAAGCTGATCACGGTCACTCGCAGATCTGTCAGGCTTGCAGTCACATCAGCTTGCTTGACATTTGTAGCGCTTCAGGCAAGTTACAAACTGCAGAACCAAAAGTTGATAACAAGTGTCAAGTCCATCAGCATCATGTTCATCATTGACCATTGCCTGTTTTCAAGCTGCAGTGGCGTTAGCTTGCTTGATGTTTGTGGCTCTTCAGGCAAGTCACGAATTGTTGTAGCAGAAGTTCACAACAGATTGCAAGTGCTTCGGCATCTTGTTCATCATTGTCCACTGCCTGTTGCCATGCTGCAGTTGTGTCAGCTTGCTTGATGTTTGTGGCTCTTCAGGCAAGTCAGGAATAATGCAGCACCCAATCTTATTGTGGGGTTATGCAACATGATACTTTGCATCATTGGCCGCCACACACTGTGGCGTGGTGTATGCATGCAGTTGCAACTCAGACGCCTGAACCTTGCAAACATCGCATGGAGAACTTTTCTTGTCTGCTGAACACTGCTTGGCTTGTGTCCTGCTCACTTGTATGTTAACTGGCTTGTGAGTGAGTTTTGATCGCGTTGCTGATGCCTGGCGAGACAGGACTTGTGCCACACACACCTAGCAATGCATGCTAGCAAGTGCACAGATGATTTGATTCTTACTGCTGCTGTTGATGCAGAGTTCCAGCCTGTGCCTGACATGCACTCCACCAGAGGAGCTTGCAACTGGTTTGCGTACCTTGCTGCGCCCTTTTGCCTTCTTGAAGGTTCCTGTCAATGAGATAGGTAAGCATCCTTGCCTAACAAACCAGCTCAAACAAAGCTTAACAAGCCTCACAGACCAGGAACTTTGCATAAAGGTCTGATGCTTTGTGCATTTATTCTGCTGCCATCAGTGTGACAGGTGCCACCAAAATCTCCAGAGAGCGCCTTGCTTTGCTTGTTCACAATCAGGTTCATTGACTCCCACGTTGCAACAATACAGGAGTATCTGCTGCAATGCTGGTTGCATGTGCAGGGTTGACCTCGCTGCTGGCTTTACGGTTCATGTCACAAGTCTTTGAAGAGAGCAGGAATCTTTGCCTTGGCGTGGCTTCAAGGGGCATTGATTGGAACAGCTTAGGCCCAGCTGGCAGCATCCAGATTTTGCTGCGGTTGCTTGGCCACCTGTTTACCAATCTGTTGCAGCGCAGCGAGAGCATAGCTCAGGCAATGTGTGCAAGAGGCTTTGTTGGTGCTGACAGCCACAAACTATACCTGACTAACACACAGCCCACGAGCAAGCGTCTAGACATAATAGCAATATTGCTCCTGGTAGTGATGGTTGTCGCCGTCAATGTGGCGCCACTGTGAGTTAGTTGGCAAAAATGCTGAAGCTGATGACAAATTGACAGTGTGTATGAAATTGACAGCATGGAGATGCAACGGCTTCAAATGCAGTGACACCCAAAATGTGGCACCACCTCCAAAGAAATCCGAATGTGTGAGGCTCTATGCACTTTGCATTCATAGCTTGCAGAATGGCTGTCAACAGCGCACTGAAGGTTGTCAGGGTTGAGCCAGTTGCAGTCAAGTTGTGTAAGAAGGGAAGCTGCAGCCACATGCTTGGCACTTGTTGCCGGCAGGACAGGCAGGTGTTGATATCCAAGTTGGACAAGATCTTGCAACGATGAAATCTGCAGCAAAACTAACCATGTGCTCATAAGTTCATAAGATAGAACTGCCATGCTTAAATGCTTGTGCTGTGTGTGGCCAAGTCTGCAAGTGACAGCTCCTGTTCATCCCTGGATGCTAGATTCTTTATGCGCACTTTGCCTGCTTCCCATTCCTTTGGGGCAACAATGACAAGACGATCTGCTGCCAAGCGATCTGTCACCTGCAACAGTTCCCAAGCACTGTTGCAAGCAGACGTCGCAGAAGAGACACAAAGCAGACATCACCTGTGACATGTGCGGCATATGCATCAGCTTGGATGCAAGTGTTGGCACAGATACTTGCATGCCCAAATGAACATGAAGTCTTGGTTATGAACTGTGACATGAGGCACAGCTTGACACTAGCGTTACCCTGATGCAGCATTGCCAGCAATGCCCCTTTTGCCACAGCTTTTGTCATTAACATGGACGATTGTGAATACAGCATATGGGCTGCCAACATCATGCCAATGCATACAAATTAATGCATGCATCCAAGCAATGGTCGAATTGCCATTGCAGCATGTCCTGTAGTGGCCCAGCGGTGTAAATGCTGGTTCAGCAACCTGTCAACTGGCACCATCACCTGGCAGAGCTTCAACACAAACACAGTGGAGCGCATGAACTGTTTGACATCACAATGCACTGAACTGCTGTCATGATGAGTGCTTGCATTGTGCAGGGTAGACTTTGGTGTCGCTCTGTCTGTAGTCTCCCCGGGCTGCCTCAATCGACAGAAGCTCACGGTATGACGCCTACTGGCATAAACGTTTGATTTTTCTTTCATGTCAGTTGGCTCACCTTGAAGACTTGCTTCATCTTCTTGGCTTCCAAGATGAGATCTACAGTGCGGCCAGATTGCCGCAACTGAGCAGCAACTTGACATCCTGCTGGCCGCAAGCTTTCGTCCATGACCATCACTACATCTTGTACCTGAAACCCCAGATGTTCTGCTGATGACAGGTTGCAACAAACACAGACGAGGGGCAGCCTCCAACAATGCTATAGGAGCAGCCAGACGGAGTGCTGTTCATCTTCAAGCGCTTGCAAGGCACATCGATGGCAAATGCACTGTCTTCCATGAGACCACTTGCATTTTGGCCAAGTCTGAATGCTGGTGCTCAGCTGTATCAGTGCAACGTGAAGCAATGCCCAGCGTCACTGAGAACCCCAGGCGACAACATAGGACATATATTTAGCAGCCTCAAGCATTGTGCAGCAGATGAATCTCCATGTTCCGATTAAGGTAAGAGAAACTGCAGAGAATCCGGCCAGCATGCGGAATTATGGACTGTCTCTGCGCTGGCCTTGCAACTCGACAGCTGTCAAGCAAAAGAGGCTTGCCTGATGAGTCAGCTGGGGCAGGAGCTGCTTGTCCTTCAGGAGCTCCACAATGACAGCGTCTCCAAATCCAAAGCCAGCGCAGGGCTGATGGTCACCGCCAAAGGTTTCCAGCAGGTGGTCATACCGCCCACCTCCGGCAATGGCTCGCAGCTCACCCTTCCTGTCCCGCGCCTCAAACACAATGCCTGCAGCGATGACAGTCACTTCAGTGTGACTTGTCTGTCACAGCTTGCCAGCAGGTACACATACCTGCCGCCTCTGGCAATGGCTCGCAGCTCACCCTTCCTGTCTCGTGCCTTCAAGACAATGCCTGCGGCATGAAGCACATGTCAAGCTTGGGAAAGAGCGCAACATTCAGCTCATCAATCCCATCTCACACCTCAAAAACAATTTCTGCAGCAAAATACAGCTGTTGTGCGCAAGCAACGGGGCAAAACAGTTGTGAGCTGTCTTGTGAGCTATGCAGCAGCTGACTGCCAGTGGGCCCTGCTGCAATAGCTTGCAGCTCCGTTCAGGTCTCTCGCCTCAAAACCAATGCCTGCAGCGTGACTCACTGGTACAACACGCCAGACCTCTGACAATGCAGCCATCATGCATCAGCCGTAACATTGTGTGCCGGTCGCTCATCATATACTACACCCAGCAATAAGCAAACATTTGACAGTATGACCTCTGAGACGCAAAGCAGCATGTGGAGAGCGCAATACGGTGGCAACAACATGTATCATACAAGCCTACTGGAGTATCGAGAATTGGATTGGCCATCATGTGTGCTGTACCTGTGTAGTATGCCAGTCCTCTGACAACGGAGGCATCGTATATCAGCCAGTCTCTGAAGCCATATCCTTCTGCAAGCTGAAACAGGCGCTGTAGCTGCTGCACAGCTTCATTGTCCTGCCCAAGCAGCTGCTGCACATCGTCCAGGCTGCGCATCTGCATGGCGCCCATAATGCTGGAGATTGCATCACTGCTCAAGCCAGCAGCCTGAAGCTCTGTCTCAACCTGCAACCAATCCACATTGTATGAGTGCGTAAAGCTGAACAACAGTCAAGGTGACAGCTGTGCCTGCTGCTGCTGCTGCTGCTGCTGAAGACCGCATAATAGCTTGAAGGTCTGTCTCAACCTGCAGATGCATGGTGGTTTGGGAACACGACTTCTTTCACCACAGCAGGCAGCAGGCATGCCTCCTAATGACCACTGGCTAGCACAAAGCAGCTGCTGCACATCTTGCAGGCTGCGCATCTGCATGGCGTTCATGATACCGGAAACTGCATCAGTGCTCAAGCCTGCAGCTTGAAGCTCTGTTTCAACCTGCAAACACTCAAGTATGTATGAACATAGAAGTAGAATGCAATTCAAGTGACAAGCGTGCCTCATTACGATGCTAAGCACTGGTCAGCAGCACAAAGCTCGAGCCGCAGACACAGTATCAACATGTGGGCATGCAGTCAATTAAGGTAGACTTTCAACAGGTCAACTTTTGCATGACAAACATGTCCAACCCTGTGAATCAGACGCAGCCTGCCCCAAGTGCACAAAGGCTGAGATGTGATGAAACAATTTGCAGCTTTGCTTCAGTAACTGCAGAGTGGATCACAGACATGCCTCTCCCTATTCCTGAGGCTTGGACATCAACCTCTATCTGAGTGCAGATGTCACAGCAATGCTCCGCGGACAATTGTGATTGGGTCTATGCAAGCCAATTGTAGAGTGTGACCAAGCCCAGCTCAAGACACCACGAGTAATACCTGATTCATCTAACACTTGTTTACAACAGCACGACTGCCCAACAATGTGTTGACAAACTTACAGCGCCCGCACACAAACAGCACTTACCACATGAAAGCAGAGACTGCATGTGCAGGCAGGACTTGATGGCTTGTAAGGGAAAGCAGTGCATTACCCCAGCACGCCAGTCCAGGGCGGAGGTTAGGTGGAGGGTTGGTGTGGACTGAATCACAGACAGGCACGTCACGGGGGGCGCAGTGTATAACAAAGCATGAGGGCTATAGCACATGCAGTGCCCTGCTCTCACATGTCATGCATTGCTGCTTGGCTGCTCAACAGACCTTTGTTTTGCAGTGTGAAACATACAATTTTGCTGGAAGTCACTGCTGGCAACTGTCAATGTCTCCACCTGAGCAGGATCCTGAGCTGAAACATGCCACGAATTCAAAGCCTGTGGCCCACCACCAAGTTCAGACTCTTTGGCGGCAGCTTTCAGCTCAAGATTGAAGATGACATTTGCAAGCAGCAATTTGCAGCATAATGCTGTCCTGCCTTACAGGCCAAAATACTGCACGTCGCAACGTCGCAGGCCTGTAACAATCTGGCTGCATTACAATCTTGACATGACACACCGACCAGCAAGTTAAGGGACGGCTCAAGGCCAGCTACTCAGAATTGCTTGTGTGATCAATGTTGAGGTTGCATATTCAGCCAATGTCAAGTCTCTTGCATGTACATCATCACGCGTGACATGCTAATGTTCCCTGAGGCGCTGCTGTCAAGCCTGTTGGCTGTATGGCAGCCATTTGCAACAGAGCGCATGCTTGCATGACCCCACACGCTGACATGCTTGCAAAGTCTAGAGCTGGAATTGTCAGGTGCAGTTGACCATATGCACGCCAATGCAGCAGCAGAAGCTCTAAGATGTCATTACCTTGGAGCGCTTGTCGACTAGAACAAACATCTGGTGACTTGTCCATCTTGTGCACCGCCAGAAACAACCTGGTGTTTTGTACCTGCTGTGGATGCTCGGATACTTTGTGGGATGATGCAATAGACAGCATGCTTGTGCAAGCAGAATGTCTGATTTGCCGTGCCTCTGGAAGGCTTGTGGACTGTGCCATTTGCTCCTGATGGTTTGTCCCACTTGTGGGATCTCATATGCTTTGTCAGATGCAACAGCAACTGTGCCTGTGCAAGCAAAATGCCTGACTTGCCGTTTCCTTGGGAAGTTTGTCCATCTTATCCACTGTAACAAATGCTCCGGTAGCTGCATCAGGCGGAACCTGGTGCTGATCAAGCACCGCTTGCAGCAGCTGTCGGCTGGACACCTTGATCACCACGTCTTGTGATGTCAGCCCCACATTCTTGAAGAACATGACCATGGCGGCCAGCAGCTCAGCTTCAGCTTCAACACCAGCAACACCTTCACAGCAATTGCAGACAGTCAGCAAGCTTCATGTACAGCAAAGGCTGCAAACAGTGTATTGGCTCAAAGCGCTGTTCCTTGTCAGTTTGATACAGCTGCAAGAGTTGCCTCCACACTCTGAGAAATCTTTATGTGTTGTCGGGCCCGCAAACTTGACATCTAGCCTGCCTACATGCCTGCCTGCTTGCATAGAGACCTGCCTGCCTGTGTCTGCTTGCCTGCCTGTCTGGCTGTATGGTGCCTGTTTGCCTGCCCATCTGTTGAGAGCTTTCACAAGCGTGTAGTCAGCCCATCAGAGCTATACCTATGCAGTCCATGTTCCACTGGTAATGCTCCCTCCTTCTGCCTCTGGTGCTGCGCTCAAAGCGCCAACACTGAGCTAGGGTGAACCACTTGACAGGCTGTGGCAAGCCCTTGCCCTTCTGGAGGACCATGCGGGCTAGCGAGGGGGTGAACTCAGGGCGTAGCGCCATACGTCGGCCACCCTTGTCCTGCAGAGACAGATATGAAGTACAGTCATGCCATCACTGCTTGCATGTCGGTGAGCTCAAAAATCTGCATCTGGCACGGTAAGGCTTGCATGCAGCCCTGTGACGGCACAGTATCACATATACAAGCAGCGAGCAGACACATGCTGGAAGCAAAAACCATGTGTGCTGAGCAATCATGCATACAGCTGCCTCCAAGACAAGAGTGAGGTGTCACAGCAGCACAACATTCTTCACAAAACTAAGATTTGAGTCTGAACCTCAAAGTTATAGAGTTGGTCTGTGATCTCTTCCCCAGCCTTGCGAATGAATAGGGCCTCTGATTCCAGGACTGGGGCGTCCACTTGCTCAAATGCAAACAGTCGGCTGACTCCTATCATATGATCAAATAGCCAATTTCTCAAGCGCATCTCATCAGGATGAAAGTCCCTTGTACCTGAAGACGGTTGGAATAACATAAGTTAAGCTTATCTGCAAAGGCAGGGCCCTATAGTAATGGGTGGTAATTTTTGTCAGCGCGCACCTCTGGGTGGTTGTGTACTTATAGCTTCCTGCTGTGCTTGACGTGCTGGCGCTGCTGCAGCCTTGCGGCCACCTGAAGCTTCCTGTTCCTGCATAACCTCTGGTCATTCCTGACAGTTGCAGCTAGAAGCATCAGTCCTTACAGTAGAACAAGCGTTGGCTCACCTGCACGACTGTACTTGAGCTACAACGGCATCCGCATCTGCCTGAGGCTGCTGATTGGAATCGCACATTGCTGTGACGGGCCTGTGATGCATCCTTTCGCAATGCTAAAGCACGAGAGAGACGGATTGAGCAGAACCTGGCTTGGGAGGGGATGCCTTGCAACATAGGGTTGCACTCACTGATACCCCAGCACCTTTCTGCCTGTCATACAAGCAAGGCAAGGGCAAAATATAACGCTAAGCAAGTAAACAAAGCTGTGATCACTTCTCCATGCCCAGCAATGTGAAGACTAAGCGCCTGAACTTGCAAGCTACGCAGCCCAGTCGATACAGACAATTCGAGCAGCGCAACCGGCCGTGATACAGACAGCTAGCAGGGCTGCGCGCCAGCACACGAGCAAGATCAAAAGCACACAGGCACAGCAGGTAGTAATTGCATTAAATGACCCATTAAACTTCGCACCCCTTGTCAAGCCCAGCGACCAAGCTTCGGCTGCAGATAGCAATACGCAGAGACCGGCCAATTGCTTAAAAATTTGCTTGCAGATCTCAGCACTCTTCAGCGCGCTGTGCTGAGCAGCGGTCGATTGGCCTGCCTCGCTGATGTTGCAGCCCTTCGAGGGTGAACACACTCTTATTGTAGCACATACGATCCTTGAAAGAAAGCCATCACTCTGTGTGATCGCGTTTGATGCGCCAGAAGGACTTTCATGACGCGCTTGAGCAGCAAGAGCCTCTGTCGCCTGGCCTCACGTGACGATGTTGAGGTCTATGAAACAGAAGTTCGGTAGCAAGACCACTAAAGGCAACTCCGTCTCGCGGGACGAGCCAGCTTCATTGCAGAACAGCAGACCGGCAGTAGCCAACTCTTCGGCAATATCAGGTCGCTCTGGCTCCATCAGCCGCAACAACAGCCTTCCCGTGCGTGAAAAGATCCCCCAGCCATCCCTTGATCCAGCATCAGCCCAGCAATACTACGCAGACACCCTCCCATCTTTCCGAGATGTGCCCAATTCAGAAAAGCAAAGTCTGTTCATCAAGAAGCTCCACTTGTGCGCATTCACCTTTGACTTCACAGACCAGTCCAAAAATGTCAGGGAGAAGGAAGTGAAGCGGCAGACATTGCTTGAGTTAGCTGACTACATCAATCAAAAGGATGGCGCCAAGTTCACAGAATCAGTTGCTGAGGATGTCATTTTCATGCTCAACAACAACCTTTTCCGAGCTTTGCCTGCCACCAAGTCTCATGACCAGGACAATCTGGATCCTGATGAAGAAGAGCCAACACTAGAACCAGCATGGCCGCATCTACAGGCAAGTACTGCAAGCGACATCCTCATCTGTAGTCACTGCCAGCCTTTCTGTGCTTCACACCTTGCAAAATGCTGCCTCTTATGCTCGTATCAAATCTCATGCTGCATGTCATGCATGGCCTTGTCACGCATCCAGCCCCAGTCACTGCATCACCTTCTGTGACTGCTTCACATATGCATGCTGATCTTTCTGCACTAGCACAAAATGTAGCGCATCATTGTTTCTGTCACTGTCTGTGACTGATGCCAGGCTGAGCATGGCGTGTAGGATCATGTGACTGTGTTCTGATGGGGGCACCTGAGTACAGCTCACGTACGATCTGATGTCAATGAGCTATATGCTTATGTGCTCTATGTCATGGGCAGAACAACAAGGCTATCTGAGGCCAAGCATGCATGGCGCTGATGGTTTATATGTTTCTGATGCAGATTGTCTACGAGTTTCTGCTGCGCTATGTCTGTGCCAATGACACAGATGCAAAGGTTGCAAAGAAGTATGTAGATCAGTCCTTTGTGGTCCGGCTGCTGGAGCTCTTTGACTCAGAAGACCCCAGAGAGCGGGATTACCTGAAGACCATCCTCCATAGGATATATGGGAAATTCATGGTTCATCGGCCCTTTGTTAGGAAAGCCATCAACAACGTCTTCTACCGCTTTGTCTTTGAGACAGAGCACCACAACGGCGTTGCAGAGCTTTTAGAGATTCTGGGAAGCATCATCAACGGCTTTGCTCTGCCACTCAAAGATGAGCACAAGGTACGTCATCAGTCCAATGTGTATGCATCTGATGTTGGCATGTGGTGGTTGTCAACACTCCTTGGCTCTTGCATATCACTGATGGTATGAGATCACATGCTTGCAGCATTGTGAACAGTCATGCTTCAGACAAGCTCTGTCTGAGTGCATCATAGGTTTCAAGACAGAAAGTGTTTGGTCTGGCCAACAGCATGTTCTAACAGAGTTCTGATGGCGACCGTTGCTGTTGATGATCCTGTTGCGACTGTTATAGCAAGTCTCACAATTAGAGCTCTGTCAAAATATGATTGCCTGCGTGAGGTCTTCCTGCCTGTGATGTTGCTCCTTAGCTCACATCAAATGTGCAGTGGACTCCTGCTCTGACCTACTGTTGCTCATCTGGTCATGCCATGTTGACTCTGCATGTTTCTCATCTGCATCATGCCCACTTGTTCTGTGACTGCTGCTTCTATGACCAAGTGTTAGCTCGTTCTGTGGGCATCTGTAACCGACTTTGGGTTTATCGTTTGGGTGGCTTTGAGGGATCAACAGGAGATTTTCTGGTGTCGTTGGAGCGTTTTGTGACCCAGGCAGCAGCATATCTGGGTGATCACGACTGACACAGGGATCATTTGTTGTGTTTGCAGAGCTTCCTGCACAAAGCCCTGATGCCCCTGCACAAGCCCAAGTGTGTGGGCCTGTACCATCAGCAGCTGGCCTACTGCGTCACTCAGGTGGGCTGCACTCACAATGCTTGAATGCAATCTGCTTACCGGACGTCTCCTATACACAAAGACTCCAACCCTCAAAAAGTCATGGGCATTAGCAGCTGGCCTACTGCATCACTCAGGTAAGATTTACACAAGCTGTCATATACTCTCATGTCAGGTCAAATGGTCATTCCTGTCCGGCTTGTTCTGTTGATGACAAGTCTTGTCTCCTGCCAAGGCATATCCGCCAGCAGCTGACGTAAATGCATTATCCAGGTGAGGTGGGTGCATGCTGTTTAAGAACAATTCATGTGTGAAATGTCTTGAGACCTGAGTTCATCGTCTGTCTCAGCCTCTTCATGCACAGAGACAGCTTTGAGTCACGTGGGTCAAGTGAGGCTTGCAGCTGTTCTGGATGCATGGCGAACTCTACAAGTCTGTGTCTGCAAAGACTATGAGCTACAGGGCTCGAGCTCTTTGAGCGCGAGACGTTTCTTTCTCAAAGAGCTTGCTCTTTGTAGCTCATATTCTTTGCAGACACAGACTTGTAGAGTTCGCCATTCATCCAGAATAGCTGCAAGCCTGACTTTGCACATGTTGCCAAATGTGTCTAGAACAGGTGTACTGCAGAGGGTACAACACGTTCTCCAACACAGAATTGCTAGGAGTCAGTTTTGGCAAAGTTGCATGTGGTCAGGAGCTAGATGCCGTCCATCTTGTGCAAGACATCCAACTTTATGTGCAAAGCATCACGCCACGAGTCATGCAGTGCTGTATCAGCCAGAGCCATGCCAAGGCAGGTACCTCACATGATTTGTCACATCAAATTGGTCACAGCTTTGTTGGCTAGCTGAAGCATGTCAGTATTGTCCTCTTCTTCTGCTTTCTGCTGCTCAGAGGCTTTTATGTCCAGATGGGCTTACAGTATCTAGCTTGATTGCAGCTTAGTGTTGGGATCATGCAGCTCTCACCTTGGTGCTTAAAGGGGTGATCCTCAACATCGATCAGTTTCCCCACATTGCTCATCTGTTTTATGATGCAGTCACACAGTATTGAGATCCTTTTCTGCTGTCTGGCAATGGACATAGCTGCTATCGTGTCTGTGTCGTCTGCACCAGGACACTGCCACTGCTGCTGTTGGACTCGTGGGTTACGCTGACATGTGCATTATGCTATATGTGACTCTGCATGACATGACGCTGCTGGAGACTCTTCAGCCAAAGCAGTCAGACCAGCATTGAAACCTTTTACATCGCTGCGTTTTAATGCAAGAGGAAGGCCTTGGCACACAGATACCAGCAGGCATGTCAGAGCATTCCAATGGTCAGTCCATAACGCTCTGACATGCAATACAGTACATTTTTGTAGTAAAGACATTTGATGTAAGAACAATTTTGATATAAGGACCCCGCCATTGGTGACCAATCACTGCATTCTGATTGCAGTGGTCCCTCTGAGTACGGACATTGTGTCGTAAGGACAGATTCTTTGGTAACCAAAGCAGTCGTTACAAAGAGAGTTTGCTGTAATATGCAATATGCCAAAGCGTCAGTTGTGCAGACACATCAGAAAGGACTTTGCAGATGAATGCAATGGGGTCTTCTGTTTTCAGAGGATGGCTGCTGTTTTGCATATGTCTAGGACACACAAGGCTTCAAGCTGGGGTTTGCCTTATGTCAAACTCGCAGCTGAGATCTGTCTGTGCCTGTCAGATTGCAACCTTGTCTGTCATGGGAGTCTGCACAACACACATTCACTCTGGTCATTCACCTTCAGCCGCTACGGGCTAGTTCTGGTTGATGTGGCTGATGTGCTGCATATGTTTAGTACAAGACGATTCCACACCCACAGTTGGAGCCTTGTTTGACCCAGACATATACGCAACATGCATTAGTCATGCTGCTGAGCAGCTTGAATGCAAGTGTATCCTTCTGAACGGGGAGGTGGCTGCTCTTGTGCATATGTCTGGGCTGTCTAGGGTTCCATCATAGCAATGTCCACAACACACATTCACTATGGTCATTCACCTGCAGCCATTCACCTGCAGCCGTTCACCTGCAGCCGCTACAGGCCAGTCTTGGTTGATGCAACTGCTGTTGTGCATATGTTTGGTTTGGAAATGGCTCCACGCTCACAGTTGGAGCCTTGTCTGTCCTACACATATACATATCATAAATTTGCAGCGGTCAATTGGGCTGCAGCCGTTACAGGCTGGTCCTGACCGACGCAGCTACTGTTGAGCGTGTTTCCTGGAGAGACAAGGCTTCGACTGTCAAGTTGCCTGATCTGTCATGGAACCCTGCACCATTTGGCTGCAGCGCCCACACGCTAGTCATGATTGATGTGGCTGTTGTGAATGTTGTCAGGACAGACTCGTTTTTGGTTTTGGATCCTAGACGCATGCACATGCATCCACTGACGATGCTCATTGGGTCAAAGCTACTACATGCTAGGCTTGGTCGATGTGGCTGCTGTTGTGCACTGCTGTTGTGCACATGTGGAGGGTTGACTCTGCTTCAATTCTGACTTCGAAGCCTGTTTGTCCTAAACATTTGCTCAATATGCCTTCACAACAGTTCTTTGTCTGCAGCAGTTACGGCTAGTCCAGTGATTGTAACTGCTCACTATCTGGGTGATTGTGCGCTTCCTCTGTGACTGTTGTCATCACCTGGAACATGCTGCGCTGACTCTGCTCTTGCACAGCAGCAGAGGATGCTGCCAAGCACTCCTATCTCATGTGAAACACATGCTGCTCTTATTCTTTGAGGAAGCGTGTTAGTGACTGGCTTAGCAAAGCGTTTTAGTGACTGGCTGAGCAAGCTAGTTCTCCAGCAAGGGGGCGAATCAGCAATACAGCAAATCACTTGAGTTATAAATTGGATCAGTCAATCTCTCAATTAGTTGGTGACTGAATTTGTGGGTGAATGGACGAGGGGGGGACTGCATAATTGTATAAGTGAATGGCAATGAGCGCTGATCACTAGGGTGGTGCAAGTTGTGGAGCCGGTCAAGTAGGCATCCAGTCAGTCAGTCAGGCAATCACTGCCTCATCAATGAGCAGATGGCAGATTGCATACATTCATGCAATGATAGCTGCTGCTGGAGTTGGAATGAGTCCATGCATGAATGCTGTGGGTATGTGCAGTTTGTGGACAAGGAGCCGAGCCTGGCGGAGCCAGTGCTAGGGCAACTGCTCAAGTTCTGGCCCCTCACCAACAGCCAGAAGGAGGTGCTCTTCCTTGGCGAGCTGGAAGAAATCCTGGAAATGACACAGGTGCACCTTTCTTCCTGTCACAGCATTGATCATACATTCAACGTGTGATCTGATGACACTTAGCATAAAGATTATCTTTTTGTACATCCCGTTTGATCTTGGAACCAGTTGCTGCATTCTGACTACAGTACTCTAGTTTCAGGGATACTTTCCTTGGGAAGAAATGCAGTCCTTACATCAGCACACTAGTGCACTTAGTGCTGATGTTGGTGCCCATACTGGTGCTGGTCCTGAAATTATGACTGTTGCATGCGCACCCCTGGTAGCAATGCATGCAAGCACCTTGAGCACAGGACAGCATGCTTTGACAAGGCTACTTGTAAATTTACTTACCAGTATTTGCAGCAGATCATCTGCAGAAGATAGGGCTTGCGGAAGGTTGCTCACATTAGAGCGCAAAGTGAAATGGCGGGTGTCTTAGCACGACACGTCTTGCGTGCGTCTGAGCTCACAGCAGCAGCAGTCCTTTGCCATGTCTACGTTTATGAAGTACCTACCTTGCGGCCCTCCAAGGGATGACATGCGACATGAAGTATCCTCATGAAATCGGGCCCACCATTCCTGTGTGCACGACTTAACAAGCTATTGACACACTGCAGGCGACTGAGTTTGCCAAAATCATGGTCCCCTTGTTCAAGCAGGTTGCCAAGTGCCTCAACAGCTCACACTTCCAGGTGAGACACTACGTTCTTGTGCAGTTCACAGATACTGCAGCTCGCTCAACAAAGTTCAAAAGTAAATGATGGAACCCAGGATTCACTTTGCATTGAATCTAGTCTTCATCTAGTCTCACTGCGAAGTACAGGGCAGGTGCGCTTGCCAGCAGAGGGTGTCTCTGCAACCTGTATTGTGCAGGCTTGGATGCATGGCTGATGTGGCCTGATGGCCTTGATATCATTTGATGCTGTCCACGCACATGTGAAGTAGCTAACAAAGTTGTATCAGCATCAAACGTCATCTTGACATTCATCTATCATGCTTCTCTGCTTGCTGCAACTTTCTAAATGCAGCAAAAATGCTCAGCAGGCTTTGTACAGCACTTTGCAGCCCTTTGTAGCGCATCTGTTGTAGCAGCTGTTGCCAAGATGCTGGTGAAGCCTTGCAGCACACAAATAGTTCTGACAAGATCGTATACCTGCCTTCATTCCACCAAAATGCAGTATGTGTAAGACAATGTGTCCTGCTTCATTTGCGCAAAAAGACGTGCATCGCTTTGCACCCCCAAAGTCAAGTGTGCATGAGGCAATGCAAGTCCTGTAAATGATCCCCTGTTCATGCAGGTAGCAGAGCGGTCCCTGTTCCTATGGAATAACGAGTACATTGTCACCCTAGTGGCGCAGCATCGCCAAGTCATCCTACCTGTTGTCTTCAATGCGCTAGAAAGCAATGCTCGCAGCCACTGGAACCCCGCAGTGCACGGTCTCACTAGCAACGTCAAAAAGGTGTTCCAAGACATGGACATGAACTTGTGGCGTGAGTGCGAAGCTCACTACCAGCAAGAAGAGGTGAGCTGGACAGCCAGGACTTGACCTCTAGACACTTTTCCATCTATGCATCACTTGGCCTTACACAGCCATCATTGTCTCTTACGTGATCCGCGTACGATTGCACGAGAAACTACGCCCAAGCTATGCAATAGACATACACAAACGAGGTCAAGGCAATTAAAATACTATGAGTGCGCATGTGTGAATGCCCTCACACAGCCATAAAGCTCATGCTGCATCAATTACAGCAGTTGTTCTTGCCATGTTTGCCCTCATATGCTCATTCATACTGCTGTGACAGTGCTGTTGTGGAATCATCTGTGCACAGCATCTAAGTTGTCACATGCTCTGGGCATCTGCATGGCTGCAATTGCACATGCTACATCTGGGCAGAAGCTTGAACAGACTGAGCAGCCATGCCCTTCCTTGCTGGTGTGTTGTCACATGCGTCCAGTTGCATTGCATCCATGCCTTGTTGAGGTAAGTGCGGCAGCTGTTTTGTGCCTCTTTTCACTCTTCATGGACATAGCTGTTGTGCTTTTCTGTTGTATTAAATTACCATGTCCTATCAACTCGCCATGATGTCCTATAAACTCGCCATGGCTGCAGGCTAAGCAGAGGTCGCTGCGAGAGCAGCGCCAAAAGCAGTGGCAACAAATTGAAAAGAAAGCTGCGCAGCGAGCAGCTGTCATGCAGCGATGAGTCTAGATAGATTGCTCAACACACGCACAAGCAGCAAGGAAAGCATGCATTGCTTCTGATTGGGGAATGCGCCCCAGCTGGAGTCCAAGATGTGCCAGCCCAAACTCTGCTGATGCGAGCGATTCAAAAGGCTGTGCAGCTGTCAGCGCAGTTTGAAATGCTGTGCAGCTGAAGAGCACTGAAGAGCTCACGTGGGGTAGCGGCTGCTCAGCTGCACCTATAGCTGCAACTTCCCATTTCTTTGTCAGGCAGATTTTGCATCAGGCCCTGACTGTATTAGTCGATTCCATGACAGTTTTATTGCATCTGCTCTGGCAAGATGCACTGCAGATATAGGCCTGAGAGCTTTGCCTCCCCCATGATTGTGAGTGAATGTGCAGGTGTTTTGAGACAGCCATATCAGCGTCAGTGCAGGCTTGTGCTGCATTCTTTGGGTTTGCATGTTGGTCCGCCTTCATGATTGTTTGCGATCAACCAGTCTCCAAAATTCATGTCAGCATTCTCTGCTCTGCAGCTTGCTCATAACAACGCATGTAAGCATGCCACGCCGTGACACCTGATCAATTTGCTGCCGCAGCATGCGAGAGATTATATAATGTGCAGCGGGAATTTAGCGCCTCTGCATGGCTGTTGCTTTATGCACTCCTGTCATACTGGGCAAAATGTGTGTGTCAAGGCTGCCTCTTGAACGGGGGATGTCAAGCGAAGTGAGCAGACAACACTTCCTACATTGCTTGTTGCTGCAGCATCCGTTGCAGGCCTAGCAAGTACTGCCCCACCACACTACTTGGACACTCGATCCGTGATTTCAGATGCGACTACCACAAGGGTGGCCTGGCCAGATTCGGGCCGCCATGACAATCGTCCCTAGCATTAAACAAATGAAATTGTCAAGACCGTGCAATACACAACCACAAAGCACAGCACAACATCACCTAACATTATTAGACCAACCTGCAAGACGACGGCCGACTGTGCGCCAATTGTGCACTCATATGAGAGTGACCCGACCTTGACAAAATTCGTTCAATTTGACAGACTCATCCATATCAGTAGACATCACACAGCATCAAAGGTTCAGTGCCCATTGGCTGCCATAGACAGCCGCAAACACGCTGCATGAGAAAACAGCAATGTGAGCTGCATCAAATGGCCCGTATCTCCTATTATTGTTTGGCTGAGGCGCCCTTCTTATGTGACAAGGTCAGCTCTGCCAGCTTCTCAGCAGTGACAGGTGCATGCTGACTGTACTCCATTGTGAATTCGCCCTTGCCCTGAGTCATAGACCTCAAGCCTGTGCTGTAGCCAAACATCTCTGCCAAAGGCACGTGAGCCTCAACAACAGTCTCATCACCCTCTGACTCACTATTTTGTATCAAGCCCTTCCTCCTGTTTACATCTCCAATGATAGAACCCTGGAACTCAGAGGGTGCACGAATCTGCAGCAGCCACCACAGCACGCTGTATCACCAGGACACAATCTACCAGTACTTTTGAGCTATCAAAATTGGACTACATTGGACCAATGCCCAGCAATTGTCAGGGGCACAAGATGACATGGCGCTCTGCATTTCAACATACAGCAGTTAGTTTGTGCAACACGATGGTCCATAGGGATGCACCTCAAGGAGCCAAGGGTATCATAACTTGACACATAACACCTAGGACACAATTGCCACAAGGTAACCACCAGGCTATCAGAGATGCTCACCTCAACAGCCATGATGGGCTCAAGGACAGTGGGAGATGCTTTGTTGTAGGCATCCCTGAAGGCATACTGGCAGGCCAGCTTGAAAGCCAGCTCACTGCTGTCCACTGTATGCGCTGCACCGTCTGTCAGTGCCACTCTCACTCCCTCAACTGGGTGACCTATTAGTGCACCTGCACTTTGCATGTCATTGTGACTGAGCAAAAACCAATCACAAACTAGAAGAGTGTTGGACAAAAACGCCCGAAGCATTCTCAACCATGATGACACAGAGCAAGCCAGGCGGAAGGCATCTTGCGAGAACATCTTGCTGGTACACATACAGAGTAAATTCCATACACACTGGCTTGTGCATCATTACACAAAACAAGAAGCAATTGCAGGCATACCAGAGCTGACAGCGTCTTCAAAGCCCTTCTTACGAAAGGGCACGTACTTGGGCGGAACAGCAGTCTCCACAATCTTGGCATACTCAAACATTCCACAACTGCCGTCTGGCAAGTGATGAACTGTACAAATTGGAATATTTGCAGGGCTCACCAGAGTTGACAGCTTCTTCAAAGCCCTTCTTACAGGAGGGCAGGTAGTTGGGAGGAATGGCATTGCCCACAATCTCATTTTCGTACTGGAACTTCTCAGAAGTGTCCTCAGGCAGGGGCTCTATGTAGCCCACTACACGCCCATACTGCCCCTGCCCTCCTGATTGCTTCTTATGTAGGTAGTCAAACTCAGCTCGCTTAGTGATAGTTTCACGGTAGTTGACTCTAGGAGCCCCTGTCTCAGTATCTACCTGCAGGTTGCCATTCCGTGTTTTCCTCATTACAATTTTGTGTAAGCAAAGTAGCTGCATGAAATTCAATGCAATCATGATTGCTGGTTGTGCAAGTACACAGACTCAGCTCGCATTGTGATAGTTTCACGGGAGTTTCCTTGAGGTGCTCCAATCTCTGTATCTACCTGCAGATTGCAATTTAGCATTCGCCCCAAACAGCGTTCATGCAACTCGCCAATCATCAGGCAGGCTTATCTTGCACACAGGTTTCACAAGGTCTACAGAGACATGGAGGCGGATTGAAAGTGTACTAATGGCCTAGCAAGACAGAACATGAGACATGCACCCAGCACCTGGGCTGAAATGCATAACCTGATTTTCCTGTAAGTGCTACACTACCCACCTTGTACTCACGCTTCAGGCGTTCAATGTAGATATTCAAGTGCAGTGCGGCCATATCGCTGATGATTGTCTGTCGCGGGTCTAGCTTGTACTAGCGTTGCATGCATTCAGCACGCACTTCCACTTAGACTCACCTTGTATTCACGCTTCATGCGTTCAATATAAATGTCCAGGTGCAGTTCGCCCATGCCGCTGATAATGGTCTGCCCGCTTTCAGCATCCAGCCCCACCCTAAAGGTGGGGTCCTCCTTAGTGAACCTATTGAGGGCTTTTGAGAAGGGTCCTGACCCCTCTCGGGTCTTGGGGGCCACTGCTAGGCTCATGACTGGCTCAGGCACTGTAATGCTTGTCATGGCATATCTGCAACACCCAACATCATGTGATCAGCATCTTACTGGAGTGATCAATCTGACTGGGTTCTTCCTCAGTGCATCTGTACAGGGCTGTTGAGAAGGGCACTGAGCCCTCTCGAGTCTTGGGGCCCACTGCTAGGCTCATCACAGGCTCCTTCCTTAGTGCATCTGTTAAGGGCTGTTGAGAAGGGTACTGGGCCCTCCCAGATTTGGGAAGGACTGCTAGGCTTATCACTAAGTCAGGCGCTGTGATGCTCGTCATGGCATATCTGCAATACCCGGCATCATGTGATCAGCAGTTCATTGGTGGGAGCAATCTGAGCAGGTTCTTCAGTGAGAATGTCAAGGGCTGTTGAGAAGGTTCCTGAACCCTCCCAGTTTAGGTGTTGGAGGTGACTGCCAGGCTCATCAAAGGCTCATACACCACACACCTTGCCTGCTTGCTTCAATTACATGCTGAGATTTGCATGTGATCACTAGGAACCTTAGATCCTGAGAGGCAGGCAATTTACCTGATGCTGTTGTCTGTGAAGATGTCACCAGAAGCACACTCCACACCAAACATGACAACAATGTAGGCAGCTCAATTACTTGCTGAGGTGTGCATTTCATCCCAAAAACAAATGATGTGCAAAAAGTATACCTGACGCCATCTTTTGTGACGGTATCATTCTCGGCACACCCAGAATTGAGCGTACCACTGCTTTGCTTCAGTCCGATGATGAGATATGCTTACTGAACAAGGGATGATGATATAAAATGCATGCAGCGCACCTGACCCAGACACGCTCGGCAGACGACAGTTTACAAGGATATCATCTCCCTTCATGCACATTTAGAAAGATGTAAGATAGCACAGGACCGAACTGGTTGAAGACAGTTGATTGCTCCATTACGTATTCAGCTGGGCCTGTTGAGCCTGTCTAGCATACGTTTAGAATGAATGACATGAGCGCACCTAACGCTACCATCTGTGAATGTGTCTCCTGATGCGCACTCAACGCCAAACATGGCTACAATGTCTCCGGCACTGGCTTGGCTGATGTCCTCAAGATCACTTGCATGCATCCTTGCAAGCCTAGGTACCTGCAGTTGCAACAATGATGAAAAGAACAATGACAATGGCAATGACAGTAACACTGACAATGAAAGTCCGATGATGGTGCCAATGTCACTGACACTGATGCTGGCTGCTCGACTATGTTTTGGCAGGTTGGCAGGCAATACGCTCTGATATCGTCATCAGACAAGACTGTCAGGGGTTGCTTCCAAGTTCAAGTGTCTGACGTGAAACTCAAGCCTGTCACTTTACAAAATCTTGCCATGACTGCAGATTGCAGGCATCTAAATGTGTTGACAACTGTGACCAATGTGTCGCAGATGCTGCCTGTCTTGCGCTCAACAACGCCATTCAAACAGGCAGGATTTATGACACACCAACCAGGGCTGATAACATACGTAGATGCCTTCAAACTCAGCAAGACAGCAATTGATCTCCACTCCCCCAGACATGTCTTTGCCAGACATCACATGAACACGAACACAAACTGAAGCAGCTTGATTAGATCAGTCAGAATTAACAGCAGCTGTCAATATATTTGGATGCCTTGAACCTCCGCGAAGCAGCAGCTGCCCTAGACTCCAACTCAGGCACGTCCTCTGACAGACGTCACATGATTCGGAATGCAGCATGCGTTGGACAGTCCACACCGAAACGAAAGTAAAAGCAGAACGCAAAGTAGTTAGCCGGGTGACATCGCTGCCACCCTGATACCTCAAAGTCTTGTGCTGCTCCACTATGGGATGCAAACAGACAAAGGGGTACAGCACACTGATCACAGCTGATAATATACTTAGATGCCTTTACACTCAGCACCTGATCTGCACTCCATCTCAGACATGTCTTTGGCAGACATCACATGAATGAACATGCACACAAAATGATGCAGCTCGGTTGGATCAGTCAGAATCAAAAGCAGCTGGTAACATACTGAGATGCCTTGAATCTCAGCACAGCAGCACCTGAGTTACACTCCACCTCAGACATGTCTTTGGCAGGCATCACACAAACACCAACTGATCATCTTGCTTTGGACAGTCCACACAATACCGAATTCGAGGCAGCAACCAAGTAAATGTTCTACAGCCAGGTAAGTGTTCTACAGCCAGGTAAAAGCAACTTCTGCCACCCTGGTGTCTCAAAGTCTCGCACTGCTACAATCCGGGCATCTGTACATTGACAGCTCTAACCAGCACGCTGCAGACTCCGTCTGTCTTGGGCTCTATGATGCCATCTAAACAGACAAAGGGTGTACAGACGCTGATCAGAGCTGGGAACATATTGAGACGCCTTGAAACTCAACAAAGCAACACTTGGAACAGCGTCCCTGAGCTTCACCTTAGACACGTCTTTTGCCAGACATCACATGAAAACCAACTGATGCAGCTTGCTTGGATCAGTCAGAATCAAAGGCAGCTGGTGACATACTTGGATGCCTCAAATTGCAGCAGAGCAGCATGTGACCATAATCCACCTCAGACGTATCTCTGGCAGACGTTGCATGAACAAAACCTGATACAGATTGCTGGGATCAGTTAGTATCAAAAGCAAGGGGCACCAACAGCAAGAATTCAGTCAGTATCTAGCAAGGTCACAAACAGCATAACACTGTCCAATTCGCGTGAGCTTACAGCGAGCATGTTGGAACGCTTGTTGATGAGGCTCAGTGAGCCTCTTAAATTTTAAATGGCTATACACATGGATACATGCTATGATAAACTTGCCTAACACTCATATTGGCTTGAAGCATTACCTTGATTTTCTTGCCAGTGGTGGCATTCACAATGGGGTCGCCTTTGCGCACGGTGCCGCTGTAGATGCGCATGTAGGTCAGCTGCCCAAATCTGCCCTCTTCTAGCTTGAATGCTAAAGCCACAAGTGGACCCTGAAAAGCAACAGGGCATCAATATGCATGAAAACCCACGCCCACACAAGTGGACCCTAGAAAGCGACAGAGCATCAATATGCATGAAAAGACATGCCCCATTGGAATGTGTACAGATGACATCCACTGCAGCAGCAGGCATCAACGGTGTGTGTGTTGCAGCACGCATACCCAAACTCGTTGTGTAGACGCTCTAAAAAAAAAGAGCACAACAAAAAGTTGGTTTTTTTTTCCTGCACACCTGCTTGGTGCTGGGGAGTGTGAGGGGCGCTTGGTCTTTGTTCACATCCAAGGCTGTGTTTGTGACATCTAGTGGTGATGGTAGGTAAGCTGCCACACCATCTAGCAAGGTCTGCACGCCCTTGTTCTTGTAGGCACTGCAGCAAAACACGCCAAACTTCATAAGTTAGCATCACTACTGGCTGAGGTAGGTTTCAGCAGGCTCTGCATGCCCTTAGTCAGCTAGATACTGCACCAGCACAAGTCATGTAAGCACGTCTAGCAGGAATGTAAGGTAGGCTGCGTCCACATTTGGCATGTCAGCCCTTGACTGTATAGGCAATGCAGCACAAAAAACAGGTCAGACGCTGAATGCCCACTCAGCAACATCTGACCTTGAGCACTGCTAGCATGACCTTGCTGCAGAAAACAAGAGGTTTGGACTTCAGCACAAGCAAACCAATGCTGGGACAACTTTGATACCGCCACAAGCTTCCTGCTTGTTCAGCCTAGCTTTTGTGTAATGCAACATGAGGTAGCACTGTACAGCACATGCAAAATTGGCACGCTCTGTTGAAAAAGCACAAACCTGCCCATCAAGACTGGCACAAACTTGAGGTTGACAGTGGCTCTGCGGATGCCAGCCTTCAGTGTGTCGTCATCAATGGGCTCCTCCATCAAGAACAGCTCTCCCACAGTCTCATCAACCTCAGCTATGCGCTCCACAAGTTCTGCACGCCGCGCCGCTACAGTAGCTTTCATGTCTTCAGGCACAGGCACCTGCCCAAACAGCATAGCCATGTGAAGACTTTGTGTTGGTACAAATGCACATGGCATATGATGACTGGCTCAGCTCTGTGTTGAGTGTGCTGCAGCGCACTTGGGGTCAGTGTTTGCTCATCACTGTTGGTAGTGCCCTTCAGCGCACTCATCTTTCTTATTGCTGCCAAATGTAAAAGTTCACCACACCAGCCACAACAACTGTATGGCACTTTGAAAGCTGATGAACAAGCGAGTTCGCTTCAGTCCAATTCGGCAAGCAGTCCTTGGGAAATGCTGACCTCAGTGATCTCATTGCCAAACGGACCCCCAAAGGCAAAAGCCCTTTGCTCAACAACATCCACCAAGCCCTTGAGCTTGTCTTCAAGTCCCAGCGTCAATTGCACTGGCGAGCAGTTGAGCTTGAGCTTGTCCCGCATCTGGTTCAGCACTCTGATGGGGTCTGCCCCTGCTCTGTCACACTTGTTGATGAACGCTAGGCGGGGCACATCATAGCGCCGCATTTGCCGATCGACTGTGATGGATTGAGACTGCACACCACAGAAAGCTTCAGATAGAGAAAGATGCAGGCAACTATGGTGGAGAGCAAGAAATCACGGGGTTTTGACCCGTCAACAAGGCACGGTGCCGAGACGGGCAATTGATTGGTGTATTCCTGGTACCATGTTCCCATTGCCAGCAAGAATCTCATGTTTAGACTTGCCCACATCACCATACACCAGCAGCAGAAGTTGCATGCAGCATGAGCATTTATTGGCATGTGCCGCCATATGCCTACTCACATGCCCAAACCTCAGCAGTCGGCTGTGCAACACATGTGCCTGCCAGCAAATGTGAAAAGGAACACTGCCAGATTGTTTGACTTGAGACCATCGACTTGCACTGCACAGCGATCTCAAGCTGCTACTTTGGTTTGCCTGTGCATGGCACAGTGCAGAGAGCATGCTGTCAGATACAATTGTCCAGCAATCTCAAATGTTGAAACGATCTAATCTTGAGATCACTGCTTGCAGCTATGATGCAGATGCTTACTATCAGCTGACAGACATCATGCCATACCCAGACATGCATGCATTCATCGTGTGGGCAGGGTGACAAGCACAGCTTGAATACCTGAACACCGCCGACAGAACACAGCACGAGTATGGCCCCATCCAGCACTCGCAAGGCTCGCTCGACTTCAATGGTGAAGTCAACGTGACCAGGTGTGTCAATGATGTTGATGTTGGTGTCTTTCCACTTGCAGTACGTTGCTGCTGACTGAATTGTGATCCCCTTTTCTCTTTCCAGGTCCATGTGATCCATTTTTGCCCCGACCCCGTCTTTGCCTCGTACCTGAGTGTTGACATTTGCTTTGGAGTGTGTCATGCAATCTTGGTGTCTCTATTTGAAGCTGCCACTGGTCAAATCAGAGTGCATTTTACGGTTGACCAAAGACTGCTGACCTCATGTATAGAGTGTATCCTTCCAGTGTAGAACAGAATTCGCTCTGTCAAGGTCGTTTTGCCGGAGTCAATGTGCGCAGAGATCCCGATGTTTCTGACATCCATCAGGGCATCCCGCTCTTGCACATCTGGCTGGGGCAGGGCGTTGAAGTTTCTGAGGCATGTCAGTTGTTGCCACCCGCAGAACCTTGCTGGTTGATATACAGCACACGCTTCTAGAGGCGTGCAAACTTGTGCGATGCTGGCTCCGGAGCTCAAGCTGGCTTGCAAGGCGCTGGCAACCAGCCGTGCTGCCTTCATCGTGCTGGCGGCAGTCTGATGACAGTCAGAGATCACGCTAAAACCATCTGTCAGCAAACGAACAGCATCTCAGCTAAGCGCTTAGCGAAGATGCCGTGATCGTGCAGACAGGAAGCTTTCACCGGACGCGGTCGACACGCCTGTTTGTTGGACGCTGCATCGGCCATCAGTGCAGGAAGGCCATTAGTCAATTAAGCAGTTGCCTCGCACGCAGGCACAGTTCAGACCAAAGCACTTGTGTAACTAAAGTGCTACATGACTTGGCTATCTGTCCTGCAATTGTGATCAGACCTGCGCAGGGCTGACCGCAGAATTACAACATGCTTTGCCGCGCGGAACAAATTCAGCCGCAACAGCTCTGGGAAGTCTTAGGTAGTTTTCAGTTGCCCTGCCAAGTCAGTCCACTAGTGACATAGTGACTATGGTTGTAGTGCAAGTGTGCATGAGTTGTGCCTGTGATATCAGAGTCCACTCAGTCAATAGGCCAAGCCTTGAACAAGCCTTGAAGGTGTTGTACTCTGTGTGTTTCTGTGTGTGAGTAGAGACAGAATGCGAGATGTTTAACAGGTGGAAGTCTTGGCAGGTTTGGACAGATGTAAATATAGCAATATCCATCACTTCAGACATCCAGGCATATCGACCAGTGAGCATCTCTGTACGCTTCTTCCATGCAAGTAAGAGCGCGACTTTGCGCCTCTGCACATCCGCGGCAGTCCCAACAAACGCGGTTTCGTGGGTATATGAGCAGCAAAGATCTCAGGGCATCCGCGCACACGGGAATACACGCTGAGCACCGAAACCGCAAGTCGTTGCAGATCTTTAGCCAAAAGATCTGCGCGTATCTTCGAGTCCGACGATCTGCAGAGCCGAAAATTAGCGGGTGTGCAGATTTCCAGCGCCAGAGATCTCCGGGTATACCTGGATGACTGATCTGCGCTAATCAGCACAATGACATCAATGTGGCTTTCAGCGCCGCGTGTAATCCTGCAGACCTGAATTATTGGAAAAAACTATATAGGTCTGCGTGACTGCAGATTCTGCGCAATTCTAAGACCCCCGAAAAACAGTGACGAATTGGCACATTTCAGTCCTCAGCAAGGCAGTCTGAGATGTCGTTTTCACACCCAAAATGATCAAAAAGTGAAGTTGTTGTGTTAGCTGATCTTACACCGTCAAAAGTGCCTCGCAATGACGTTTCATGTTGTAACTAGTCAAAACAGCTTCCGGGAGCTTCCGAGGCGTTTTTTTCGATAAACGGCCATATAAGGCTGCCGGTTTAAATTACAGCATCGCACGGTCATCCCTAGCTGCACGACCTCAGCGCTGTCTGTCTCGAACGCAAGCGCTCTGCAGCGCAAAGCGATCGCACAGCCATGAGTGATTCCATGTCAGACAGCAGCACCGCGACTGAGAGGTTGACAGCCTTTGAGAGTCGGTACCCAGGTCGGCATGCCGAAGAGCATGCTTCCGACTGTCAGCTCGATGAGCGCAAGGTTCACGATGCTCGCGTCTATGGGGAATACGGCAAGATGCTAGACAACACTAAGAAGACTTTTCATGGGTTCTGCGGTCGGTGGGTTTCAGGCAAAGGTTATGACATGCTCAAGAGATAGGGCTGTGAGTCTGCTGAGCAGATCGTGAACTTTGGCAGCTGTCTGCGCTTGAAGCAACGCAACATGTCGACCTTGAAAACGGCATATTCAAGCTTGGCACCCACAACCTTTGCAATTAGTTGTGCCGGGCCTTCACCCTCGCAGCTTGCAACTGCACAAGGTCTGGCATCGACTTGCTGCATTCAAGAAGCAGCAGATCCAATTTTATGCATGTGACATTGACGCATGTGACTTACAACTAAGAGAAGACACTCTTCCTCCCAGAAAGACACTGAAATGCAATGTCAGACCGCTAGTGAATGATTGCGTGTTGTACCCATGCAATGTGCTGATGGTAACATGTCATAAAGGTAGAATGAGCGCTCATGACATCCGGAGCGTGTGGTAAGGGAACTTGCTAGCAGTTACAAGTTCTCTAGGACTGAAATTGCTGAATCACGGCCATCAATGCTAGGTGATTCTGCACGTACAGCAGGGCATGATCACTGAATACTCACCACAATTTTAAGCTCCAAAAGCATTGCCAAGAATAGCAACAGCTCCTTGTCCAAATCCTCCTGAAACAAGGGCATCTAAAGACTCCTCAACTTGACCCAATCTACCACTCAAATCCGTTTTCATACGTTCCAAGCGCTCTCTGGTTGCATTAGCAATCTCCAGGTGAATCCCCACTAGCTTGCTGTCTTTCAGCAACAAGGCAGCACCAGAGTCTCCAGCAAATGTGGTGCAAATGTAGAACAAATGATGCCCATGAGGACTTGTAGTAACCCCAAATGCAGGACAAAATCCTAGCCTTCTGTCAAACATTGGTGCATACTCTGCAATACCAATGCGAAAGGATGCAAGCACCAATTGCGTGCCTCTCAAGTTGCAAGAGTCAGTCAATGCAGTGAATGGGTGATCCTCAGCAGCCTCCAAGATAGCAAAATAAAGCTCTGCCCTACGTTTGGCCAGTGTCACATGGGACTTCACCCCAGTCTCTGCAAATGAGACAGAAATGCAACACATCATGATAGGATCATTCAACGAGTCCAATGCACTTCACTTTGCAATTTGAGGCACACAACACCATGCTGCATGTTGAAACGCACACAATGGCTGCTCACATGCTGAAGCATATCAAAGGCATACCTGGGAAACTAATGACCACATGGGTCCCAATTTGCCATTCGCCGGGAAAGTTGTGATCAGTTGTAACTGCACGTCTTGGTTCAAAGAAAACGCCCATTCCCACCCCATCAGAGTCTTGAGTTGCATGCGATTGCTCCTCGATCATAAACACAGCTGAAGCCACCTGCTCTTGCGTTTGAGGAGAGATGAAGTAGTTAGATTGCTCTGCAAGACAAAAGCAACGTGTCAGCCTTGATAGTGCAAGACAGTAAAGAAACCTATTGTAACTTGACTCAAAATCAATCATGAGGCAAGCTTCAGCTAAAAAAACTGCATAGGCATACTCATGATACACACAGAACTACTCTGAGGTAGACGAGGTTCCAAAACTCCTATGGCGCCAGCTGCAATGATGTGCAACAATAGACACACTATGGTGTGAGGCAGACCGTTATACTTGCAGACACAAGTGATTTGCACTCAAAGCAACTGAGCTTGGCTACCTGCCCCGCACACCAATGCTTGAGCATCAAGATTAATAGCAAATCCTCCAGCAAGTTGGCATCACACCAGTACGTTTTTCCGATTTCACATGATGTTCCAAGGCTAAAAGGCACAGAGGAGGCTGAGACTTTGCAGTGTATGCTCTCAGAAGCATTTTCAACAATTGGACGACAACATGTTCTGGACATGCTTGTGAAAACCATGAGAATGGAACAGTCTATGAGTTGCTTTTGGGTTGGTGAGTGTGTGCCTTGGGCAAATCCTCTGTATCAAAATTTCCTTCTTGTTTTTTGTAAAGTTGCAGTCAAACTTGCAGCTCAACCAGTGCAGGTGATTCTTATGCAGATGTCTCAAGAAGATATGTGCAATATGTGATATGTGCCAATGCCCTGCAGACATGCTATGAGGTCAACATCAGCTCCACAAGCCACACTTAAGGCTGATATTCTGCAGTGACTCTGCTCAAATGCTGGGCAAAGGGTGATTTCTCAAATGGATCAAGTATCAACATTGTGAGGCAGAATTGGCGCTGGAAGCATATCTATATGTTGCTGCTGCTGCTGTGCTCTCTTTATGACACTAAGCATTCTAACATTGAGGCCAGCCAACAATGCTGTATCCATGTTTGCAAATGGACCAGCAGCAGCTTCCTGGCGGTTAAAGCCGACATTTCTGTCCTCCAGCACTCGAAGGATGGTCTGCAAGTCACTCTCAGCACCAGCCGTTTTGAGAGCCTCTTCGATGTTTGCCATGCTTGGCCAGCCAAAGGTGTGCTACGCTTCCTACACATGTACAGCAATCAGATGAAGCGTTTCATTGCACATTTCAGATGCAGCGTGTGTGTCACGCAGCTCTGCCTTTGTACTGCGTTGTTTTGTGCTGGGTAAGGTCGCCTAGGACCTGACAGCAAGAGCGTGACGCAAGGCTCGCTGTGCCCGCTGCTCCACGTAAAGAAACTGCTGTGATCCTCAGACCGTGTTGAACCGTGTGCGTGGTGATGCAAACACCAAAGAGGTGCTGTTCTGCGCGTTTCTGAAAGCCTATAGCTTCCGGCTCACGCGCTCCGTAAAACCGCCACTTGCACTTCCGGTGGTCACGTCATCAGTAATTTCAGTCAAAGCGGCTGGAGTCTAGTCAAAGCGGCTGTTGGCAAATTCCCTCTTAGTACCTCTGTGCTGCTCCCTAATCGAGCATCAAGTCCGATTCGCAAGCAAGCAGTGTGCTAATCTGCCTTGCCTTCCAGTCTAGCGGATTAGTTTTGCTAATCAGGGATTTAAATTTGTCAGATTATCTGAGAATAGCAAAACTAATCATACCCCCTATATTCGTTGTGCTTGCCCACACTTCTGAGTGGCAGTACATTGCTTGTTGGCCCAGCATACAGCTGTTATCGTGTCAACACCTCAAGGCTGGCACTTGTGCATTTTGCATTGCAACGTATGCTAGGCGGGCATTCAGTTTGAACTGACCAAAGTTAGGATGCTGCAGCTGTGTCGAAATGTTGTGGACTTGTCCGTGCGGCATTCTTGGCACGCACTTGACTGTTGTTGCTGACAACATTTCGGTTGGCACTTTCCCAGCGCGCGGTCTAGCAACTGCAAAGCCCGCTAAATGCTGTTTTGCTGTGGCAGTCAATTAACAACGTTGTCCCAATGCTACTGCATTTGCAAGTTCCTTTTATAGCGGAGTTTCCAGCAGTCGTTTAGTAAAACCCCAATCTCCTACGACCCTGACTACTAAACATCACGACGACTCTTAGTTTCCCACACACACTAAATAAGTTCGCATAAATAAATAATCCAATTTCCGGTGCGACCCTCAATTGGAAAATTCCAGAAATTGTCAATTGGCTGCGACCCTCATTAGTAAATATTGCAAATCACTATTTAAGGTCGTCAATTTCGGCTGTTTCGAGCGCAGCACGCGGGATCGTTCTCAGTCACTAGATCAAAAGCAAACGCCTTGGAAGGGTACAAAGTGGTAACGCGTGACAATTCGATGACTTAGCAACAGTATCATGCCCTTGCGATCTAAGCCCGTGCCTGGACAGACCCAATTGAGCGCATTTGGCTTAGGAGCTGTCCTCTTAGACAACAATCCTGTCTGTGTCTGCGCCTTACAAATGCATTTTCAGCTTGGATTTTGCAGTGCAAGAACTGCATTATAAATTCTAGAAATGCCATGTACCGTGCGACCTCATAAGGGTCAAAAACGGTAGAGACCCATTTAACATTAATTCTGGAAGCCGTCTGGAATTTATAATGCTTGTCTCAAAATTATCAAGCATGCGACCTGCATTTGTGTGCGAACCTATTTTAGTGTGGCTATGGTATAATAATCCAGATGTGTGATCGGCAATGACACAAGGGATTGACTGCAAGCACTTACACTCTGTCATACGACAGCGTTCGACAAGTCTGCTTTGTACGTGATGTGTGCAGTGCATTGTGCTTGAACTTGTGGCCAACAGCAGCTTTTAACGAACGCAAGATGCAGTCACCATAAATGTTCCTGAACGCTGCACTGCTTGTCAACCTGGAAGCCCAGGTGCTTTCGAGGAATGATTCAGCTGAGGATGCGTTTGACTCAGACACTCTCATGCCCAAGTTGTCATCAAGGCTCACTCATTTGAGCACATCATGTCATGATGCATGCATCATGTGCCTGAAATCATCCCACGCCCGCCACCTGCAGCTGCTATTGCTGCCTCTGTATCGTCAACGGGTGCCAGCGGCGCCACATCTGCTTTCCTGCTCTGTACAGGGTGTTCAGCTTCTGACTCTCTAGTCCAATGGAAGTCTGCATTGCATCTCAGCACCATTGCTCAGACTGACAATCCTCAAATGCATACTTGCTTGAATTCTAACGCGAAACCACTGGAAGGTGTGACTACATGCCTGCTGCTGGAGAGATGAACGCTGTTCCACATATAACAAGGCATTGCACAACAGCAACAGCAAAGGACACCATATAGCGCTCAAGCAAACAGTAAATTGACATTCCCACCAGATGCTTGAGGCGCTGGCTACAGCCCTGCATTGCGGCCTTTGCAAATATCAACTGTGTACAAAGCTGCTTTCTCACATCACATCAGCTGCTAGCGTCACTACGTGGGATGTTCCACCATCACGGTAAGATAGTATGAAAAGGCATTTTGTCTCAATATCATATTGCTGCTGCACTGAGCCCTGTGTTCTGCTTTATTCAAAGCTAGTCTTGCAGGACATTATCACATGCTGCAACAGTGTCTGATCAAGCTCAGCTGTTACACTAGACAATGTGCACCATACACTAAAGACCATAACCAATCTATTGTATGCATTCACCAGAGACCATACACCTTACAGTCATACTATACCAGAAAACAAAAAACCGTATCCAATGGCCTGCACGAACACCCCAAGGACCATACACCATACAGTCATACTAGGAGCCAAGAAGAATTCAAGACACCATATACAAGACGCTGTTTGCATACACCAAAATTCACACCGTCATACTATAAGGCAAGGAGATGACCTGAGAGGTGCAGCCAATTGGGACTTACCCTATGACGACACCATACACTATTGTTCGTACGCGACACACTGACCAATTCAGTGTACACTACATAGCAAGGTCTGGACCTAAGAGACGCAGCCAGTTGGGACTGACTCTATGTAACAACATACCCCATACATGATATCACACACTGTACACTCTACAGTAGACGCCCTTATGATGACGCTCAGAATGTCCTGCCTAGCCAGCCCTACTTTGTGCCACATACACATAGCAGCTTTGCTAGAGCATGTAGACCATAATCATCGTCATCATTATACCAAGCACTGTACCTGAGAGGTACAGCCAGTTGGGGCTGACCATATGCCGGCCATGGCGTTTGGCCCAGTGCATCTTGTCTGTGTCCTTTGCCGATGACACTATATGGGTCACAGCTTCGCTCACATTGGCATGGCACGTCGCACCTAGCTGCAAAGCAACACAGGATTGCATTGTCTTCTGCTGATAGACTTGATGGGTCAAAGCATTGCTCACACTGCCATGAGGCGATGCGCCTAGCTACAAGGAACTGCATGGGCTGTTGCCGATGAGACTAAATGAGTGAAGCCTTTGCTCATACCGGTATGACACATGGCGCCTCACTGCAAGGCAACATGGGACTGCATTATCTTTTGCTGATGAGACTACAGTAACTTCTCTTTGTAAGGAGACTCAATGTCAGGACATTCTTGATGTAAGAACAGTGCAATTGGGAACCAGTCACTGCATTCTGACGACAGTGGCACCTCTGAGGAAGGACAAGTTGATGCAAGGACAATCTTCTTGGTGACCAAAGCAGTCCTTAGTGGGACAATTCACTGCACATGAGTCAAAGTATTGCTGACACTCCTACGACGCACCGCGCCTAGCTGCAAGTCGACACGTGACTGCCTTGTATCTGCTGATGAGACTACAGTAAACATTTGTTGTAAGGACACTTGACGTAAGGACAATCTCAATGTAAATACAGTGCTGTTGGAGACCAATCACTGCATTCTGACTGCAGTGGTCCCTCTGGGTAAGGACAAGTTGATGTAAGAACAAGTTTCTTGGTGACCAGAGCAGTCGTTACAACAAGAGTTTACTTAACATGGGGTCAAGGCATTGCTCACACTGCCATGACACACTGTGCCTAGCTGCAAGGCATTACAGGATTGCATGGACTTTTGCTGATGAGATTATATGGATGGTGCCTTTGCGCACACTGCCGCGTCATATTGCACCTTGCTGCAAGGCAATACAAGCTACTATTGTGCGTGGAGTTTGTGAAAGACTTGCTGCATGTAGCTGATGTAAAACACAAGCATATAAAACCAAAAAGATGTTGATCTACGTTTAGATCTCAGGATTGGCTGCATACAGGCAATTCAGACAAAAGCACACAATCCCAAAAGCATGTTTGTGCAACATGTTGATCTACATTTACATCTTGGGATTGGCTGCATACAGGCAACTTAGACCCAAGCACACAATCCCAAAAGCATGTTTGTGCACATCTGGACATAAGGGGGTTGCCCACAATGTATGCAGGCCTGCCTTTTGTTGCAACTATGCTCTTGACAGGAGTTGTGGCATAGCAAAGTATGCTTATGATGAGGTGCAAGTGGAGCTCAGCATGCTCAGCCGTCCCCAACAGCGGAGAGAACAGCTTCATTGAGAAAGGCACTGCCCCAACCTTGGGCAATGCAAGGTGAGCAC
This sequence comes from Trebouxia sp. TZW2008, assembly GCA_002118135.1. Taxonomy (NCBI): domain Eukaryota; kingdom Viridiplantae; phylum Chlorophyta; class Trebouxiophyceae; order Trebouxiales; family Trebouxiaceae; genus Trebouxia; species Trebouxia sp. TZW2008. The sequence goes on from BDIU01000210.1 coordinate 389,571, forward strand.
AGGACCTCATTCATTGTAGCTGTTTAGTCTGCTAAAGAGGTGAGTGACACTGCTTGACTCCACGTGCCAGGAAGGAGAAACGATATCAACAGCAGCAGCAGCGGCAGCAGCAGCAGCAGCAGCAGCGGCAGCAGCAGCAGCAGCACTAGCAGCAGCAGCAAAGCAAGTCAGGCATGTCACAGAATGCTATTGCAGCAGAGTCCAGAGAGCGGGGGACAAAGGAGGCACTGAGGGGGTGGGGGGGGGGGCAGCAAGGGGGGACTGGGGTCAGATGGGAGCCAGGTGGGAGTACCCTGCTTGCAAGGTGCCACATGTGGTGCTGAGTCATGTCCTCATCACGTGGGATCACATGGCTGAAGACGATGTGCACTCCTGACAGGACCTGCCGCCGTAGTGCCTGGAGATGGTCCCGCACATCTTCTTTGCCAGGATCTGGACCCTGCAGACTGATAGCCTTATTGAATTGGACCAAGAACATATCCAAGCAGACAGGCGGACAGGATCATGGCAACAGAGTCAGCATGTTCAGTTTTCTCAGCATGCATGTGCACATTTGAGACGCTATTGTGACCCAGCTGCTTAAACCTCAAGGTTGTGAACAGAGTTTCACTGCCAGCATCTTTGTCCCTGCCTGTCTCCAAAAAGACGTGCACAAGTGCATGCATGGGGGACCTCACAAAACACTGACAAAGGAAATCAATGTACACACAGGGTCAATCACCTGGAAGACGCTTTGATGGACCTGCTTTATAATCCTCAAGGCTATAGACAGCATCCCACTGCCAGCATCCTCATCCTTGCCAGTTTCCAGGAAAGACTTGTGCTTTCGGCCAAAGCGGGTTACACATGCTGGGAAATAGATGTAGCGGTCAACTTGTATCAGATTGGCTGCATGCCCGGGCCAGACTCCCTCTGTGTCATCTAGGATCAGTACGGATGAGTCAGCACCTAGAACTACATCTAGGCTCTTGACATGCTTTTGGGTGCTATCTCTCTGCATCCAACAGCAACACATCTTAAACAAACCTATGGCTTCTTGTAGTTACACTGAAGTCACCAGAGCAGACAAAGCTTTGCATGCATTTCACTCTAAAGATGTGCATTTAGTGGTAGTAGCAAAGGATTGACACAGAATTTCAGGCGGTTGGATGCTTTGGCATTGGCAATTACAACAGCAGCGTGACAACGTGATATTCACAACCATGTTTGACCTTTAAACTTCTATAAAAAGGCAAAAATCCAAACAAAACGGTTTTTTGTGGTGGAGTGCTGTAATATTACCGCTGAGATGACCCTGCCACCAAAGAAGCTTCTCTGGGGATCCAGCAGTTTGGCCATCTCTGCAGCATAATCCTGATCACCGTGTGTGTATATGTGAAGCTCATACAGCTTATGGGCTTCTAACAGAAACTCTCTAATGCCTGGCCTGAGCTTGGTCCACATTAGCATATGTGGCAGCTTGTACAGCAGCTGTTTGTCTCCAATGCCTTGGTCAGCAAGCAACTGCTCCAGTGTTGGCAGCATGTCTTCTGGGAGATCAGCCATGCGTGTTGAGCTGAGCAGTGTGTGATCTAAATCCAGAACTAGCAGCAGCTTCTTTCTTGCAAGCAGGAAGTTGAGATGCTGCGCCCTGCATGGTGCAATTCAGGATGCAACATAGCATCGACTGCGCAAATTACAGTTCCGCAGTCAAGCAGGAAATTGAAATGCTGCGCCCTGCATGATGATGACCAGTAGTGCACTTCAGCACTGACAGGCACATGCTGCTGCTTGCAAGAGCTGGCATCAGAATGAAGGGAAGACAGTCTGTGGGTCTGCTTGTGATCAACGGTGAAGGTGAAACTCACCAGGGCTGGCTAATTCAGCAGTATTTCAGTGAAAAAGATGGTGGTAACTCAAGCCTGCCTGGTGTTGCACAGCAAGTCAGTACCAGAAAAGTGACTGCCTGTGGATTGTGTACCTGACACGTTCAGCTTCTTGAGCTGAAACTTGTAGTCCCATGTGAAGGTACCTGCCACGTTACACAAAGGAGCCATTATCGCTGTGTACATGCTTGTTAGTGAGTTTCCATGGCTCTGCTAGGCACATACAGAATTGCCGTTTGTTTGCAAGCAATGCATAGCCTGCTGAGTCAAACAGCAGGCAAACTGGAATGATGCTCAAGCTTACTTGAGCGGTATTGCAGACTCTTCTTGTTCAGACACAAGAGCTCCACAGCGTATGCAAAGTCCGCCCATCAGTCCAGGGTGCGGTGGGCAGACAGGAATAGATGCGTCTGCGTCTGCACAACATCATTGCTGCTTTGCTGCATGATGTTAAGACTCTTCAGTGTGTACAATGCAGATGTCAAGCATTTTCAGCAACTCACCAACTTTTCGACGCTTGACTTGTCTGCCTGATTCTGCAGGCTCGCTGTCACTGGCTCTACAGATAGAGACCAAAGATCAGTACGGAACGGCAACAGCACGGAAGCATCCCGCTACTTACGTCTCAGGGTCTTCATCGGGTATTGCGTCGTCTGCGTCGCTGTGATCCGAGTGTAGCGCCTGTAGCTCCCGATCAAGTAACGCCATCAGACCATCGCTTGTCCCGCTGCTAGTGCTGTTTGCAGGAGATGCCGGGCTTGCCATGGCTGAAAGCCTTGAGAAATGTGCAGGCGAACCCTGCCACAAGGAGCGCAGCAGGGAGCGCAGGCTCAATCAGCTTTGGCTGTATAGGTCCTTGATCGGCCAAGCTTGATGAAGAGCAAGTGACAAGTCAAGCACTGCCAAGCATGCAGCGACTCCATATTGTGGCGATGCACCTGGTGTTAGTGAATGAGGGCGCTGCGGCAGCAGCAGCGCATTGCCCTGTCAAAGTTTAGAAAGTCAGCACAGCTGCGCAGCATGCTGCGTTTGACCGAAAGCAAAACGCTCGACACTGTCGACATCGAGCGAGACATGCTGTAAACTTATGGGATGAACATCGGCTGCATCGCAAAGCAACTTTTTGCGCCTTGATCTCATGCTTGACCCTAACCGCACGCACTGGACGCGTCGTAGTCGGCAACCTTCGGCACCTGGTCGCGAGGTCTGGATCACTACTGCCTTTTCGGAAAACCAGCAGACCGTATCGGAGCTGCGATAAAGCGGTTACATATGATATAAGTCGTCCATCAAGCTGGGCAACCAACTAGAGAAGCCCCAGCGGCCTCAGCCCGAGCACTTGGCTGAGTTGCCTGAGGTCGTTTTCAAGGAAATCTTAGGTTTGTCACAGTAGCGTTGCATTGCGTGCTGACTGCTTTGTGGCATGTGCTTTGATGACAACAGTATATTCCTGTGTCCTTGTTCAGGCGGAGGGCGGGTCTTGAAGACTTTGCTGTGCGTACATGATCAAGGGGGTCTGGTAGTGGTTAAGGTAGCTTGTTGTTGCATTTACCAGGGCTGTCAGCATGATCTTGCAGATTGTATGAAACGAACAAATGCAATGCAGGTATTCTACAAAGCTGGTGGAGTCATCGATGTCACGCCATATGAAAAGCAGCTGAGCATTATCAAGTAAGCGCATTAATCCATATGCATGCATACCTGCAAAAGCTGCAGCAGTAGATGTGACAATTATACAGAGCAATTCTTTTCTCTTACGCGTGCCCTTTGTATCCAGCCATGTGCACTTTGAGCTGCTTGTGCAGTGCAGCAACAGTCTGTGTTTGTATCCGCTTCCTGCCTTCAGACAAGCAGACGTAGACCTGCGTGTGCAGAGGCATGTCATCTCAGCAATATTAGAGTCTCATCAAGGTTTTTCACAAAATGGGGAGTGACAATGCCCACCACACTCATTTTAGTGTTCTGAACACTGACAATGCCCACAAGAAACCTAGTGTAACTTACCTTGTATTGCACAATAACACTTTCCTGCATATGCTCAGGAGCCAGCTGTCAGAGATCCCATGCTCACACGTGTGGCCCTTCCAACAATGGCAAGACTCTGATAAAGCCAGCTACTTGCTGAGGCAGCATCTGTACTCTAACTTGCACCACCGCCTCAGCACACGCCCATTCCTGAGCTCAATACAAAAGGCAAGTGCTCAATGCTGATGTTGTCAGCACACCACCATCTTTCCTGCTCATTCAGCCTCTACTTCCATGTGGAGCTTGGGGTGGTGAGCATGATTCAGCACTTGTACTGGAACTTGCGTCACCGTCTCAGCACACGCCCGTTCTTGAGCTCAATTCAAAGATAAGTGTACTTGCTTGTCTTTACCAGCATGCCATTGATGCTCATAAAATGCTTCGTTCAATCTGTAGTCATATTTGCATATGGGGGCTGTGTTACTGAGCATGATGCAACATGCGGAAAAGATGTCTCATATGCCACTCACAGCAGTAGCGGGTTTGACATAGCAACCCTGTGACTGTTCCCATGCTATGCAACACGACAATGCTGCAAACAAGCGACGTCTGCAAGCTCCTCCAACAAACTCGCATGTACAAATTTGCTATGTGTGAATGACTGAAAAGTCTGGTTTTGCAGCACTGGATTGCGTTTCAGCTGCTACATGCGTCGGCCCAGTGTCATGAGCGGGGACTCTGTCATGGCAATATCAAGTGTGAGAATGTGTTGGTCACCTCTTGGGACTGGGTCTACCTAGCTGACATTGATTGCTGTTGTTGCAGCACTGGATTGCATTCCAGCTACTACATGCATTGGCCCAGTGTCATGAGCGAGGAGTCTGTCATGGTGACATCAAATGTGAGAATGTGCTGGTCACCTCCTGGGACTGGGTCTACCTGGCTGATTTTGCTTCCTACAAGCCTGTCAGACTTCTGGCAGACAACCCGGTAGGCACAAATGACAAAATCAAACCCACAAAGCAGCAGACTCTTGTCCTCTCACATAGTGCTTATGTTTACGGCAGTCTGTACTTGCCTGGCAAAGACTCCTCCAGGCATGACTTGACCCGTGCTCACTCTGTTCCGCGTAGCTGACATTGCCTTACACAAATCAGTCAGACTTCTGACAGGTATCCCAGTAAGCACTCTCATGCATCTGCTCCCTGTTGCTGATTTTGCCTCCCAAAAGCGAGTCAGACTTTTGTCAGACAACCCTGCAAGCACTACCGACAACCACTTTGATATTATTGGACAGCCCAAAAAGTGAGAAGAAGCAATCAAACAGACAAAACATAACTCATAAGTATAAGATGGAGTTTTTGTCCTCTTTCATAGGGCTTGTGGTGACAGCAGTCTGCATTTGCTCGGCAGACAAGCCTGTGAGCACTACTGACAAATGCGCATGAATTTGTTACACCCTTCAAGCATGCTGTAAGAAGGACTGACATGTGCCCATGAATAAGCTGTCGGCTTTCAGCATGCTGATGGTGACAGCAGTCTGCATTTGCATCACAGACAAATGTTCATTCATTCATTTCATTGTAAACATGGGTCAGGCAGGCTCAGCAGGCCCATCTAGGTACGTACAGAAGCAATCAGCTGTCATCAGCCAGTTCGATCATGTGCTAACCTGAACCAGACAAATGTTGCTGTAGCACAACTCGAGATGCGTCTGCAATCAGGCACATGCGACATTCACAATCTGCTATTTAGGCATGCTTCCGCTTCCAGCAGGTCAAATGCAGCTCAACTGGTTTCTGTTGACACAAAGATGCAGTGTGTCAAAGTTGGCAACTGAACAACTGAAACCCAATGACACCTGTTGCTGCAGTTTGAGTTTTCATACTTCTTTGAGACAGGCACCCGCCGCCGCTGTTACCTTGCGCCTGAGAGATTTGTGGACTCAGGCCAAGCAGCGCCGCAACCTGATGCTTTGCACCCTGCCATGGTAAGCAATATGCTTTGTTTTGCATTTAAAGTGCCACTTCAGTGATTGCAACCTGATGTGTTGCAGTCTGCAATGGTAAGCAAACTGTAAAGCAATGTACATAATTGATGATCTGCACCCTGCCATGGTGAGCAGAACCTTTGCACACCATGTATCATAGATGATTTGGAGCCTGCAATGGTGATACACCTATTGTAATCATGAATGTGCCTGATGCTTTGCAGTCTGCCATGGTGAGCCAAATGCTGTGTTGAGCTTTCTACCTGTTTGTTCACTGCTCAATGCTGCAAGCATCTATCATATTATTGTATGCAGGACATCTTTTCCATGGGCTGCGTTTTGGCTGAAATGTTTCTGGACGGCAAAATGCTCTTTGACCGGCCTCAGGTGAAATCACAAAGGCGCTTCAATAGCTGTTCACTTCAAAACTTTTTGTCCCCTGGTTACTGCATCCACAGTATGATCACACGATGCACTCAGCGGTGTACATGATGCACAGAGCTGCAAAGCATGTATATGCATGCATACATTGCATTCAGAAGCATTCACTGCATATGCAAGACTGGCCTTGACGGTGTATATGTTGTTGTTGTGCTGCCCTCAATGCAATGTTATACACCATGCAGCACATGTAAGGCAGACCCCATCATCTCACTTTAAATACTAACACTTGAGAATGCTGAACATGCAGCTGCTAAAGTTCAGGAGCGGAACCTATAGTCCAGAAGGCATGCTTGGCCAGGTACATCACATGACACACAATGCAATTACGTGCTTCACCAGGACTGTATATATCTGCTGCATTACACAGCATTCACAAAGGCAATGCTAAGGCACAGGTGGCGTAAGATCATTATGCCAGCGCTGCTGCTAGCATTGCTCCTGTGTTGCAATCCTCATGTATATGGCACGCTTGAAGCGCGTGCATGCTTTGAATTTCAATGATTGCGTACTTGCCATACAGCAGAGGGCAATGCAGACACAATCTTCCTACCAACAGTGTTGCCTCTGTGCAGTTCCAGTCGTGGGCGGTCAGGACTCTTGTCACGCTCATGATTCAGCGCATACATAACCTTGTTCCCAACAACTTGTGTACTCACAGATTCAGCTGCCAGCAGTCAATGCACATGATTCAGCGCGTACATCACGTCGTTCCCGACAGTTTGTGTACTCGCAAATCCAGCCGCCAGCAGTCAGGGCGCTCATCATGCACCAATTCAGCGCATACATCACATTGTTCGCAACAACTTGTGTGCTCACAAAGTCAGCCGCCAGCAGTTGATGCACATGATTCAGCACGTACATCACGTCGTTCTCAACAGTCTGTGCTCTGACAGATTCAGTTGCCGGCAGTTAGGGCTCTCATCATGCACATGATTCAGCGGGACCCAGAGGCCCGCCTTACAGCCAAGGACTACCTCACAACCTACGGCCCCAGTCTCTTCCCAGAATACTTCACATCATTCCTGCAGCCCTTTTGCCAAACGCTTCTGCCCTTGAGCGCCGATCTCCGGCTAGCAGCAGTTCAGCAGGCGTTCCCACAGATGCTGCATTTCATGGCTCAAAAGGACGAGACCAAATCTCCCAATGCTGCTTCTGTGATGAGCTCCTCTTCCCCACCATTGTTGGGGGCTGAGAGTTCTAAAGCGGAGTCTGTAGGGGGAGCCCTGGGCGGGTCAACCCCTGGGGGTGGCGCAAGTTCCAGGTTGACTTCTGGCGCTGCAACTAGACCAAGCTCAGCTCAAAGGTCGGGTGCTGCTTCCAGATCAGGTGAGTGATTGTCAATTCTTCAGAATTGAATGAATTCACCGAAGATCATGGAAATGGTACAAGTGAAAACATGATTTCAATAAAGGCGCAACATAATCTCAAACAGGCCTAGGCGTACACCAGACTCTGACCCTTGGCGCGGTATCAATAATGATGTATTACATTGATGCAATGCAGACACACCAAAACAGTGCAAGCGTGCAACTTGTCCAATTCCTGCAAGTAGGTGCAACATGGCAATGGACACTCTTGTTGCATGAATGAAATTACAGCGATGCAATGCTAGGGATATCAAATTCTGACCTGTGGCACAACATCAATCAACAGATTCATTGCCATGTGTTCAATTCTTGATACGCCTCTGTGTTGCAGGAAAGGACAAAGCTGCAGCAAGAGCGTCCATGTTGGCAATCAATGAGAGGACAGCAGATGCAATGCTGGGCACACCGGATGTTGATCTTTTGCACAATGTGGATGTCTTGCTGCACATTGTCAATGATCTCATGAGCTGCGCGGTGATGCAGGAAAAGACGATGCTGCAGCGAGAGCGCCCATGTTGGCAATCAATGAGATGACAGCTGATGCAATGCTAGGGACATCAAATTCTGACCTGTGGCACAACATCAATCAACAGATACGGCACCTCATGTTCAATTCTTGATACGCCTCTGTGTTGCAGGAAAGGACAATGCTGCAGCAAGAGCGTCCATGTTGGCAATCAATGAGAGGACAGCAGACGCAATGTTGGGCACACCAGGTTTTGACCTGTGGCACAACATCAACGATTCAATCAACAGATACAACTTCCCGAGTTCAAATTTTGATACGTCTCTGCTGCAGGAAAGGCCGATGCTGCAGCAAGAGCGTCCATGTTGGCAATCAATGGGAGGACAGCAGCCGCAATGCTGGGCACACCAGATGTTGATCCTCTTCACAATGTGGATGACTTGCTGCACATTATCAATGATCTCATGAGCTGCATGGTGCTGCAGGAACAGACGACGCTGTAGCAAGAGCGTTCATGTTGGCAGTCAATAAGATGACAGCAGACACAATACTGGGCACGCCAGACTCTGACCTGTGGCACAACATAGATGACCTGCTGCACAACGCTAATGACCTAATGAGCTGCATGGTGCTGCAGGCAAAGAAGATGCTGCAGCAAGAGCATCCATGCTGGCAATCAATGAATTGACAGCCAATGCAATGCTGGGCACACCAGATCCTGACCTTTGGCATAACATAGATGACCTGTGCGCAATGTCAATGACCTCATGAGCCGCACGGTGCTGCAGGCAAAGATGATGCTGCAGCAAGAGCATCTATGCTAGCAATCAATGAGATGACAGCCGATGCGATGCTGGGCACACCAGATTCTGACCTGTGGCACAACGTGGATGATCTGTTGCACAATGTGAATGACCTCATGAGCCGCCTGGACCAGAAGGGTAGTCAAGGCGGATCAGATGTGGGTGATGAGCAAGAGGAAGGGGATGGCGTCTTCTTCACGCATGAAGCCACTCCCAGTAGGGCTGAGAAGAAGAATGATGCTGATGTTGATGATACAGGGGGCACACCAGACACCACCAGTACAGAGCTACAGGTGGGGTTTCAACGACATTGCCTGCCACAGCATCACCTGCATGTCATTTCTGCAGCAGGGACTACATACATGTCCTTGAAGCTCACCCTCAGCCTCGAGGCTCTCTGCATCAATCTGTGTTGATCCAGTCGTGACAGAAGAAAATCAAGGAGCAGAATGTTGATGCTGATGTGGGCGCACTACCAGTGCAGATGCAGGTGATTACCCTTGGCATTGTCTGACGCAAAACTGCATGCCAGTTTGTATACAGTGCCACCTTGGTACTGGCACTCACCACGCTGCTTGATGCAATCTGCACAATTCCAGTACAGAGCTGCAGATGAAACGTCTCTGCCTTTGTCCGCCATGCTGCTGTATGCTGCTTCATGCACGGTCTTGCATCTTGTTCTGATCCAAGAGACCTCCCTGCCCAGCATGCAGAACTGCAGCCCAGAAACAGCATCAGCGCTGCTGAACAGTGCTGCCGTGCTGACAGGGGCGCTTTGGCTGATGCAGGCTGCAATGTCCCCCCCCTTTGGGGAGCAAGGCAGTCTTCTCCTGCAGTAGATGCTGGCAGCAGCGTGATCCTGGTCGCAGCTCTGCTATGTCCTGTGTCCCTTGCTGAAATGTTGACAGAAGCGCATTGGCTGATGCAGGCTGCAATGTCCACTCCTTTGGGGAGCAAGGCAGTCTTCTCCTACAGTAGATGCTGGCAGCAGCATGATCCTGATCGCAGCTCTGCTGTGTCC